>BSBK01007311.1:0-600000 GCA_027943335.1 Chamaecyparis obtusa
ATATAATATATATATATATATCATAAATTACGTAATTTACAATCTAATATATGTGATTTACATGTTATTAGTCATTGTTATATTATTAAAAGAATATTCAATATACATAATTTTAAATTGTACATATGTTGATGTTACATATGTTATATTTTAACATTGTTTGTAGTTAATGGCCATTCTTTTACTCATCACATTTATTTGCATAACACATTAAAATTACATAATTTGTAACAAAACATGTTACTTCTATATGGGTTATCCTGGTCATGAGGATACCGCAACAACTGATATGGCCAATGTCCTTGATATTCAAGCAGGTTTTTGTTACACTAATACATAGATCAAGAAACTAAGATCCTCCATAGATTCCTTTGATGGAATATATAGGAACATTTGCCCAACTATTTTAACTAGTTTAAAGCAACTTAGGGATCACTTGTGAGAGCATACCTTCTATACCCCCTATCTATAGTACATGAGATTTTTCAAAGATTGAGGGTAGATATCTTAGGTGATGTATCCTTCGACATGGTCTAACTCTTTATCTTGAAAGATATAATCAAAGAAGAGGTATTTATATATTATGATGGGAAGGCCAAGGTGAAGGCCTACTAGATCAATATTTAACTAGGCATTGTACTAAATTTGAAGGGATTAGTTACAACAAATCCATTAGAGAAGGAACATGCTCAGTCATAGGGTCACTCCATTTGTATGCATCATGATGACCTAGCTTAGGATTTTCAGATTGCATCCATCTATCCACATGTTTTTACTGTTATATCTAGACTTTCATAGGTCCATGTTTACATACATGTCCATCTCTGATAGTACTAGACCTGTACATTTTACATATTTATGTTTGACACATGTTTATGATTTGACATATATTTATACTAGACCTACACATATATGTTTTTAACATATATATTCAACATATGTTTATAGTAGACCTAGACATATATGATTTCACATGTGTTTATGCTTGACATTGAGATGCACACGTATGTTGTATATATTTGATATAACATGTTTATAAATTTTTTAGATATATGTTTACATATACACACATATGTTGTATATGTATGTGTAAGTACACATATGTATGCATATACATATAGGTATATGTGTATGTGTATGTGTATGTGTATATGTATGTGTATACATATATACGTATGTGTGTACATATATGTAAATGCATATGTACACACACATACACACACACACACAACTTTTGGTTCTTTGAAGGCCTTCCACATTTTATCATAGGATATGAGAGTAAAACTAGAAAGAAATAAACAAATGACTTTCTTAAAGAAACATTATAGCAATAAAACATAAAAAAACAACTCGATAATAGCAAGAGAACTAGAAATCTGAATTGATCCTATGCATGTCACTTAAGACACGAACACAATAAAGCCTAAGAATTAAAAGTCCTTAAGAGAAAGAGTACATATAATTCATCGTACAATGAATTAACATACTTCTCTAATGAGGAGATACTCTCTAACTCTTTTCTCATTTTTGTGTGCTATTTCTGACTTGTGTACTAAGACCAACCTAAGACATACTCTTATTTTGTAGCACTTTAATGGTTCTTAATATAATTATTAATTATTAAATATTTTGAAATCCCTAACATTATTTAGATTGAACTTATAATATCTTTCAATTCTTGCTTCAACTTATCTAATTTCATATCCTCTTTATAGCTTCTACAATAAACTTAAATAGTACTTCCTTAGATACATTCTTTTAATTATAAAATAAATCAATAAAAACAATTTCAAAATGATAATCAGCTTGCAACGTCCTTTAAAATCATTAATTTTGTCCACGAAATTACCACCACAAATGAATATCTTGAAATGAAAAGATGAGAATATCTAACCTTGGAATTTCATCTTCTTATCAAATCCATAGCCTCATACTTACCTGCCTACAAAAGCATATGTTATTCATCACAATTATTTTGCAGTGCTTATATTTTGACGTTTTCTGCGAGTCTCCAATTCCATCACCATTACTTTTAAATCAATCTCTTCACGTCTGTTGACAGTGCGAAAGGGCAGATGAAAACATTCAATGCGACTTCAGTTGTGATCGTCCGATGTCAGCTCGGAAAACAAAATGTTAGGACAGCAATGTCATGGCCTTCAAAACTACTAATGTGAAAGCAATGATACTTTTCAACAGTGAATGGATGATTTTAATGCTGCCTGTAATGATTTTCTCATTAATGGAACTTAGTGAACGAACGACGGGTGGTTTGTAGAATACTCGGTCATAAATTTCTTTATTATGAAAGCATTTAAAACTTTAGTATCTAGAGAAAATCCCCATACCAAAATGCTTTCAAGCATGCCCATATCCTATTCAACAGCTCCCATTTTGGTAGACGCTGGCAAATTGTCATTATAATTACAATGTATTGAAAACGTTTCAATTAGTCACGCAGAAATGATACAGGTAGGACTTGC
This sequence comes from Chamaecyparis obtusa, assembly GCA_027943335.1. Classification (NCBI taxonomy): domain Eukaryota; kingdom Viridiplantae; phylum Streptophyta; class Pinopsida; order Cupressales; family Cupressaceae; genus Chamaecyparis; species Chamaecyparis obtusa. The sequence continues at coordinate 2,484 of BSBK01007311.1, forward strand.
AGACAAAGCTACCCACAGGAAAAACAACAACAAATAAAGATGATTTCCAACTTCAATTCTTTTACCAATGTTTTCAACATGGTAATTACGCCGTAGGCCTTTCCATTTTGGAAAGCCTCAGCCTGTTTTTTTCATCCCACGGTTGTAAGCTCTCGATAGCCCAATGACTACCATTGGGAGCTTCTTGACCGTCCATCTGCAGACAATCTGATCGCAACCTCAAACAAATATCTTTCACGGGATAGAGGACCTGATGATCGACATCAATGGTTGAAAGTGCACCAAAACGTTGGACGACCATTGCAGAACGCTCAGACGTTGATGTAAGTGGAACAAGACAAATTGTAGTAAAAACGTTCTTCGCGCCTAAGCGGTGGCGGTACTGTTGTTTCCCCAAATGTTAGGCGTAGCATTCGGGCTGAATGCTCAAATTCCTCAGCCTTAATGATCGTTTCAGGATTGGGACTTAAATCTGGTTGTTCGCTCATTGGGTGTGATGATGGCGCTGTGACAGTGAGCCTGGATATGTTATGAGGGCCAGCCCTGCCTGTAGGGCAAAAAGTCCGCTTCCGGAGCTCCTCAGACTGTGCCCTGTTTGTAGTATAGCGAAGCTCATGAGGCGAAATGGGCGCCTTTCTCTCGCTTTTAGAAAAACTCCCGCTTTTAGAAATGGATTCGCACTGTAACTCTTCAAATCCTCCGACGATTTCCCATGAGAGCCCTTCAAGTCATCATGTTGCTGCCTGCCTTTAGAAGCCCCTTTTCCCTGAACTCTTATGCTGCTCCGAAGCAGTCTCTTCTCTAAAGAGGTTCTGGTTTGAGTCAAAAGACGCGGTGAACTAGCGACAACACGAAAACAGCTCAAAGTTGAAACAACTCGTACGCATGGAAAGCACATCAGGCCTGATGGTGAAAAACTTGCCAATGCGGAAATATATCAGATAAGACATCAGAAAGATGACTCCAAACACTCCAATGAAGAATAACTTGCCAGGAGATTGCATTCCACACTAAAGAAGTGTAGAATTTGACTTGTCCAAATTATGTTTCTGTGACATTTTAAGGGGTTTTGCAGTAAAGAGACGCTAACAATAGCAGAGATTTGGCATTAAGATCATTAAGTATTTGCTTTATTAGGAGAATAAGTAAATAAACAAAACAAAAGCAGAGACAATGCGGAAATATCAGACCTCGAGGTAGAAAACATACTATCCAATCACGTAATCGCTGCAACTCTTTCCGCAGAAGCACCAACATAGGACAACTAAATTATTCCGTATGATTTCCCATATTGTCTGGCAGGTTATGTATCTCCCTATACACGCAACAACTCCTCTCCTCTCTCGGACAAACATAGAGGGTCTTGCAGGTGGCAAGTTCAGTAAATGTCATTGATAAATGTTAAAAAATACAACAACCAGCACAGGAGTATGGACAACGATACAAACTAGGTCATTGGGAGACCATGACAATGTTCTGTTTGCCTTTGGACGACTACTTGCATTTGAGATGAATATATAGATGAATATGACTCGGAGGAAAATGTGTGTAGACGATTGGATACCATCATGGTTGGCTCGCTGGTGCATTGGCGAGGGTTGTCTTAATAGGAATTTCACCCACCCAAACTGTGGGTTATATGTGCAAACAAATGCCCTGCATTAACGGACCTAGAAAGCCATATCGTCCCCTAAGAGTGAGAATTCTCTCCCAATTTTCTCATAACATCGGCAAAAAGAAGGAACCCGAAATTGGTACAGGAGAACTATGAGGACACCCAAAACGAGGAATTAATGGCTCCTCTTTAAGACCAAACAACAATATTCAGGTCACATATTTACCCTGACAAATCAAAACCTGTTTCAATTCGTTTATCCAAAGCAACAATTCGTTTGAAGATTACTTCATATAAATATAGATTCAATAAGGTCCACAGTAATGAATGACCACGTAATCTGGAAATGTTTGTTCCATTTCCATAACACACCCAAAAAGAGAATCCGGATATAAACACACAGCATCCGATAGAAATCAGAGGACGGTAAGGTCGTAGGTTGACCTGATTTTTATGCTCGTAATCGATTTATGATGGGCGCATACTCTTAAAAATGATTTAAAACATCAATTCGTGAATCGTTTTCTTTAGTAGAGATGAATGCAAAATGTGGAAGCAGAGACGGGGCGCGTGAAATATTCCCAAAGTGCCACGTCCATGCGTATGCATGCAAAGTGTGGAAGCAAAGACTAAACACGTGGAAATCAAAAAGTGAAAACTATTTAATTACAAAACCTCAAGCAAAAATACACACAACAATATAATTAATTAGTAAATCAGTTTAATGAAATAAACGTGTAGTCCTTGAACAGCACGAGATTTTTTTAAAATTTTAATTGAATATATTTAGAGTCCATGCTTTTTTTTATATTTTTGTTTTATTTCATGTTTTAAAATAGATATTTATTCTGAGTTTTGTTTTAAATGTTTTTTTTTTTTAATTAATTCTGAGAGGCTACAATTATATCTATATGTTATTATTATTTTATATTATATTATACATGATTTAAATTAATCTAATATTATTTTAAATTAATTTATACAAATTTAGGAATTTTTTGTTTTATTTCATAACTTTTAATAAATTATTTTGAATATTTCTTTAAATGTTTAAATTATATTTTTAATTAATTATGATTCTATAATTATATATTTTTTATCTTAATTTTATATTCTATAATATATTATTTAACTTAATCTAATATTTATTAAATTATGATATCATTTTAAATAAATTTATATAAATTTAGGAGAGCTAATTAATAACTACAAGGTTTTATGTTAGTGATATACTTATGGGTACGATTGTGTGTTACTTTTTTAGCCAATTTCTATCTTCAACCGCCTACCAGAAGGGCTACTTCTGATAGGATTGTTGTAGGGTGTATGCCTATTTTCTTCGCTGACTCTCCATTTCCTACCACTTTCTTAACAATGAAGTACATAATATCACATTGAACCATTTTATGAAATGTAAAGCGAAAATGGAGAGGAATCTCATCAGCAAGCCTTATTTTTACAACATTCCAATATAACATGATGCTCATCTTTATCTCAAATGCCGCATCCAGCTGATAACTGCCTTTTGGCACATTTTTAAGGCTTATTTCGCACATCGCTCTAAATTTGATCTAGTATTCAAATTCTGTTTTATAGCTACCTTAAACGTTTTCTTCCATTTTTGCCACTTTGACCGGGACTTTGAATAAGCAGGATTCAGGGTAAAGAAAATTATCCTCTGCATATCAAGGGTATCTTGCACAAATCGAATGCATTCTGTGAAAAGATGAATGGAGGTCGAGATAGCATTCTATTTGGATATTAATAACACGACATACAACCTTGTTTATATACTCACAAGCCTTTATAGTTATATCCCTACTCCTCTCTAAAATAGAATTGATCCGTCTTTGTAGAAGAATTACTAAAATAGAATGCAATAGGAAGTTCGAAAGACTAATGCCTTGAGAGCTTCCTCCAGTAATTTTACTTTTTTAACCAGAAACTCATCTGGGCTTTCTGCAATTGCACTTGATAGATCTCTCAAATAGCTCTCAAACATCCTATGGAGGCTGGCAATACAATGCATCTCAGATTCATCAGGAAACAACTCAATAATATTTAATTTTAAAAATTTAATGGTTACAATGTTGGAATAGTTATGAAAAAGAGGTCTTGTATAGGGAGATTGACTAATTCTTAAGATTTAGAGTGTTTTGATGTTGTGATGACTACCTATTTAGGTTGTGTAGGAGAGAATATTCTAGTTTGAACCCTTAAGAGGGATTGGAAGGCCAATAACTAGTGTCACCTATAGGAGTTGGGTGGATTTTCCTTAAGTAGGTTAAAAGGGTCATATGAGCATAAAGAGGCCTAAATTAGATCGAGTAACTCACTAATAGAAACATTTTCCACTTTGAAGATGATAAGGAAAGCCTTGAGTCACTCAAGCAAATAATAGGTCAAATTAAATAACTATAGGTTGTGTCATACAATTTTCCATCAACATTTTGTATAATGAAAAATTAGACAATAAAATTATAACTTTTTTTTAATATTACAATTAAATAGATTTAGGTTAATATTTGTTTAGATAATATTAGTAATAAATTAATTTTGTAATATATTAGCTCTATTTGATTAAGATTTAGTACATTCTATTTTGTATTTATGATTATTAACAAGCACGATGTTAAATTCTAATGCAAGTAATTCCGCTTTACCCCACTCAATTTGTTTGATTAATAGTCAATTAATAAATATGGATCGATATTCTTATTAATTATAATTGTATATTAGTTGATTATATTATAATATTATATTTTTTATTATTATTTATAATATTAAAGATTTGATATTTAATATTAAAGATTTGATATTTAATATTAAGAATTTTTTATTATAATATTGATATTATATTATCAAATATCCTACTAAGTATTGATTATATTATAATAAATAAAATGTCTACTTATTCGCATAGTTAGTAATATATGAATAAAATATTCATATTATCAAATATATTATATTTACTATAAATAATTATATATAGTAAGATTAAATTATCATATGTATTATAATTCATATGTATTATAATTGCATGTTAATAATAAAAAATATAAACTACTAACGACAGGGGTGATTGGGATGGTCGTGCATCCCCCTCTCAATGAATTTGTGTCGTTGATGTTTAAAGTTAGCTCATTCATTTCAAGTAAAAAAAATCAACATACACTGTGATGGTAATTAGACTTTCATCTACACCTCCATGAATTAATAAAGTAGTCAGCATAGTAGGAAGCGAATGAGCAAGGAAGGGCCATGTTTCTAGGTGGACCCACTATTTCAAGGGTTTTCTCTATGCATCCACGAGAGGAAAGGAAGTACAATGATGTCAAATAGAAAATAAGAAGAGGGGTGACATGTGTCTCATGGATCCATGCTAACAAATAAAGATTTCTTTGTGCCTTCGCAAGTGGTGGTGATTTAAGTAGATCAAGGTTTGGAGCTACGAAAAGGTTGTGTTTCAATATTGCTGGTAAAGTATCGATGGGATGTAAAGCCTAGTTTTACAGTTATTTTGGGCCTCTTGATTTTTGGGGGGATAATTCTTTCTACTTTATTCCAAAATAAAGAAGAATTATATTTTAATAATATTATATAAATTTGTTTTGATCTGGACTAATACTAAAATTATTGTATGTATTTGTTAAAAAACTATTCTATTTTATATTCTATTTTATTTTAAAATATTTTTATTTTTAATATTCTATATTTTTAATAAAATTGAAAGAAATTTAATAATATACTAAAATATTTTTTAAATTTATTTTTAAGTTAATGATGTCTTACTTTTTAATAAATTAAAAGGAAATTTATTATATCAAACATGTTTTGAAATTAAGAAATATATTTAACTATTTAATATCAAAAATATATATAAATATTGATTAAATTATTTATGATTTTCAATCTAATTGATACAATCAATGAATTAAATTCCCTTATCTCTCTTTTAAATGAAACCGATTACTCCTCTTTGATACATGGCATAGGACAATAATGGTTACAGAAACTACTTCAAGCTCCACAAACCAATACAATATCTTTGCAGAACCTTTTCTATCATGGTCAAATATACTGCTTGCATTTTGCATCAAACTCAAACACATTGTGGAACCAACAGCTCATACAAAGATGGGGACCACATGGAGCTTATTTATCTATGCCCATACATGAACGTATAAGAAAGATTCTAAGGGAACAAATACCTAAATGGACCCAAACCACTTGTAAATTCTATCCAACTATTAATCTTGACACATGCAATTGGGGTGTACTTCGTCAAACACTTGAACACCTTTACTGGTTCGATGATTTGAACCCCATGGCAAACGAACCCATTGTCCCTAATGCTATCCTTTAAGGTTGTAAGTTTACTCTGTTTGCAGTAAACTAAATCTATACTACTTGTTTATACACTGCTAATGATATTTACACTTCAAAAAAAATTCCTCTTTCCAAGAAAATAATTAATACAAGTATATAATTGTAAGTTTTAGTTCAATCCAAATGCTATATTTTATCAATCACATACATAAATATTAAATATTTCATTAATTGTACTAGAAAATAAATACATAGATTATTTGAATATGTAAAACACAATACTTCCCAACATATTACATTCAGTTCTAACCATAGTATATATTTAAGCAATCATAAAGAAAAAAAGAAAAAAGATAATTATTGTAAAACAATTTTAATACATGTATTGTCTGTAAATAGTTAAGTCACCAGAGAATACAAATGTTCTCAACCAAAACAAAAAAAAGAAATAACATATTAGAACAAAGATTTTCAAATTATGTTTCTATTAATAAACAAAATTCACAAAATAATGACAAAAAAAATAACAAAATGAAAATAACATAGAAAAAAAGGAATAACCATTGCACACTCAGGTGCGATTGCTAGTTTAATTGATTTGTCACATCATTGAAGATTTTCAACATGATAATTTAATTAACTTGTCACATCCATGAAGATTTCATTTTTTTTTAAATAGAGAATCATAACATTTTATTTTAAGCTATAAGAAGAGTTTGCTAATATTTATGTAGATGGATGTATCTACATGAAGATGCAATATTTGAGAAAAAAATTTGAGCAAGTTTTTATTTTTCACTTGCCATAGTGGTAGCATGATTATAATAGGAAGTATATTAATGGAAAAATCTTATAATCAATTTTAAGATTTTTTGTTTTGTTTTTATAACTAAGAGGTGTAAGCTGATATTTTATAATATATATTAATATATTTTTCAAAGATCTTATTATGGTCTATTTTCATTACATGTGGGATGTTATTACAATTACAATCCAAACATACATTTATGAGTAGTATTGAATTAGGATTAGAGTTTTATGTAATTCAAGTAATGGCTAAGGTTAGGTTATGGTTCAATTAGAGAAATTATAGATAGGGTTAGGGTTCAATAAGAATTAGGCTTAAAATTAGAGTTAGATATAGGGTTAGATTGTATGAGTTGCCTTATATTTTCATACAAATATTAGCAAGGGAAATTAAATTTCTTTGCATTAATTAAATTTCTTTCATATCACTTCTTTAGTTTGAATATATATATATATATATATATATATATATATATATATATATATATATATATATATATATATATATATATATATATATATATATATATAATATATATATATATATATATATATATATATATATATATATATATATATATATATATATATATATATATATATATATATATATATATATATATAAAAACCAAACATGGAGCATGAATTGTGTGTGTGTGTGTGTGTGTGGAGGAAGAGATTTAGAGATATAGGGGAAGATGGAGAGAAAGAGATAGAGATGATGAGATAGATTCAATTTTTAATTGTTTCTTTCAAAAAGCTAGGTTGTGCATTTCATATAGGAAATGGTAGTTAGAGGGATATAGTGATATAGGGAGAGATAAGGAGAGATAGGTTAAGAGAGAGGGGGAGAGTGAGTAAAATGAATAATAGAAAGACAAAAGAGAGATGGAGAGGTGAACTTTCCTATTGGGGAGGGAGTTGCTTTATGCAAGACAAAAAAAAAAAATTTACCATTTTAATAATATACTCACATAAATTAAGATAATTTGAAGAATGAATATATCAATTAAAGGTTTTTAGAAAATTATACCAAGATTTTCAAGTCATGTGTATATGTATATATATGTAAATTCACACACACACAAAGATAGAGTAAAAGGGGGACCTATTAGAAAATAGAGTGATAAACATATATAAAGTAGTAGAGAGAAAAATAGAGAGGGAGGGAGAAATAGAGAAGGATAGAGAAATGTGTGAATAGAAAGAGAAGTAGCTCAATATAGAGTGATATTGTGTACCTATGACCCAACCAATACTTTGGATTCATAGTAAGTGATAATATTTCTGTATATTTTTTAGGAAGGCAAAGGAGAAGGAGGAGAAGACAGAGAAGAAGAATGATACAAGGGAGAAGGATGAGAGGAAGAAGAAGGACAAATAGAAGGAAAGAAAAAGAAGGATAAATAGGAGAAGAAAAAGATGAAGAAGAGGAAAATGAGGAGGAGGAGAAAAAGGAAAAGAAGTAGAGAAGACAGAGAAGGAGAATACTAAGAAGAAAAGGTTGAGGAGGAGAAGAAGAAGGAGAAGGAGAAAGAGAAGGAGAAGGAGCAAAAGGAGAAGAAGGAGATGAAGTTATAGTAGAACACAAAGAATAAGAAGGAATATGAAGGACACATAGGAGAATGAGGGAAGATGAAAAAGGAGGAGGAGGAGGAGAGTAGGCAAAAGGGGAAGAAGAAGAACAACAACAACAAAAAAAAAAAAATCCATATACAATTATATGGAAAATAGAGGATTTTCTCTACAGAAGAAATACTACATCATGTATTATATATAACACTATCAGTGTAACCCTTGCACCCTTCAAAGGTGCAAGTGCTAGTTAAATTTTATCTTTGAACTTCTTTCAATGTTGGATCTCTTAAAATCGAACTTGATGTATTTCTAAATGATTATGAAAGTTATTTTCTAAAATTTTGACAAAATTATAATATAAACTTTTTAAAAAAATTTTAAAATAAAATAGACTTTAATAGTTAATAGAAGAAGACCAACTCCAACGAATTCACCAAAATGAGGTTCACAAAACTGATACTCATGTTGAAGTAGCCCTAGGTGCCTCCTGTAGGCCAAATTAGACATGTATCAGACAAAAAACTAGATGCCTCCTAACTATGTTTTTTTAATACTATCTTAACTATGTTAAACTTGACTATGCTACCTACGTGTTACCACATTTACATTTGGGTGGTTAACTTATCCAATATAAATCCCTGCCACCTCCAGATAGACTAGAAGGAAGAGGGGGTTTGGGAGTTACGAAGGCTCCTGTGTCCTGGGTAGAATACTATGGGAACTGATTTGTAACTTAGATTCCTAATTGAGCATTTCTAGATTGTAAGGGTGTAACAATCTATTGGAGCTTCATGTCAATGAATAAGCATTTATGTCAGTGCATGCACACAATAGAAGAAAAATGAACACACAATTTGGCATGATTTAGGTTATATTTTGGAAATAAAAAATAATTACATAAAGGTATGATGGATCACAACATTCATGACATTCATGGCATTCACGGGGTTGAAGCTTCATAAAATTCACGGCTTCACGACATTTGGCTTCCCAAGAATGGGGTGGGCTTCCGTAGAGCTACCTTTGGGCCACTACTTCTTTCGTGTGATAAAATGAAAATGAATTTGATCTGTCTTTTTTTTTTTAATGTGTGCTCGTAACCATCACAATTCTGACATTTGTGAGCACTACTGCAAACAAAAACACCAAATTCACAAAATGTGCCCATCTATTGGAAATGTCCATCGGAAAAGAGACCCAAATGTATTAGTGTAAATATTAATTAAAAGCCAAGTTTAAACCAAACAACACATCTCTTTTAAATATTAGAAACTTTGAAAAGGTGTGGTAACTTTTCATAGATCTCATTATAATCCTCGCAAGTGGCACTGTCTTCTACATATTAGTCCAACTAGAATTTACACTTCTCAATCTCTTATTTATGCAAGAAAAGTTTACTTACCTCAAGCACCCTGACTGGCTCAATTATGACCACCCCTAGATCTTACACCTACAAAGTGTTCCTGTCAATCATATGGTCAAAATGTGATGTACACAATTTTTTAGATAGGATATATAAAAAAATTTATATTTAATCAAAAAAGAGTTGGAGGTAGACTGATCTTGTATGTGACTAGATTGATAACTGAACTAGGACTTCAAAAATTCACATAAATCTTGGTGCTCACTTGGAATATTTCCCAAAATCAATGGATCTCTTCAACAACTTTGTACCCTTTAGAGCACTTTTTCTCCTACCATAAATTTTCTCGAGTTTCTTTTTTGCATCTTCATAACTATTTTATCGATCATTAGCTTTCATTGACCTTTGTCTTATCAACATAAATTGCTTTTCCATCTCCAAAAGAATCTTAGGATGGAGGCTAATCCTATATTCTGTCTTATCCAAGCTAATAGGAGTTTGATACCTCCTTCCATACAATGCCTCAAACATATCCATCTGGATGGATGATTGATAAGAGTTATTATACATAAATTCCACTAATGGTAGGTAATCTTTCCATTTGTATTATTGGTCAATGTAACACATCCTTAGAATATCTTCCAGTACTTGGTTTACCATTTTTGTTTGGATATTGTGTCTAGGTGGTATATTGAACTAGTGTTCAATTGAGTTCCTAAAGCTTCAAAAAAGATTGCCTATCTAACCTTGATGTCATCCTAGAATCTCTTTCTTATATAATTTTTTTTTATACTCCGTGTAATTGGAATACTTCTCGGGTGAATGTTTGGGCAATAATGGGTGTTCCATTTGTCTTCTTGGTATGAAGTGGGATACATTGGTGATCTTATCTATCACTACTAAAATTGTAATTTTTCTATTCCTAGACATTGGTAAATCCAGAAAATAATTCATGCTAATTATCTTCCATTTCCAATTTGGTATGACATTAATTTTTAACAGTCCAGTGGGTCTTGGTGTTCTACCTTCACCCTTTAGAATTAAAAACATCTTACCGCAAATCATTGACATCCTTCTTCATTCCTTTATATAAATATGGGGGCCTTACATATACTAATAGTTTGGTAATCCTTGGATGACCTAAATAAGGTACTAAGTGCAATTATAATATTCTTCTTGTTCCAATTTATGTCAAAATTGAACCCTAAAATCCATGTGTACAAAAACCATGAAAGATATATGTCTTCTTCGACTTAGGGCATCTGCCACCCAATTTTTATTTTCCTTAATATAACTATTTTCAAAATCATAGTTGGAAATTCATTCCATCTATTTTATCTAGTGGGCATTAAGATTAGGTTGAGAGAATATATATTTTATCTCTTGATGATATGATTTGAATTCAAAGGGCTTGTCCAATAGATAGTATCACCACATTTGGAGAGCAAATTCTCTCTCTCTCTCTCTCTCTCCATTATAAATTACCTAATTTACAATCTAATTTATGTTATGTACATGTTATTAGTCATTTTTATAGGGTGAACCCACAATAGTGAGTTACACTTTTTTGCCTGAACGGACACTGAACTCTACATTTTGAAAAAAACTTTCAGATTCAGATGCATATTGTCGTTAAACCCTTTGAAATCAAAAGATGAAGTAAATTAGAGTCTTTTAAGATTTTCTATTTAGATTATATATATATATATATATATATATATATATATATATATATATATATATATATATATATATATATATATATATATATATATATATATATATATATATATATATATATATATATATATATATATATATATATATATATATATATATATATATATATATATATATATATATATATATATATATTGATTTGAATAGTTTTTTCTTCCTCCCACGAAAACTAGTATGTTGTTGAAAATGTCATTTTCAAAGAGTTACATTGTTTTCATAAAGCATAACTTTTTTTCTAAAATATATATATGTGTGATTCTTTTGAATTTAGTTTTGCAACATCCATATGGAGGGCATGAAATTGGTTTGATGATATTATCATTATTATTGCATATTTTATTAATTTTTGAAGTTGACTAAACCATAATTTTGACATACTTTGACTAAATAGCTTATAACTTATCTTGTATTTGCCCAATTTAATTTTTATGTTTTTTGATAGAAATATAACTTCAATACGTAGGGCATAGATATTTTTTAGAAATTTTCCTCTCATTTACTATTTTTCCATAAGCGTTAAACATAGAGTTATACATACGATGAAATATCGATGTTTAGTAAAACTAAAAATACAAAGTCATAATAAACTTAATATATATTAATATTAATTGTTGGAAAGATTTTTCTTAGTAGTACCTTACTACACAGATAGGTTTATCAAATGGATTCATTTCATCTACCAAAAGATAAATTCAAAGTGATTTTTTGTCAGCATTTTAATAGGTGTAAAGGAGACTCCATTGTAGGTATGAATGAAGAGTATAGATGTTATATCAATGTTTTTTTTATCTAAGAGGCTTTAAGCTAACCATTTATAATTAATTATTTCAAATGAAATCTCTGAAGGCTTAAATCATCATATTTTATTAAAAATGTGTTTTTTAAGAAAAAATCAACATGTCTAAAAAAGTATAACCTACTATTGTGAGGTCACCCTATATTATTAAAAGAATATTTAATATACATCATTTTAAATTGTACATGTACATGTACATATGTTAGATTTTAACATTGTTTGTAGTCAATGACATGCTTTTACTCATCACATTTATTTGCATAACACATTAAAATTACATAATTTTTAACAAAACATGTTACTTCTATATTGGTTATCCTAGTCATGTGGATGTCACAACAACTGATATGGCCAATGTCCCTGATATTCAAGAAAGTTTTTGTTACACTAATACATAGATCAAGAAACTAAGATCCTCCATAGAGTCCTTTGATAGAATATATAGGAATATTTACCCAACTATTTTGACTAGTTAAAGAAACTTAGGGATCACTTGAGAGAGCATACCTTCTATACCCCCTATCTGTAGTACATGAGATTTTTCAAAGGTTGAGGGTAGAGATCTTAGGTGATGTATCCTTCGACATGGTCTAACTCTTTATCTTGAAGGACATAATCAAAGAAGAGGTATTTATATATTATGATGGGAAGGCCAAGGTGAAGGCCTACTAGATCAATATTTAACTAGGTGTTGTACTAAATTTGAAGGGATTATTTGCAACAAATCCATTAGAGTAGGAAAATGCTTAGTCGCAAGGTCACTTCATTCGTATGCATCATGATGACCTAGCTTAGGATTTTTAGATTGCATCCATCTATCCACATGTTTTTACTATTATATCTAGACTTTCATAGGTCCATGTTTACATACATGTCCATCTCTGATAGTACCAGACCCACACATTTTACATATTTATGTTTGACACATGTTTATGATTTGACATATATTTATTATGCTAGACCTACACTTATATGTTTTGACATATAAATTCAACATATGTTTATAGTAGACCTAGACATATATGATTTAACATGTGTTTATGCTTGACATTGAGATACACACGTATGTTGTATATATTTGATATAACATGGTTATAAATTTTTAGATATATGTTTACATATACACACATATGTAGTATATGTATATGTAAGTACATATACGTATGCATGTCACTTAAGATAGGAATACAATAAAGCCTAAGAATTAAAACTCCTTAACAAAAAGAGTGCCTCTAATTCATCCTACAATGAATTAACATACTTTTCTAATGAGGAGATGTTCTCTAACTCTTTTCTCATTTTTGTTTGCTATTTCTCACTTGTGTACTAAGACCAACCTAAGACATACTCTTATTTTGTAGCACCTTAATGTTCCTAATAGAATTGTTAATTATTAAATATTTTGAAATCCCTAACATTATTTAGATTGAACTTATAATATCCTTCAATTCTTGCACCAACTTATCTTTAATTTCATATCCTCTTTATAGCTTCTACAATAAACTTAAATAGTACTTCCTTACATACATTCTTTTAATTATAAAATAAATCAATAAAAGCTATTTCAAAATGATAATCAGCTTGCAACGTCCTTTAAAATCATTAATTTTGTCCACCAAATTACCACCGCAAATGAATATCTTGAAATGAAAAGATATGAATATCTAACCTTGGAATTTCATCTTCTTATTCAAAGCTACCCACAGAAAAAACAACAAATAAAGATGGTTTCCAACTTTAATTCTTCTACCAATGTTTTCAACATGATAATTTAATTAACTTGTCACATCCATGAAGATTTCATTTTTAAAAAAAATAAAGAATTCTATAAAAAGAGTTTAAATATATCTTATACTTATGTAGATGGATGTCTCTACAAGAAGATGCAATACTTGAGAAAAAAAATTCAGCAAGTTTTTATTTTTCACTTACTGTAGTGGTAGCATGATTATAATAGGAAGTATATTAATGGAAAAATCTTATAATCAATTTTAAGATTTTTTATTTTTATTTTTATAACTAAGAGGTATAAGCTGATATTTTACAATATATATTAATATATTTTTCAAAGATCTTATTATGGTCTATTTTCATTATATTTGGGATGTTATTACAATTACAATCCAAACATACATTTATTAGTATTAAATTAGGATTAGAGTTTTATGTAATTCGAGTAATGGCTAAAGTTAGGTTATGGTTCAATTAGAGAAATTATAGATAGGGTTAGGGTTCAATAAGAATTAGGCTTAAAATTAGAGTTAGATATAGGGTTAGATTGTATGAGTTTCCTTATATTTTCATGCAAATATTAGCAAGGGAAATTAAATTTCTTTGCATTAATTATATTTCTTTCATATCACTTCTTTAGTTTGAATATATTTTTAAAAAAAACCCAAACATGGAGCATGAATTGTGTGTGTATGTGTGTGGAGAGGAAGAGATTTAGAGATATAGGCGAAGATGGAGAGAAAGAGATAGAGATGATGAGATAGATTCAATTTTTAATTGTTTCTTTAAAAAAGCTAGGCTATGCATTTCATATAGGAAATGATAGTTAGAGGGATATAGAGATATAGGGAGAGATAAGGAGAGATAGGTTAAGAGAGAGGGGGAGAGTGAGTAAAATGAATAATAGAAAGAAAAAAGAGAGATGGAGAGGTGAACTACCCTGTTGGGGAGGGAGTTGCTTTATGAAAGACAAAAAAATAAAATGTACCATTTTAATAATATATCAATTGAAGTTTGTTAGAAAATTATACTAAGGTTTTCAAGTCATGTGTATATGTATATATATGTAAATTCACACACACATACATACAAAGATGGAGTAAAAGGGGTCTATTAAAAAATAAAGTGATAAACATATATAAAGAAGTAGAGAGAAAAATAGAGAGGGAGGGAGAAACAGGGAGGGATAGAGAAATATGTGAATAGAAAGAGAAGTAGCTCAATATAGAGTGATATTGTTTACCTATGATCCAATCAATACATTGGATTCATAGTAAGTGATAATATTTTTGTATATTTTTCAAGAAGGCAAAGGAGAAGGAGGAGAAGAAGAAGGACAAGACAGAGAAGAAGAAGGATAAAAGGGAGAAGGATGAGAGGAAGGTGAAGGAAAAATAGAAGGAAAGAAAAACAAGGATAAATAGGAGAAGAAAAAGATGAAGAAGAGGAAAATTAGGAGGAGAAAAAGGAAAAGAAGTAGAAAAGACAGAGAATGAGAAGACTAAGAAGAAAAGGTTGAGGAGGAGAAGAAGAAGGAGAAGGAGAAAGAGAAGGAGAAAGAGAAGGAGAAGGAGGAGAGGAAGTTATAATAGAACACAAAGAATAAGAAGGAATATGAAGGACAAGGAAGAGAATGAGGGAAGATGCAAAAGGAGGAGGAGGAGGAGGAGAGGAGGCAAAAGGGGAAGAAGAAACAAAAGAAGAAGAAGAACAAAAAATAATAATCCATATACAATTATATGGAAAATAGAGGATTCTCTCTACAGAAGCAATACTACATCATGTATTGTATATAACACTATCGGTATAACCCTTGCACCCTTCAAAGGTGCAAGTGCTAGTTAAATTTTATGTTTGAACTTCTTTCAATGTTGGATCTCTTAAAATTGAACTTGATGTCTTTCTAAATGATTATGGAAGTTATTTTCTAAAATTTTGACAAAATTACAATGTAAACTTTTTTTTAAAAAAAAAATTTATTTTATTTTATATATATTTTTTTTATAAGAAATATAACTTTTTATCTGAAACTATTGACAGGTGAGGCTACAAATAAGGGAGGGACATCATTTCTAATTAAACATTCATTAATAGTATTTCAAAGACTATGAATCTTGATGACAAGAACAACACCACTACAACTAGACAAACTCAAAAGTGAAACTCATTAATCTACTGCTACTTTAGAGATGGATTATAGAAATCAAAATGCTTAGTCTATGTCCCCTTTGTTAGTCATAGTGATGAACACAGTGTTCCCATCCAACTAAGTGTGTCTAATGTATAAGTCTAAAATCATATATACAAAAAATAATAATATTGTGAACCTTAAAAATCTCATTGTATCTCAACTTATAGCAATAATGAGAAAAATATCACACTAATTCCTAAGCCTCTCATCCCTACCAATTCTAAAATTTTGTAACAAATTTAGTGTAAGGGAATTTAGAGGTCACATTAGTGGATAACCTTGTTCATTTTTATATATCTCTAGTGATTGTACCAATGGTTTATCTAGAAAAAAAGTTCCCAAATCCATTATTAAAAAATTAAAGTTCTTATAAAACATGCATGTATGTAAGATACTTTAGCTTTGAGCGAAGGAAATTAGAAAAAAATTGAGATTCCTTTAGTGAAACTCTTAAGCTATGGTTTTATTCTATTCATCTTCCATTCTAATAAGTGAATGTATTTTTTCAATCATGTGCACGAGATTAATGAAAAATCAAGTCTTTTCATAAAAGTTTGGACTCCCTTTGACCTTCTTAGCATATAAGAATTATGAAAAATTTATCTATTTAGATTTATACAATATTAATTTGATTGTAAGGTATTTTGTGTACTCATTCTAAAACCAATCAACCAAATTGGTTAGGTCATAAAAATGTATAAGGGGATTTTCAATAGAACATATTTTTAAAAAAAAATTTAATAATTAACATCTTGCCTCAAGGGTATGTGCAGGATCATGGTATGCCAACAAGTTGCGATGTGAAAAAAATCTATTTTTCACCCATCCAAAAACTCACTAAAAAGTGTGTTGACTTTTTAGTAGGCCTAGGTGTCAGTACACTTGGCCAATGGTAACACCAAACCACTAACCATATCAAGTATCTGATAGATATCAAATACTCGATACCTATCAGGTATCTGATAGGGACACATACAAATTCACCAACTATATAATATTATATAGTTGGTCACAACTATATTTACCATTGTATCTATTTAAATACTATGTACTATTATATGTTTATAATATTATATAATATTACAATATTGTAATATTATATATTTATATAAATTATTTAATATTATAATATTATATAAATTATAATACTATATTATGATAAATTATAATATATAAGATATATGGAACTATATATCATAGTATATATAGTTCTATATAATATTATAATATATATATACGATACAATATTATAATAAATAATATCATATTAGGGTGGTCCCACAATAGTGTCCTGATGCCATTGTCTTACAAAACCTAAATTTGTTGATGTCTACAAGAAAATAACTAGCTCTAGTTGGTAGCAATGGTTCAGGAAAGAGCACTATAGTTTCTCTTTTGGAAAAGTTTTATGAACCTACTCCAGGTACAATTTGTCCATGTTTTTTTTTAAACTACTGTTAGAAATTTGTGAGGACATAACAAGAATTTAATAGGAGCTCATCTCTATTTAAACAATCAACAATAGTATTTAATCTAACAATAATAGAACTTAATCATCAAAATGTACCAATATCAATTGTTTACATAATCTTTTTACATATATAATTGTTACTATATTTTTCTTCTGTTTCCCATTTAAACATATCTGTTAACGAGAGATTCTAATAGTTTAATTGGTTGAAACAAAAATGTAGGAAAAATTCTGATAGATGGGCTAGACATTAAAAGTCTAAAAATAGTGTGGCTAAGAAAACAGATAGAGCTGGTAAGTTATGAGGTTGTCCTCTTTTCCAAAAGTATAAAGGAAAACATATTGTATGGAAAGGAGGATGTGAAAGAAGAAGAAGTAATAGCGGCTGCAAAGGCTTCCAATACACATGATTTTCTCACCACTTTATAAGCAGCCCCTCCCTTTATTAGTGGGTGATTTAAACTTTCAAGATAATGAGGGCTTCCCATTTTGTAACTTTATTTTTTATTTCAAGTTCTAATTGTTGAAGAAATACTCAAGTTAGAAAAGCCTTTATTAATAGGCCTTACATATCTCACCATTGTGGTGAGATGTAAATTTTTCTTTCTCATGCGTCTATTTTCTCTGATGTGAAACAAAATACTAAACAACAAACTTACCAATGTGTTTATTGTAGTGTTTTAGGGATGACAATCTTCTAGGCTTTGGGGGCTTTGGACGAGTATACAGGGGCACTCTAGCCAGTCTCCAATAACCTTAAAATATCATGGAAAATTTCTTCAATAATGATAAGGGAACTTTGCACTAAAATAGCTGATAACAAAAACATTATTACTACAGCAACAAGTACAGACTGCCGGAAGAACTTACAACACCAAACTTCAACAACATTGCAAAATAACTTGTGAGCAAATCACCAAATCTGCCAAGTGAACATAGAAAAGCCCCAAGCAGAAATATTAATGAATTTTTTGATATAACAACAAAAATATATTTTGTAAAAACATATAACAACAATAGAAAGCTCTGAGACAAAATCCACAAACAAGAAACACAATTATGAAAACTATGTTACAAAATGTACTAGCTGAAATGCCCAGATCCAGATTGAATACACAAAAAAACTTCACAAAATTATCAAGATCTATAGTCTTCCCACATCCTTCTTTCTATTTCATCTCAAAACATCCCCCAGTCATCTCTATCACGCTGAGTAAAACCATAAGTCTCAAGAAATGGTACATCTATCCCGTTACGGCCGTCTTCCTATTTAAATTCTTCTTCCAGTGGAAGGCCATCCTCTGTCGTAATGAAGTTGTGTAAAATGAAACATGCTAAAACAATCTTGGTTTGTGTCACAGTTTTATAAGATGTTGCATGCTTCAATATATGAAAATACTGCTTGAAAATGTCAAATGTATGCTCTATTGTATTCCTAAGTGACGAGTGTCTATGGTTAAACAGCTCTTGTATTGTGTTTATGGGGTTTTCTCTTACAAATTCCTTTAGGTGGTAACATGTACACCTATAAGGAGTGAGAAATCTTGGTGCATTTGGATATCCAACATTGACCAAATAATACTTTTCGGTATATAATAAAGAATATTACTATAACATAGTAAAATTTATCATATGCAGGAATATGACAATCATAGTCTACATACCTCAGGGAACCACAAGTGGATCCGATCTGGAGAGAGCCGAAGCTAGACCACGGCTATCTGCAGCAGACCCTTCCCAACCAGCAAGGACCTATTGAAATTGGTAATCAAATGAACATGCACCCATAAACTTTTGTGACAAGTTGCCTTTTCTATCGTGATAATTGGCTTGGAGGTCAACATCGACAATGACTAGTATATAGGATTAATGCAGTCAAGGTCGGTGGATCCAATGAAGGACAGTCCAAACCTTGTAGCCAACAGAATTACATAGTAGATTACTCAATAATGCAACACAAAGTAATTGTTCAACACTGATTTTCATTAACATGCCCAACTATAAGGCCTTCTGGATTAGGGCCAATTATAATCAAAAAACAATTCTGCAAGATCCACAACTAGATCCAATACAAACTCAGCTAGTTCAACTCTGAAGATAATCAGAAGTTGATGGAAACCCTAAGGCAGATCTAAACTTGAGCTTGCAAGCCTTCAAGAAATCTCCTTGTTCCCAAGTATGCAAGCCCCTAGCTCTGCTACAAAATAATTATCAAATGACAATCTGATCTGCAAGAACATCAAGAACTTTTCCACAACTTCGCCCTCAAGCTATGCATCTGACTTCTAGATCTACTCCGTTGTCTAAGTCCTGATCTTCTAAAATTCTTCCCTTAAACATCTACCCAAGCCCTCCTTAAATACTAATCATCAACCACAAGTCAGCTGGATGAAACCCTTATCTCCCCAAAACAAATAATTAAATGCCATACAAGTCAGCTTACAAATGTATACAAACATTTAATTCTGCATGTTGGCCCAAGACAATGGCTACCAATAATTAATTCACCAAGTCGGCTCAACAAATCACACAGAACTTCAGTCGGTAAGTCAGAACTACTGAGCGACAGTAAAATTATCGAGCATGCTAGGCATCACTAAGCACCAGTGTCGACCGAGCACCGCAGGCATGACCGAGCAACAATTTCACTGAGTGCAAGAGACTACCAAGTTCTTTTAGTGACCAAGCTTCCTTCAATGACTGAGATCATTGGTCAAGGCTGCAACCAAGTAACATCAGCCAAAATACAAACACCCCATGCAGTTTCATCAAGGACACAGAATGCCCTACCTTAACCTTGGATGCCCCTACATTAGACACCCCAGATTCCAAAAGCTGTTCATATATGAGAAAAACATCTTTCAGGATTCAACATGTAAATCCTGAACTGGTTCTTCACATACAAGTCCTCCACCTTTTCTTCTTGCAAAGTCTTCCACTTCAGTTTCCTCTATCTCTTCAGGTCTTTTCTTAACAATGTACAGGTTGGTTCTTCATACTGATCATTCATTTTCTCAGGATCTACAATCTCAACTTGGCTACCAATACTCAAGCTTCTCCTACCGAGTGTTGTATCCATCGAAGGCATCAGTGAAAACTTCCTGTCATTAGATTCTCAATAGTAAACACATTTCTTACACAATCATAAATAGCTCTACAATCATATTGCCAAGGTCTACTGAGCAATATATCACAACTATTCATCTTCGCAATGTCACAAACCACAAGATCCTTGTACTAGCCAATCTGAACATCAATGAAGCATTGTTCTCTAGCTTCCAAAGAATGAACATCTTGTAACCAACCAAGCCTATAAGGACAAGGATGTTTCATTTTACTCAAACCAAGTTTCTGAACTAGGTCCTCAGCAACAAGGTTATCAGTACTACCACTATCAACAATAACATTACAGAGTTTACCTTCAGTCTTGCATTGGGTCCTAAATAAGTTACTCCTCTGACAAGATTCATCCTTTGTACCGAGCAGTGTTCACCGAAGTAGCAAGTTCTCTGATTCAGGTTCATTCTGAATGTTCTCATTCATCACAGCAGTTCGTCGGTCAACCTTCTTCTATGTGAATTCAAAAGAACGGTGTCCTTCCTCACCATAATTATAGCAAGTACCCTTAAAGATAACTCTACCTATCTTCTTCTTTGGTTCCATAGGTTTCTTTTCATCTTCTACATCAATCAATTTCTCCTTCACCAAGTGATCAATCTTTTCTTTCCCTCAGGAGTTACTAGGTTGTTTCCTTTTCAACTTATCTTCTACCTTCAGAGCATACTGATAAGCATCTTCAATAGAATCAATCTTCAGCATACCAAGCTCATCCTGAATATTGAATCTCAGACCATTCACATACCGAGCTACCTTTTCCTTACCAAGCTCTCAGTGTCCAGACCGAATAGTAGGTTTGTATCTAACTCCTCGGTATAATCTTCAACAGATAAATCCTTCTATTTCAGATTCTACAACCTCTTAAATAAGTCAAGCTCATAGTCAGCCAGTATGAACTTATCTTTCAACTTAGTCACCATCAATCTCCACTAATTGATCTTTGTTTCACCTTCATCTTCTCAAATTCTTCAGCAACTTCTTCATCCAATAGTTTCAAATTCTTCAGCAGCTTCTTCATAGCCATCCTTAGTACCAACATTCTGAGGTATACTAGCAACAGTTCTCATGATCTCAATGACCATATCGTTCTTCATCAATTCCATCTCAGATCTGAAATATGATTTCACCTTCTCTGTGATCCGAGATAAAATAGTATCACAAAGATCTAAAATAACTCTAGGGTCCAATCTTCTCAGAGGCATCCTTAAAGATATGAAAAACCCTATGCAACAAACCCTCACTGATCACCTTGTGACAATTTCCAAGTTGCAACAAGTCACATCTCAACCTACAACCTTGTAAACAACTAGGGCACAATGTCACAAGTTCAGTGCTTTGGATCTGTAATCTAGATTGCGCACAATCTTTGCTCCAATAAGATCAACTTCGCAAGATCAGCCTTTCTAGGTCAACCTTTTGCTTTAATAAGATAAAAATCTCGCTCCAACAAGATCAAAAATTTGCTCTGATATCACCTTATGTAGTCAAGGCCGGTGGATCCAATGAAGGATAGTCCAAACCTTGTAGCCAATAGAATTACACAGCCGATTACTCAACAATGCAACACAAAGTAATTGTTTAACATTGATTTTCATTAACATGCTCGGTTGTAAGGCCTTCTAGGTTAGGGCCAATTACAATCAGAAAACAATTCTGCAAGATCCACAACTAGATCCAATACAAACTCAGCTAGTTCAGCTCTGAAGACAATCAAAAGCTGATGGAAACCCTAGGGCAGATCTAAACTTGAGCTCGCAAGCCTTCAAGAAATCTCCTTGTTTCCAACTATGTAAACCCCTAGCTCTACTACAAAATGATTATCAAATGATAATCTAATCTGCAAGAACATCAAGAACTTTTCCACAACTTCACCCTCAAGCTGTACATCTGACTTCCAAATCTGCTCCATTTTCTAAGTCCTGATCTTCTAAAATTCTACCCTTAAACATCTACCCAAGCCCTCCTTAAATACTAATCATCAGCCACAAGTCAACTGGATGAAACCCTTAACTCCCCAAAACAAATGATTAAATGCCATACAAGTCAGCTTACAAATGTATACAAACATTTAATTCTGCATGTTGGCCCAAGACAATGGCTACCAATAATTAATTCACCAAGTCAGTTCAAAAAATCACACAGAAATCCATTTAGTAAGTTAGAACTACCGAGCGATAGTAAAATTATCAAGCACGCCTGGCATCGCTGAGCACCAATGTCGACCGAGCACCACAGGCATGACTGAGCAACAATTTCATCAAGTGCCAGAGACTACCAAGTTCCTTCAGTGACCAAGCTTCCTCCAATGACCGAGACCATCGATCAAGGCTCCAACCAAGTAACACCAGCCAAAATACAAACACCCCATGCCTACCTTAACCTTGGATGCCTCTGTATCAAGGATCCATCAATTTCTCCCACACAATCCTATAGTTAGCAAATGGATAATCCAATGAAAATGTGGAAACAAGATTAAGACTCAATCAAACAAATGTGTATGGAAAGGAGATTTACCTTGAAGTACGTGTCAAACTGGTCCTTCCCACTAATTTCTATAGGAGTGTTAGGACTAGGGGGTAGAAGATAATTTGGATGGAGTGCTAAGATATCTGTCAACACCTTGTGGAAGTATCAGCTAACTATCTCTCTTGAGTGCCCAAAGTTATGGGAAATCTTACAATTATGCAGATTGTGCCCAATGGTATGTAGGAACATCACAAGTTGTTCTTCTAATGTGATATTTTCCGTATCTATGATGCTTCCTTTTTGCCTTAGAAGTTTTGCTAGCTGAAAGAAGGCTCCTCTAGTCATGCGTATTTGGTCATGACTATCTGCATTGTTGGAATGGATGATACACTTATAAAAAGGAATTCCATCCCTTATGCGCTTACGCATTTGTCTTATGTCTTCATCTGCAAATGCCACTATGGCTTCCGCAAGGGCTACAAGCATGCATGCAAGAGAGATACTGACTCTCTTCTTCCTAAG
Organism: Chamaecyparis obtusa; assembly: GCA_027943335.1. Classification (NCBI taxonomy): domain Eukaryota; kingdom Viridiplantae; phylum Streptophyta; class Pinopsida; order Cupressales; family Cupressaceae; genus Chamaecyparis; species Chamaecyparis obtusa. The sequence goes on from BSBK01007311.1 coordinate 26,210, forward strand.
AGAAATACCTTGAAGGTGTGACTATTTGGAAAGATCAATTACCTAAAAGGAAAGAAAACTTAGTACTTGCATATAATTAAACACACTGACAACTACAACAAAACAAAAAATTAAGCACAATTAAAACAATATGTGGAGGAAGAACCCTAGTGTATAAGTTTGAATGATATCAACTAGATCTCTAATGACAACTGTGGATTCCATCACATGCATATTTTCTCGTAGATTCATTTTATACGATAACACACAACATTTCACTTCGCCAAGTTCCCTGCATTACTTTCTAATTAGCAGCCATGATAATGTGATTTCCTTCAACTAACTATTATCTTGACATGACTTATTGTTTCTTTTCTTTCCCACATGTAACATCTCATCTATCACAGCTTGTACACAATTTAGTATGATGCAGCCCAACATTTTAAATGCCCAAACAAATGGAATCCTTACTAATGTCATGACCTTGAAATTTCATAACAATCATCAATCCTTAAGACTAAAACACATATCCACCTATAAATTTGTGATATACCATGATTTTCCATTCATAATAACTTACACAATAGGTTTTAAGGACCCTAATAGTATGGGTTTGAAATCTCTCAAACAAGGGGCTGTCATCCTTTGAGATTTTGAATTCAACCCCAACGAGAACACGGAAGGGGTCCAAAACCCACCTAGTACTAATTGACATCAATTAGGAGTAAGTCCTAAATATTTGCTTTGAAGTAAAATGACAAAGTTCGTTGAACCTCCCTATGCCACTAATAACAAAAACCTCCCTCAGTGGAAGAATTTCCCTATCAGCCCCCTGAATGCTTATGGTACTCCCATTGTGCTAGGCTATGGAAACAAACGAGAAAATAGGAAGATAGAAAATGCAAGAAGTTTGTATTGCAGAAGCAACAAATACTATTGTAAATGAAGAAATGAAAGAAGTTTGTATTACAGAAGTTTATATTTATTTACTGATGTAAATCTATAGAGGGATCAAACCAAAGTCTCATTATTTCATCTCTCTCACCTTCCCCATTTGTAAACACATTTCTTTGCAGTGTATATAATTTTCCACTCTTATCACCAAGAAGCTCAAATTCTACTTCATCATGACCAGAGTTACCTCCAGTTGTTAGTTGGACATGTAAGAAACCAAGGAGAATGTCAAACCATATGAAACAATAATTCAATAATGATTTTCTTCCAATAATTTTTTTTAAAGGATTAGTATACACTGTATGCTTTATTTCATGTGTTAAAAAGAGTTTAGTAGGATAATCTAAATGATCAAACATCTATATAAACATTATTGACAGGTTTTATTTAAATCAACTTTAAAAAAATTTAAAAGAAATAGAGGATCTAATTTTTATAAGAATAATGTCTAAATGGTGTCTAAATGAAACCATCCCACTGTGTAATATAAGGAGGAAAATAAATAAAAAATAAATTCCCATGGTAATTTTGGAAAAAAACAAAAACATTTAGATAAATATATCTTTGAATTAAGATTTAAAGATTAATAATAATTTGTAGGTCAACCTTCTCTCAGTGCTCTTATTCTTTGGAAATGTCTAAATGGAAAACTAAAAATTATACTTTATTTAACCAATCCAACAAGAGATAAGGAAAGTTGCATATACTTGACGCTCTTTGTTGCAATCACTAGCTTATGTTCAATACAAGAAGAGAGAAACCCAAATTCTAAATAAATAAAGAATACACAAATTCAAATTCAATCAATTTTTAGCGTAACAATCTTAATCTGATGGATTTGTTACCATGGAAGACAAGGGGGTTGCGAACATGCCGATGCAGAACACCACAACTCAAAGTCTGGAAAATAACGATCTTTTCCCATGACTATGGAACAACATTAATGTCAAAACACCCTGCACTAGATAGGAAACCCACCATCAAAACATATCTAACGAACACCAACCATAATTCTAACCATAACCCTAAATCCTAACCCAAACCATAATCATAACTCTAACCCTAACCATAACCTAAACTCCTAAACCTCATAGCTAGCCATGGCTTAAATCCTAGTACTAACCATTATGTAAATCCTGAATATAACCATAATCTCAATCCTAATCCTAACCATAATTATAACTCAGCCCTAACTCTAACCCTAATCCTAAATATTATGTAAACTCTAACATTAACTTTAATTCTAACCATAACCCTAGATCCTAACCCAAAGCATAATCCTAACTCTAACCATAACCATAACCTAAACCCTTACCCTAATACTAATCCTAAGCTAAGCCTAATTATTTATCTAACCTAATGATGCTAAACCTAACTCTATCACTAAACCAAACCCTAACCACAATGTAATCTATAATCTCAACCCTAAACCCTAATCCTAATCCTAACCCTCACACTAGTCATATCTCAGACCATAGCCCTAACCATTATATAAACCCTAACAATAAATATAATCTCAATCCTTACCCAAAACCCTAGCATAATCCTAACCATAACCCTAACCCAAATGCTAATCCAAACCCTAACCCTAAGTATAAACATTATGTAAACACTAAAACTCACTATAATTCTAACCATAACCATAGCCATTATCCTAACCCTCACAACTAGTCATATCCAAAACCCTATCCCTAACCATTTATATAAACCCTAACTATAACCATAATCTCTAACCTAACACTAAACCCTAACCATAATCCTAACTATAACTATAACCCTAACACTAACTCTAAACCAAAACCTTTAACCATAACCCTAAACATTATGTAAACCCTAACATTGACCATAATTCTAACTTTTATCCAATTTAGTCATGAGCCTTAATTGTATTCATAGTTCTATTTTTATCTTTGATTTTCATTTTGGACCATGTTTGTGGGTCAAGTTTGTATGTTAAGAACTTATCTTGAGTCAATGATCCTAAGATTTTAAAAGTACATTTTATATGTTAAAGGGGGATATGTTCATTTGCCTTAAAAAGTGCTTCACAGTGCTCCCATGCTTTTATTCTCTTATGTTAACTTGTTAAAAGTGTGGTAAGGGGTGTTACATGACTATTCCTAAGGAGGTGTTTCTATTTTTGTGATGCTTAAATTTGCTAACTCCATGTTCAATCTCTTGGCCAAGTAGGAGTCTAAGGTTTTTACAAAGTTCTTAAACCCTAGACTCACATTTCACTCCTTTATGGAAACTAATGAGAAGGCTTATTTGATAAACATCATATATTAATAAAATAACATCAAATCTAGTAATAGAGGCAATTTTCATTTAAATTAATGTTACATTAATAAACAAAGGGAGCAATTATAATGTAGATTTTTGGCAAGTTTGTGAAAAGAACAACATTATTACTAAGGAAGAACAACATGAAATGAAGAGAAGGTTAGTAGATTAGAAGTTCATGCGTAGAGGACAACAAGTTTCCATTAAGGAACAGTGGATTTCAAGGTAAAAAGAAATAATTTTAAGCATGAAACAAAGATGTCAAGGAAAAGAACAATAAAATCAATCACTAAATAGTAGTCACATGTGTAATAACAACACATATTGAAGAGCTAGCAATGGAAATAAAGGAAAAGGATAATGTTTTGTATAAAAGATGAGCATACTTTAGATTTCATTGCACATTCCAAGGATAGAATAGTAGTTAACAAGGTGTTTTCATGAGAAAGAAGTAGGGTTTGATAAAAATATAAATTTTAATGCATTCATGTTTCCCTTTGTGGTTTATTGTTGGAGAGTTTTATTCAATCTCTTTAGGGAGTTATAATTTTTGTAATAGCTTCAGATTCTCTATTATGGAAGCCCTCCTATCATTTTAAGAAGCTTCTATTTGTGTTTTGAAAGTACCCTTGTATGTGTTGGAATTGTTGGAATTCATTGTTTTGTCATTGATGTCAACATATGTTTCAGTAAGGGAATCCAGAAGTTGCAGACAAACTAGATTGACAAGTTACAAAGAATTGTATGGACATTTTACGGTGACTTAGCTCCTATGAGCTGAGATTTTGGTAGAATTTCATGTTTACTACATATGGTTATGTTTTCATATGTTTGTATGATCATTTTCTCAAGTTATGGATGAATTGGAAAAGACTATTTATAGGGCTAGAGTAACTAGGAAACTCACAGAGTTGGTCTCAATATGTTAAGTATATCTTCAGTGCGAAATTAGATTAAGCCCTGTGAACTTAATGAATGTCAAAAGACACATGGGATCTAGTCTACTATGTGATTGCAGAGTACTTGTGTAATTGGTGACCTCATTTGTGGTGTGTACTCCAATGAAGGTTCATTTGGAAGATGACCCAGGATTGGTAGTGTGTTCTTGATTAATCAAGTATGGATTAATGTTGTGGCCAACTATTTTATGATTTGCAATTGTTGTAATATTGTTAGGATGTCATGTGTATCCTCCCATTGGTCTATGTAATGTTTTATTTATAGGAAAGGTCCTATAATTGGCCAACCCAAGAATTATGTATGTAACTTGTATATAAGGAATTCGTTCCTTATGATTATGGTGTGTGAATAAGGTGCAAGCCTATGGGCTTCAAGGATCGTTGATATAGAGCAAAGGTGGTGCATTGAGGAAAAAGGAAGAAACTATCTTGGAAGAGGTTAGTTATGGAAGTCAGTTTAGATATTATTATTGTAAACCTTTTTTATCTTTGGACAGTGAGTTTTGAAGGTGGACTGAACCTTCCTTTGGTCAAGTGATCAGGCTGTGAGCCATCTTGTAAAACCTTTAACAAGGTTGTGACTCCTAACATGGTTTATCCTCTAACAAGGACTGTACTATTGTACTTGATCATCTCCTAACATGGCTATAACTCTTTTTTGGGTTATTATACTCATAGCAGTGATCTGTGCGTACCATCCCCACTGGGGTTTTTCCCTTAACAGGGTTTTCCTCAAAAGCAATACTGGTGTTCTGTGTTATGGTTATTTTTCTTTGTGCATATGGTTTATATTTGGAATTAAGATTAATAAGTGTCAACTAATTCCCCCTCCCCCCCCGCTCTCATTTTATTTGGACATTGTTACTTTAACAATTGGTATCATAGTTGTTGGTCCTCAAAGAGAAAGCTTGACCGCTTGAGGAAAAATATCTAAGATGTCTTACTATAAGAAAGAAAGTCCCGAGTTTGATGCAGAGAATTTTGATGCATGGAAAGACAAGATGAAGACTCATTTGTTCTATTTGGGCTTAGATTATTGGTTGGTAACTAAGAAATATGTAGTACTCAAGCCTGAAGATGATTTAGAAGACCCTACTACAACTGATGAAGAAAAGATGTTTCAGTACAACATGGTAACCAAAGAAGCACTGATAATTGCATTATTAGAAGGTGAATTCCTGAGATCATAAATATAGACAAATCACATGATATATGGAAAATATTGATAGCTTTGTATGAAGGAAATATATACACTAAAGGATCCAAACTTTAGAATTGGAGAGAAAGGATGGAGACACTTCAAATGAAAGATGAAATAGTAAGGATGTATGTTCAAAGGGTTACAAAATGTGTGACTAGGATCAAGAACTTACACTAAGGATAAAGTCATTTCAAATATTTTGAGATCTTTGACACTGGCATACAAAACCAAAGTGCATGTCATAGAGGAGATCATTCCATTAACTAAGAATTTATTAAGGGAAATGTTAGTGTCCAAGCTAACAACATTTGAAATTGAAAAACTTAAGGAGTCTTTACCAAAAGTTGAGACAACATTCAAGGCAATAGTGCATAAAGACAGAAATGCAGGAACTAGTCTTGCATGTTCTAGTAGGACAAGAAAATACAGCGAAGAATTATGAGATTATGTTGAGAAATGGGAGAAAATTGAAGAAATGGAAAATAGTGTGGATGAGAAGATCCTAGCCATTATCGCAAGAAGAGAAAGGAAAGGTCAAGGTAAGTTTGAAGGAAAATTACCTTTAAAGTGCTTTAACTACAATAAGGTTGGTCATTTTGCTTCTAGATGCCCAACTAGAGTTCCTAAGCATAAACCTAAGTATGGTAAATATATGAAGGATAAGGAATTCTACTATGTTATTCATGGTGCATCTGATGATGATGGAGATATAAATGATATACTTGGTTTTGTGGCAATCAAAGAGGAAGTACATATCCGCAAAGAAAAGGCATTAGTATCTCATGTTGAGAAGAAATCTTATTGGTCATAGACAATGGATGTTCACAATACATGACTAGTGATAAAGGAAAAAATTTTGACTTAAAAAAGTATGATGGTAGTGTTTTTAGGCTTGGTGACAATACTCCTAGGAAAATCATTGGAAAAGGATCTATTACTTTGGATGGTAAAAATAACACTGATGATGTTTTATTTGTTGACAGATTGAAACATAATTTATTAAGTGTTGGACAATTGGTAGAAAAGGGTTATCATCTATAATTCAAGGATGGATATTGTACAATCATAAGTATTGAAGGAGATCTTATTGCATATAGTACAAAGACAAGAGGTAATTTCTTTCAGTTGAGCCCTAATGAAGTAAGTTGTTTGGTTGATAAATTTGATGACATTTGGTTGTGGCATAGAAGGTTTTGTCACATGAACTTTGATAATAATGTAAAGAAAAGTAACATTAATGTGATCAAAGATCTACCTAAGATTGTGAAGCCAACTAATACAACATGCAAAGAGTGTGTAATGGGAAAATAGACAAGAAGTAGCTTTGATAGAAAATATTTTTCAACCAGAAACAAGTTGGATCTTAGTCATACATATCTATGTGGACCTACTCAAACTAGGTCATACTTTGGTGATAGGTATTTCATTCTATTTACTAATGATTATTCTAAAATGATGTGGGTAGGATTTCTTAGAGGTAAATCAAAATATTTTAAGATACTCAAGTTTTTTAAAGAAAAAGTGGAGACAGAGATAGGTTTGAAGATCAAATTTTTGAGATCAGAAAGAGGTGGAGAATTTATATCAAGTGAATTTAATGCTTTATGCGAAGAGCATGGAATATTGAGGTAGACGTCAACACCTAGGACACCACAAAAAATGGTGTAGCTTAGAGAAGAAATGGATTAGTTATTGATGTTGCGAGGACTATGTTGATTGAAGGAAGAGATGCACACATGCATTGGAGAGAAGAAGCTAACAACACATTATATACAATGAATAGAGTTAAAGTCAAAGATGGTACTGGTAAGACACCTTATGAGCTATAGTTTGGTTATACCCATACTGTTAAGTACTTCAAAATTTGTGGTAGCAAGTGTTACATTAAGAGGGATGATAGCATAGGCAAATTTGATGAAAGGAGTGATGAGGGAATTTTCCTTGGGTATTCTATAAAGAGTAAGGCTTATAGATGCTACAATCTGAGAACAAGGAAGATGATTGAAAATGCAAACGTCAGGATTGTTGAAAAGTTTCAAGTATAAGAAAGAACTTTTGAAATTGATTCTCATGATCCAGAGTGGGAAGAAGGACTAAATGAGAGGAATTAGAGTCAAAATGAAGGTCAGAATGAGGAACAAGGACATGAGACTTATCAGGATCATTCGCAAGAGATTTTGATGTTAGATAAAAACATAGATGAGAAGACAAAGGTGTCTAAGACACCTAAATATGTGCAAAGGAATCATCCAAAGAACCAAATCATTGGAGATAGCAGTAAAGGCACTAAAACAAGCTCGTAGACCAGGGATGCAATCTATTTTATTTCACAGGTTGAACCAAAAACTACTGATGAAGCATGCAGAGATGAATCATGGATCCAAGCAATGCAAGAGGAATTGGATCATATACAAAGGAACAACAATTGGGAATTGGTTCCTAGACCTAAAGACAAGAATGTGATTGGCACAAAATGGGTATTTAGAATAAAATGAATGAATATGGTGTTGTAACCATAAACAAGGCCAAATTTGTAGGCAAAGGATATTCACAACAAGAAGGAATTGACTTTGAGGAAACTTTTGCACCAATTGTATGGTTGGAGGTAGTTAAGTTACTCTTAGCCTATGTTTCATACAAGGATTTCAAGGTCTATCAGATGGATGTCAAGTCATCATTTCTTATTGGTGACTTAGAAGAAGAGGTTTACACTGAGAAACCTAATGGTTTTCCTCTATTAGATAATGAAGACATGGTTTGCAGATTGAGTAACACACTATATGGTCTGAAACAAGCACCTAGAGCTTGGTATGCTAGATTGGACATGTATTTACTACATCTTGGCTTCAAAAGAGGTAATGCAAATAGAAATTTATACTTAAGATGTAATGATGAAGGTATTTTGATAGTACAAGTTTTTTTTATGACATTATCTTTAGAGGTAATGATGCATGTGAGTAAGAAGTTTGCAAAAGAAATGAAGAGTGAATCTGAGATGTCTATGATAGGGGAGATAAATTTCTTCCTTTGGCTACAAATAAATCAGATAAAAATTTGAATTTTCATATCTCAGTCCAAGTATCTTAAGGAGCTACTTAATAAATTTTGCATGGATGATATTAAACTAGTTGGAAATCCTATGGAAATAGGGAACAAGGTGTCTACTTTAGATGAGACAAAAAGTGTACCTCAAACAAAGTAGAGATCTATGATAAGAGGTCTTCAGTATATTACACACACTAAGCATGATATTGCAAGTGTAGTTGGAATTGTTGTTAGATTCTAGGCTAATCCAAAGGAAACACATTTAGTTACAATTAAAAGGATATTCAGATACCTAAAGGGCACATTTGCTTTTGGCCTATGGTATGATAAGTCAATAGAATTTGCATTGGAATCATACATTAATGCAGATTGGGTACCCAGTGTAGATGATAGAAAGAGTACAAGTGGGGGAGCCTTTTTCCTTGGGAAGAGGTTGGTTTCTTGGTTGAGAAAGAAGCAGGACTGTATAGCTTAGTCAATAGTTGAATCAAAGTATGTCACTACTACAATTAATTGCACATAGATTGCTTGGATGAAACGAATGTTGGAAGACATTGGTGTGAACTTTGGTGAGCCAGTTATCATATATTGTGATAACACAAGTTGATGCAGGAGCATCCTGGGTGTAAGAGCAATCTTGCATCACCCAAAAATATTTATGTTTTTATATTCAATAAGGGTTATTTTGTGCAGAGCTGCTATTTATGGAAAGTTACTATTTTTGGTAATTTTCGTATGTGCTCAGAATGATCTGATTTCTTTCTTGGAGGATCATTTTGGTCATATAAGTCTGCCAGTAAAGTTTCATTGCCAGATCGAGTGTATATTGGAAGATATTGAAGATTTTCGGTATTGGCAGCAGGGTACAGAAACTTTGAACTCAGTTTTGAAGGCTTTAGAGGCCCTGGATGAGGTCAAAAATTTGGGTGACGGGCACTTGCGCCGGTCAAGCTTGTAGAGCACTTCGTGGCATTTCCGAAATGGGGTTATAATAACCGATCGGGTCAACTAGTGATGACTTATGGTCTTCGGAAGTTGGGCCACTTGAAATGGCGAAAAATAATTTTCTTCAAAATTTCTGTTCGGATTTCAAAGGTTATCTTGAGCCGACTATGATGTAATGAAATGTAAAATAAATTAATTCTAAGTTTGGTCAGCCTTATTGGCTAAAATTCTGGAACCTTCCTAAGCGGTGAAAAATTGCCTATATAAGGAAGGCTGTATTATTGTCTTAGGCAGTTCAGAATAGTTCTGGGTAGTAGATCTGGGTATTGATTCGAGGCTTTTTCCTAAAGAATATTGTAAGGGAATGCCCATGTGGCTTTGCATATTGTAATTCTAAAAGTTTGTAATTCCACATTTGTGGAGATAATAAGAAGCCAATTTTCTGTTCTTGCATATTGTTGTGGTTTCTCCGTTTCTGTTATGTGTGGTATTAAGGGGAGCACCCTTCATCAAGTGGTATCAGAGTAGGTTTTCTTGAGTGTGTAAACAGATCGCCGACTGTGAGGCAGTTTGCACCAGGACCGTGGTTAGGGTTTCAGCGCGCATCACGAAAATGCCTCCACGAAGAGAACGTGGCGGAAGACCTGGTGCTGTGACACCTGAGGTTAGAGAGCTGCAGAGACAAGTGCGAGCATTGCAAGAAGAGATTCGCAGAGGAATGAATCTTAATGTCAGAGACGAAAGCGAGGATGAAGCCGAAGAAGAATATCAAGAAGGAGAAATTGAAATTGTGAACCAGGAGGAAGAAAGACTTTTTCAGGTGATTTCCAAAATTGGGAAAAGACCTAAGATTGAGGTTCCTACATTTTTTGGAAATCTTAACCCAGAGGAATTGATCGACTGGATCAATGAATGTGAAGAATATTTTGAGTATGAAGATGTTGAGGATCCTGATAGGGTCAAATTTGCGAAGGCCAGACTGAAAGGTCATGCGAAGATATGGTGGCAAGAGATTCAGTTGGAGCGAAATAGAAGGGGAAAGGAAAAAATCACGAGATGGGATTGGATGGTGGATAAATTGAAGTGACAGTTCATTCCTGTTGATTATGAGCTTGACCTACTGAAGAAAATGCAGAGTTTGAAGCAAGTAGGAAGATCTATTCAGGAGTATACAGAGGAGTTCTATCGACTTCTCATCAGAACAGGCCATGCAGAAGCTAATAAGGAGAAAGTTGCCCGATACCTTAATGGGTTAAGGCCAAGCATTCAGGAGGAGCTGAATCTAGTTCGAATGAATAGTATTGAAGAGGCATACCAGTTTGCCCTAAAAGTAGAGGAAAAGCTGAACAAGAAGTTTGAGAGCAGACAAAATGGAAGAGGTCGCGGTGGACGATCTGGTGGACGGTCATATGGTAGCCGAAATGAAGATCCGAAAAAGAAGGATGAGGCCAGTAGCAGTCAGAATCAGCGAGGAAATAATTTCAATCACTTCCAGGATCAGAATAATAGAGATCAAAGAGGGAGAGGAAGAGGACAAGGATCTAGAAGAGGTGGCTTCCGTGGAACATGTTTTCACTCTGGAGAAGAAGGTCACAGGGCATTTGAATGTCCTCAGCGCCAAGGCAGAACAGATAGGAGAAATGAAGGCCAGGCCAGAGTTGCACATGTCGATGAAGATGCTAGATCATCAAATTCTGAAGATGTTGAAAGAGGAGAAACGCTAATTAATAGAAGAGTCTTGCTGAGTGGTGAGAATGAACCTGAACAAAGGAGGAGTCTGTTTCGCACTAGATGCAAGTGTGAGGGTAAATGCTGTGATGTGATTATCGATAGTGGAAGCACTGACAATTTGGTGTCAGAAGAGATGGTGACAAAGTTGAAGCTCAAGAGACAGAAACACCCACATCCATATCGGATTGCCTGGGTGCAGGATGACCACAAGGTCATGGTCAGTGAACAGTGCCCGGTAAAGTTCAAGATCGGCGGATACCAAGATGAGGTATTGTGTGATATCATATCTATGGATGCATGTCATATGTTGTTGGGTAGACCATGGCAGTTTGACAGATGTGATGTACATGATGGTCGTGCGAATACCTATTCCCTGACAAAGGATGGAGTGCGACATAAGCTAAAACCATTGAAGGAGACTGAAGAAAAGGTATGTGGTACTGCAAGGATAACTTTTGTTGATGGAAGAAATTTCCTAGATGGTATGAGGCATGAGCATGTATGTTTTACTTTAATTCCAAAAGCTGGTAAAGAGGAAGTAGAAGATGTTCCTGTAGAAGTTGCAGATTTATTGAATGAGTTTCAGGATATTGTATCCGATAACGTGCCTGATGGATTACCACCAGTCAGGAAGATCAGTCATCAGATGGACTTGATCCCAGGAGCGAGTTTGCCGAACAAGGCAGCACACAGAATGACACCTGCAGAAAGTGAGGAGTTGAACAGACAAGTACATGAGTTGTTACAGAAATGATTGATCCGTGAGAGTCTGAGTCCCTATGCTGTACCAGCGGTATTAGCACCAAAGAAGAATGGAGAATGGAGGATGTGTACAGATTCTAGGGCAATAAACAAGATCACAATCAAGTACAAGTTTCCATTGCCACGAATGGATGATATTATGGACTATTTGAGTGGAGCTGTCTATTTTTCAAAGATAGATCTAAAAAGTGGATATCATCAAATTCGGATCAGAGAAGGAGATGAATGGAAGACTGCCTTCAAGACAAAGGAAGGACTGTATGAGTGGTTAGTCATGCCTTTTGGGCTAACCAATGCACCGAGCACTTTCATGTGGCTCATGAACAAGGTTCTGAAAGAATTTCTAGGTAAGTTTGTCATTGTTTATCTAGATGATATTTTGATCTTTAGTAAGACATTGGAGGAGTATATGATGCATATTCGTATGGTATTTGAGAAGCTGAAAGAAGAGAAATTGTTGATTAATTTGAAGAAGTGCAGTTTTGTGAAGAAAGAGTTAGTGTATTTGGGATTTGTAGTTTCAGCAGAAGGTCTAAAAATGGACCCAGAGAAGGTACAGGCTATCCTTGAATGGCCTACTCCAAGGAGTGCTACTGAGGTAAGATCTTTTCATGGTTTGGCTAGCTTTTACAGAAAGTTTATCCGAAATTTTAGCAGTATTTGTGGACCCTTGACTGAAACAATGAGAGGGGATAGAAAAGAGTTTAAGTGGACTAATGGGGCAGAAAAGAGTTTTCAATTATTGAAACAAAAAGTTACAGAACAACCTGTTTTAGCACTTCCAGATTTTAATAAGGTGTTTCAAGTAGATTGTGATGCTAGTGGTACTGCAATAGGAGCTGTTATGAGCCAAGAAGGTAAACCTGTTGCTTATTTCAGTGAGAAGTTAAATGATGCCAAGAGGAAATATTCTGTTTATGATCAAAAATTTTATGCTATAGTTCAGGCATTAAAGAAGTGGAGACATTATCTGCTTCCTAAGGAGTTTGTTTTGTATACTGATCATCAAGCTTTGCAATATTTGAATAGTCAAGGAAAGTTGAATCAGAGGCATTTGAAATGGGTTGAGTTTTTGCAGAGTTATACATTTGTTTTGAAACACAGGAGTGGAAAGTCTAATAGGGTTGCAGATACTCTTAGCAGAAGGCAACTATTGCTGACAGAAATGCAGATTGAAGTGGTTGGGTTCAAGGAACTCAAAAATTTGTATCCAGAGGATCCTGATTTTGGTGAAGCTTGGAAAGCTTGTATAGAACCTGTTACTCTAGACAGGATGAAATGGTTGGATTTCATCATCCAGGATGATATGCCATTCAGAGGGAGTCAGTTGTGCATTCCACGAAGTTCTATGAGGGAGAATCTCATCAAGGAGAAGCATAGTGGAGGATTGGCTGGACATTTTGGTCGTGATAAAACCGTTGCTTTGGTTGGTGAGAATTATTATTGGCCACAATTGTAGCAAGATGTGAAGAAGTTTGTACAGAGTTGCAGAGTATGTCAGATGGCGAAAGGAGTGAAGCAGAATACAGGGTTGTATCAGCCATTACCTGTACCAGAGAAGCCTTGGGAGGATATCAGCATGGACTTTGTTCTTGGTTTACCGAGGACACAGCGGGGACATGATTCAATTTTTGTAGTAGTTGACAGATTTTCAAAGATGGCACATTTCATTCCCTGCAAGAAGACTAATGATGCTGTTCATGTAGCAGAATTGTTTTTCAGAGAAGTAGTGAGACTTCATGGTTTGCCAAAGACCATAGTTTCAGATCGGGACACTAAGTTTGTTGGATATTTCTGGCGTACATTATGGAAGAAGTTGAAGACAGATTTGAAGTTTAGTTCATCACATCATCCACAGACTGATGGACAGACAGAGGTGGTGAATAGGAGTTTGGGAAATTTGCTGAGATGTTTGGTTGGAGATAAGCCAACGGGATGGGATTTGATTTTACCACAGGCAGAATTTGCATACAATAATTCTGTCAACAGGAGCACTGGTAAATCACCATTCTAGATTGTATATGGAAGTAGTCCAAGAAATGCATCTGAATTGAGGAAGATAGATAAAGGAGAAATAAGTAGTGCTGAAGATGAGGATTTTGCAGAACACTTGAAGAACATCCATGAGGAGGTGAGGAAGCATATTACCAAGATGAACGCACAGTATAAGGCTAAGGCAGATGAGAAAAGGAGGCATAAGGATTTTCAGGTTGGTGATGAAGTCATGGTTCATTTGCGGAAGGAGCGGTTTCCAGTTGGTACATATAACAAGTTGAAAATGAAGAAGTTTGGACCATGCAGGATATTGAAGAAACATGATTCAGGAAACGCATATGAGGTAGAATTGCCTACTGAGCTAAATATTTCACCAGTGTTTAACATTTCAGATCTGACAGAGTATCATGAAGGAGGTGTTGAAGATGAGATCACAGCAGCACAGTGGAGTATTCCAGCAACTAGTTTAGACACTAAGGAGATTGAAGATATACTGGATAGTCGTGTTGGCAGAAGCACAAGGAACAGGACATATGAAGAATATCTGGTCAAGTGGAAAGGACGACCTGTTGAAGATTCATCATGGCTAACAAAGGAGGGGGTTAACCGTCTTGGTTTTCCTCTACACACCTGAGTCGTGACAGGGTCACTTCTCAAATTACCCCGGGTGTTTGATGCAAGAGCATCTTGGGTGTAAGAGAAATCTTGCATCACCCAAAAATATTTATGTTTTTATATTCAATAAGGGTTATTTTGTGCAGAGCTGCTATTTATGGAAAGTTACTATTTTTGGTAATTTTCGTATGTGCTCAGAATGATCTGATTTCTTTCTTGGAGGATCATTTTGGTCATATAAGTCTGCCAGTAAAGTTTCATTGCCAGATCGAGTGTATATTGGAAGATATTGAAGATTTTCGGTATTGGCAGCAGGGTACAGAAACTTTGAACTCAGTTTTGAAGGCTTTAGAGGCCCCGGATGAGGTCAAAAATTTGGGTGACAAGCACTTGCGCCAATCAAGCCTGTAGAGTGCTTTGTGGCGTTTCCGAAATGGGGTTATAATAGCCGATCGGGTCAACTGGTGATGACTTATGGTCTTCGGAAGTTGGGCCACCTGAAATGGCGAAAAATAATTTTCTTCAAAATTTCTGTTCGGGTTTCAAAGGTTATCTTGAGCCGACTATGATGTAATGAAATGTAAAATAAATTAATTCTAAGTTTGGTCGGTCTTATTGGCTAAAATTTTGGAACCTTCCCAGGTGGTGAAAAATTGCCTATATAAGGAAGGCTGTATTATTGTCTTAGGCAGTTCAGAATAGTTCTGGGTAGTAGATCTGGGTATTGATTCGAGGCTTTGTCCTAAAGAATATTGTAATGGAATGCCCATGTGGCTTTGCATATTGTAATTCTAAAAGTTTGTAATTCCACATTTGTGGAGATAATAAGAAGCCAATTTTCTGTTCTTGCATATTGTTGTGGTTTCTCCGTTTCTGTTATGTGTGGTATTAAGGGGAGCACCCTTCATCAAGTGGTATCAGAGCAGGTTTTCTTGAGTGTGTAAACAGATCACCAACTGTGAGGCAGTTTGCACCAGGACCGTGGTTAGGGTTTCAGCGCGCATCGCGAAAATGCCTCCACGAAGAGAACGTGGCGGAAGACCTGGTGCTGTGACACCTGAGGTTAGAGAGCTGCAGAGACAAGTGCGAGCATTGCAAGAAGAGATTCGCAGAGGAATGAATCTTAATGTCAGAGATGAAAGCGAGGATGAAGCCGAAGAAGAATATCAAGAAGGAGAAATTAAAATTGTGAACCAGGAGGAAGAAAGACTTTTTCGGGCGATTTCCAAGATTGGGAAAAGACCTAAGATTGAGGTTCCTACATTTTTTGGAAATCTTAACCCAGAGGAATTGATCGACTGGATCAATGAATGTGAAGAATATTTTGAGTATGAAGATGTTGAGGATCCTGATAG
Organism: Chamaecyparis obtusa; assembly: GCA_027943335.1. Lineage (NCBI taxonomy): Eukaryota > Viridiplantae > Streptophyta > Pinopsida > Cupressales > Cupressaceae > Chamaecyparis > Chamaecyparis obtusa. The sequence goes on from BSBK01007311.1 coordinate 42,034, forward strand.
GGTCAAATTTGTGAAGGCCAGACTGAAAGGTCATGCAAAGATATGGTGGCAAGAGATTCAGTTGGAGCGAAATAGAAGGGGAAAGGAGAAAATCACGAGATGGGATCGGATGGTGGATAAATTGAAGCAACAGTTCATTCCTGTTGATTATGAGCTTGACCTACTGAAGAAAATGCAGAGTTTGAAGCAAGCAGGAAGATCTGTTCAAGAGTATACAGAGGAGTTCTATCGACTTCTCATCAGAACAGGCCATGCAGAAGCTGATAAGGAGAAAGTTGCCCGATACCTTAATGGGTTAAGGCCAAGCATTCAGGAGGAGCTGAATCTAGTTCGAATGAATAGTATTGAAGAGGCATACCAGTTTGCCCTAAAAGTAGAGGAAAAGCTAAACAAGAAGTTTGAGAGCAGACAAAACGGAAGAGGTCGTGGTGGACGATCTGGTGGACGGTCATATGGTAGCTGAAATGAAGATCCGAAAAAGAAGGATGAGGCCAGTAGCAGTCAGAATCAGCAAGGAAATAATTTCAATCGCTTCCAGGATCAGAATAATAGAGATCAAAGAGGGAGAGGAAGAGGACAAGGATCTGGAAGAGGTGGCTTCCGTGGAACATGTTTTCACTGTGGAGAAGAAGGTCATAGGGCATTTGAATGTCCTCAGTGCCAAGGCAGAACAGATAGGAGAAATGAAGGCCAGGCAAGAGTTGCACATGTCGATAAAGATTCTAGATCATCAAATTCTGAAGATGCTGAAAGCGGAGAAACGCTAATTAATAGAAGAGTCTTGCTGAGTGGTCAGAATGAACCTGAACAAAGGAGGAGTCTGTTTTGCACTAGATGCAAGTGTGAGGGTAAATGCTGTGATGTGATTATCGATAGTGGAAGCACTGACAATTTGGTGTCAGAAGAGATGGTGACAAAGTTGAAGCTCAAGAGACAGAAATACCCACATCCATATCGGATTGCCTGGGTGCAGGATGACCACAAGGTCATGGTCAGTGAACAGTGCCCGATAAAGTTCAAGATCAGCGGATACCAAGATGAGGTATTGTGTGATATCATATCTATGGATGCATGTCATATGTTGTTGGGTAGACCATGGCAGTTTGACAGATGTGCTGTACATGATGGTCGTGCAAATACCTATTCCCTGACAAAGGATGGAGTGCGACATAAGCTAAAACCATTGAAGGAGACTGAAGAAAAGGTATGTGGTACTACAAGGATAACTTTTGTTGATGGAAGAAATTTCCTAGATGGTATGAGGTATGAGCATGTATGTTTTGCTTTAATTCCAAAAGCTGGTAAAGAGGAAGTAGAAGATGTTCCTATAGAAGTTGCAGATTTGTTGAATGAGTTTCAGGATATTGTATCCGATAACGTGCCTGATGGATTACCACCAGTCAGGAAGATCAGTCATCAGATGGACTTGATCCCAGGAGCGAGTTTTCCGAATAAGGCAGTACACAGAATGACACCTGCAGAAAGTGAGGAGTTGAACAAACAAGTACATGAGTTGTTACAGAAAGGATTGATCCGTGAGAGTCTGAGTCCCTGTGCTGTACCAGCGGTATTAGCACCAAAGAAGAATGGAGAATGGAGGATGTGTACAGATTCTAGGGCAATAAACAAGATCACAATCAAGTACAAGTTTCCATTGCCACGAATGGATGATATTATGGACTATTTGAGTGGAGCTGTCTATTTTTCAAAGATAGATCTAAAAAGTGGATATCATCAGATTCGGATCAGAGAAGGAGATGAATGGAAGACTGCCTTCAAGACAAAGGAAGGACTGTATGAGTGGTTAGTCATGCCTTTTGGGCTAACCAATGCACCGAGCACTTTCATGCAGCTCATGAACGAGGTTCTGAAAGAATTTCTAGGTAAGTTTGTCATTGTTTATCTAGATGATATTTTGATCTTTAGTAAGACATTGGAGGAGCATATGATGCATATTCGTATGGTATTTGAGAAGCTGAGAGAAGAGAAATTGTTGATTAATTTGAAGAAGTGCAGTTTTGTGAAGAAAGAGTTAGTGTATTTGGGATTTGTAGTTTCAGCAGAAGGTCTAAAAATGGACCCAAAGAAGGTACAGGCTATCCTTGAATGGCCTACTCCAAGGAGTGCTACTGAGGTAAGATCTTTTCATGGTTTGGCTAGCTTTTACAGAAAGTTTATCCGAAATTTTAGCAGTATTTGTGGACCCTTGACTGAAACAATGAGAGGGGATAGAAAAGAGTTTAAGTGGACTAATGGGGCAGAAAAGAGTTTTCAATTATTGAAACAAAAAGTTATAGAACAACCTGTTTTAGCACTTCCAGATTTTAATAAGGTGTTTCAAGTAGATTGTGATGCTAGTGGTACTACAATAGGAGCTGTTATGAGCCAAGAAGGTAAACCTGTTGCTTATTTCAGTGAGAAGTTAAATGATGTCAAGAGGAAATATTCTGTTTATGATCAAGAATTTTATGCTATAGTTCAGGCATTAAAGAAGTGGAGACATTATCTGCTTCCTAAGGAGTTTGTTTTGTATACTGATCATCAAGCTTTGCAATATTTGAATAGTCAAGGAAAGTTGAATCAGAGGCATTTGAAATGGGTTGAGTTTTTGCAGAGTTATACATTTGTTTTGAAACACAGGAGTGGAAAGTCTAATAGGGTTGCAAATGCTCTTAACAGAAGGCAACTATTGCTGACAGAAATGCAGATTGAAGTGGTTGGGTTCAAGGAACTCAAGAATTTGTATCCAGAGGATCCTGATTTTGGTGAAGCTTGGAAAGCTTGTATAGAACCTATTACTCTAGACAAGATGAAATGGTTGGATTTCATCATCCAGGATGATATGCTATTCAGAGGGAGTCAGTTGTGCATTCCACGAAGTTCTATGAGGGAGAATCTCATGAAGGAGAAGCATAGTGGAGGATTGGCTAGACATTTTGGTCGTGATAAAACCGTTGCTTTGGTTGGTGAGAATTATTATTGGCCATAATATTGAGCAAGATGTGAAGAAGTTTGTACAGAGTTGCAGAGTATGTCAGATGGCGAAAGGAGTGAAGCAGAATACAGGGTTGTATCAGCCATTACCTGTACCAGAGAAGCCTTGGGAGGATATCAGCATGGACTTTGTTCTTGGTTTACCGAGGACACAGCAGGGACATGATTCAATTTTTGTAGTAGTTGACAGATTTTCAAAGATGGCACATTTCATTCCCTGCAAGAAGACTAATAATGTTGTTCATGTAGCAGAATTGTTTTTCAGAGAAGTAGTGAGACTTCATGGTTTGCCAAAGACCATAGTTTCAGATCGGGACACTAAGTTTGTTGGATATTTCTGGCGTACATTGTGGAAGAAGTTGAAGACAGATTTGAAGTTCAGTTCATCACATCATCCACAGACTGATGGACAGACAGAGGTGGTGAATAGGAGTTTGGGAAATTTGCTGAGATGTTTGGTTGGAGATAAGCCAACGGGATGGGATTTGATTTTACCACAGGCAGAATTTGCATACAATAATTCTGTCAACAGGAGCACTGGTAAATCACCATTCCAGATTGTATATGGAAGTAGTCCAAGAAATGCATCTGAATTGAGGAAGATAGATAAAGGAGAAATAAGTAGTGTTGAAGCTGAGGATTTTGCAGAACACTTGAAGAACATCCATGAGGAGGTGAGGAAGCATATTACCAAGATGAACGCACAGTATAAGGCTAAGGCAGATGAGAAAAGGAGGCATAAGGAATTTCAGGTTGGTGATGAAGTCATGGTTCATTTGCGGAAGGAGCGGTTTCCAGTTGGTACATATAACAAGCTGAAAATGAAGAAGTTTGGACCATGCAGGATATTGAAGAAACATGATTCAGGAAATGCATATGAGGTAGAATTGCCTACTGAGCTAAATATTTCACCAGTGTTTAACATTTCAGATCTGACAGAGTATCATGAAGGAGGTGTTGAAGATGAGATCACAGCAGCACAGTGGAGTATTCCAGCAACTAGTTCAGACACTAAGGAGATTGAAGATATACTGGATAGTCGTGTTGGCAGAAGCACAAGGAACAGGACATATGAAGAATATCTGGTCAAGTGGAAAGGATGACCTGTTGAAGATTCATCATGGCTAACAAAGGAGAGGGTTAACCGTCTTGGTTTTCCTCTACACACCTGAGTCGTGACAGGGTCACTTCTCAAATTACCCCGGGTGTCTGATGCAGGAGCATCCTGGGTGTAAGAGCAATCTTGCATCACCCAAAAATATTTATATTTTTATATTCAATAAGGGTTATTTTGTGCAGAGCTGCTATTTATGGAAAGTTACTATTTTTGGTAATTTTCGTATGTGCTCAGAATGATCTGATTTCTTTCTTGGAGGATCATTTTGGTCATATAAGTCTGCCAGTAAAGTTTCATTGCCAGATCGAGTGTATATTGGAAGATATTGAAGATTTTCGGTATTGGCAGCAGGGTACAGAAACTTTGAACTCAGTTTTGAAGGCTTTAGAGGCCCTGGATGAGGTCAAAAATTTGGGTGACAAGCACTTGCGCCAGTCAAGCCTGTAGAGCGCTTCGTGGCATTTCCGAAATGGGGTTATAATAGCCGATCGGGTCAACTGGTGATGACTTATGGTCTTCGGAAGTTGGGCCACCTGAAATGGCGAAAAATAATTTTCTTCAAAATTTCTGCTCGGGTTTCAAAGGTTATCTTGAGCCGACTATGATGTAATGAAATGTAAAATAAATTAATTCTAAGTTTGGTCGGCCTTATTGGCTAAAATTTTGGAACCTTCCCAGGCGGTGAAAAATTGCCTATATAAGGAAGGCTGTATTATTGTCTTAGGCAGTTCAGAATAGTTCTGGGTAGTAGATCTGGGTATTGATTCGAGGCTTTGTCCTAAAGAATATTGTAAGGGAATGCCCATGTGGCTTTGCATATTGTAATTCTAAAAGTTTGTAATTCCACATTTGTGGAGATAATAAGAAGCCAATTTTCTGTTCTTGCATATTGTTGTGGTTTCTCCGTTTCTGTTATGTGTGGTATTAAGGAGAGCACCCTTCATCACAAGTACAATGAATATGTCAAAGAACCTGGTGATGCAAACAAAAACCAAGAATATTTCAATCAAGTATCACTTCCTAAGAGATAAAGTGAAAGATAGAGAGGCGAAGCTTGAATATGTAAGCACAAAGGAGCATATAGAAGATATATTCACCAAACCACTGAACAAAGATACCTTTGAATATCTCAGAGGTAAGCTTGGGGTTAGAACCCCACTTGGAGGTAATTAAGGAAATGGTGTAGTGCATAAGTCCAGTAGCATTCAAATCTATATCATTTGTGGACTTGATGCAGAGGTTTACTCCTGGGGGGGTAATGGTTTGAGCATAGCTTATCATATCAATGTGATCTTGCACCTAGTAGCTGAAGGTCTTGAAGATTTTAAAAAGTTACACCCAACAATGCAGATAGAAAAGGATGTTTGAAAAGACACCCTTTGTCATTGATGTCAAAGGGGGAGAGATATTGGTGAAAAACCCTTATTGGTTTAGGAGTTGTGTAGAGGATATTTGTGGATTGATAGTCTTTCTTGTATGTTTCCATCAATGCCAAAGGGGGATATTGTTGTAAATACTATTGGAATTGTTGGTATTCATTTTTTTGTCATTGATGTCAACATATGTTTCAGTAAGGGAATCCTAAAGTTGTAGACAGGTTACAAAGAATTGTACAGACAGTGTATGGCAACTTAGCTCCTACAAGATGATATTTGGGTAGAAGTTCATGTTTACTACATATTGTTATGTTCACATATGTTTATTTTCTTGTTTTCTCAAATTATGGATGAATTGGCAAAGAATGGTCATAGGGCCAGTAACTGGGAAATTCATAGATTTAGTCTTAGTATGTGAAGTATATCTTCAGTGCAGAATTAGATTAAACCTTGCAAACTTAAGGAATGTCAAAAGACACATGGGAGAGTCTACTGTGTGGTCACAGAGTACTTTTGTAAATGGTGACATCATTTGTGGTATGTACTCTAACGAAGATTCATTTGGAAGCTGACCCAAGAGTGGTAGCATGTTCTTGATTAATCAAGTATGGATTAATGTTGTTGGTGACTATTTTATGATTTTTAATTGTTGTAATATTGTTAATAATTTCATGTGTATCCTTGTGTGGGTCTAATTATTGTTTTTTTTATAGGAAAGGTCCTATAATTGGCTGACCCAGGAATTATGTATGTAACTTGTATATAAGGAAGTATTTCCTTATGATTATGGTGTGTGAATAAGGTAAGCCTGTAGGATACAAGGAATGTTGATATAGAGTAGAGGTGGTGAATTGATGCACAAGGAAGAAACTATCTTGGTAGAGGTTAGTTTTGGAAGTCAGTTCAGATATTATTATTGTAAATATTTGTGATCTTTGGACAGTGAGTCCTAAAGGTGGATTTAACCTTCCTTTGGTCAAGTGACTAGGTTGTGAGCCATCTTGTAAAACCTTTAACAGGGTTGTGAATCCTAATAGGGTTTTTCCTCTAACAAGGACTTTACTATTGTACTTGATCATCTCCTAACAGGGCTAGAACTCTTTGCTGGTTTATTATACTCGTAGTACTGATTTGTGGGTACCATCCTCACTGAGGTTTTTCCCTTAACAGGGTTTTCCTCAAAAACAATATTGGTGTTATTGTGTTATGGTTATTTTTCTTTGTGCATATATTTTATATTTGGAATTAAGATTAATAATTATCAATTGATTCAACACCCCCCCCCCCCCCCCCCTTAGTTGATTGGGACATTGTTATTTTAATAGTATGGTTGTAAAATACACTCAAAGATTTTATCTTTTCTTCAAGGTTGAGTTTCTAGTCTTTAGAGGATTCAATGTATGTCTTTCAATGTTTCATTTGTCTTCAAGAGACAATGATTTTCTTCTTCAATGGTTTTGTTGTTAATTCTCAAGTTATAATGCTAATATTTCCATCGGTGTAATTGTTCCTTAAGATCTTGATTGATCACTACTTTTATGGTTGTTCTTCAATGATCTATGACAGTCAACAAAAGATAATACTTGGGTAGTTTTGTCCTATAACAGATATGATTTTTTATTATTCATTATGAAAAGATGGAATTCAAGTATGGAGGATATTGGTGTCCTAGAAGCATAGAGGTATCAAGATTTTTGATGTTTTATGACTATCATAATAGGAGCATAGAATGCATTAACTATTTTTAAAAGATGAACATAAGTTTGATGCATAAGATGAGGAATAAAAGATATTATACAACATGGTGGTTGAGGATAACAATACACAAGGGCAAAATAACAGCCATTAAGGACATAAAGTTATCCAAAGATCAATGGCATGCATATATGAAGAGAAATGCATCAAGGACAATGATGTTCAAAATGAATGATGGTAGTGCTCTTCAAGTTGAATAATGCAAAAAATACAAGATACAATGAAGATAATGAATGTAATAGAACACAGTAAATAACATTATACCAAGAGATACTATTATGATGAAGCAAGGAGTGGATAAAGAGTAAACTAACAATTAATTCAAGATCCAAAGGAAATGATCAACCATGGATAAAAATAATGATAAAGATGAAGTGTTAAATAGTGATAATCTCAACATATACAAAGAAAAAGAGAAATAATTTTAAAAGATTATGGTCTAGAATGTAAAGGAAGTGTAAAAGGATGTTGTTACGCTACATAAATATAGTGATTTATAATGAGATTACTATGAAGTGGTCCATGAATGCTCAAAATAAAATATATCTTTTGTTATTTGTATAAAAATAGTCACAATGATGAACAAAGAAATATCAATGACAAGTTCATATAGAGTAGCATCATTTTGGCATGAGGAACCCCAAAAATAATGAGAGAAACTACTTTTATGAAGATAGTGGATTAAAATAGAGATGAGAAGTGGGAAAAGATTTAAAATAAAGTGTTATTGTATGAGGAAAAGGTCATTTACAATGGCATTCAGTGATGGGAAAAAGTATATACAAAAGATATGGGTAGCAGATCAAAATCACAAACATAAGTGACAGTGATTCAATGTTATGTTGATGAGCAATAATATATAATGTACAAATCAAAATGAAGAGATCATGCATGGTCAATTCCAAGAGAACAAGTGTATAATAGTCCATAGATGGATTAATAGTGATAACATGCATAAGACTAGTAATATAAAAATAATTGCATTTAAAGACAATAGAAAAGGTATGAACATTATTAAATCAATAGCATTGACTTTAAATGCCCAAGATAGTGGTATTTAATAGTGAATGAAATGTAGGCTTCTACAAACATGGTCATCGATAATGGAATACCATGAAAATAGTGATTGTGATATGCTATGAAACAATGATGTTCTATGTGATAATCTCAAATAGAAGTGTTTCTTTTAGGATATAAGAGATGAAGAAACTAGATAACAAGAATGATCAAAGTAGAGAGATGAATTTCAAATAATAGAATAAAGACTTCAATGAGGACACCATTGATCAAAGTGGAAATATAATTTGAATTTTTTATTTTAAATTTTTAATGTCTTAATCGATTATTCCTACAAATTTGAAAGGAGGTGGTAGTATAAGAGGATAAATAAATAATGGAGATTTTAAATTTCAAAAGAATAAGTGTCCATCAAAACCACCTAACTCCTAATTTTGTGGCCTAATTAGTAGTCTTACACCTCATTTAAAGGCCCACATGAGCATATTATCATCGAAGGGGAGTTTCAAGGCCATAAACAACTAGTTTCTTTTAGTTTTAACCCCTATTTCAAGGATATTTCAAAGTATCTTGACCTTGAAGAGACAACTCAGCACTCAAGCACCTAATTTTGAGGATGAAGAGTACTAAATCAGTAGGACACATGGAGTTTCTAGCCAACCAAGTAGAAATAGCAAGCAAGAATTCATTATTTTTCTATTTTTTCTTTAAAATAGCTATGTACAACATTAAGAAAAAAAATATGTTCTTCTCTTAATTTGGATGTATTCAATAGAGTTACACATTGTAACTCATTTTCATGTATGAAAAACAAAGTTGTAACATGTTTGCAAGAATATTTCTTCTAAATATCAATATAAAATATTGATATTCATACTCATTTTCTTTTCATATATTGTGTTTTATGTTTGTATTTTGAATTCATTATGGTTTGCTTCAAATCCTTTATTTTCTACACATCTATACAATATTTTGGGAAGAATCTCTTTGATTAGATTAGGATTTATGTTGTGTCAAGATTTCATTTCAATTAGTGTTATTGTATGAGTCATTTCATCTTTCATGCAAACTAAAAAGAAATGTCTCTATATGAAATGTTTATGATCATCTTAGATGCAAATGAGTTGTGAAAGTAGCTAGATTTTTATTGAATCAATTGTAATCAATAAATATTCATTTTTAAGCAAAAAATTGGTGAATCACCCCCTCTTAGTTGTAGGTTTCATTTACAAACATCTCTTTCTCCCTTTCCATCAAGAAGTTAGTAGTTTATGAGATCGTAAAAGGGAACCAACCCATAATCTAGATATCTACTTTTGTTATAGGGTACCCACAACCTAAAATTAGTCTCATGTTTCATAGGCTGGAAAAGTATAGGCTTAGCTATGGTGAGAACCTTAGTGATAACATTTTTTTGCACACTTAGTGCAACATTGAACAAATTTTTAGCTCAAAAAAAATTTTGTTATGATTTTTTTTTAGGTATGAGAAGCAATCTAGTCAACCTTTTGAGGTAAAATTTAATACCTACTGGCTCCAGTCTTTGGTTTTTTAGTAGAATTGGTCTACTTATCTTATGAGAAAAATCCATACTAGTTAAAGTATAGCCCCATTTGAATATTCTCTGCTCTTACCAAACAAAAGGGAGACTAAGACAGTAAGAAGAGCTCCTAATCCACTAAATGGTCCATAATCCAATTTAGTGTCTTCTATTTCAGCTCCTACAAATCCATTACTAGAAAATACTACTATTTAAGTACCACCCAATCTAATGGAGTTACCTAGAAACTAGTCTTTTGTTCTATTTAATTAGGGTAGTCCTTTGAACTTGAACTATCATGATGCAATTCCAGCATGATCCATTAAGAGTTTGCCATTTTTTACTTGAGAGGATCAAACTAAAACCATTAAACACATTAGAGATGTGGCCTCTTTGTGTAGAGTCCACAATATCACTCAATAAAATGTAGTAGTGAGTCTCCTAGCAACTTTTTAAAGAGTGTACTATCTTAAAATAGACACACTCCCCATTTAATACCTTTTAGCTCATGTCCTTTATCAACTTTTTGGACTATGGGTGGAATCATGTTTGGCTCCCTTTCTCTCCTACTCTATCCCATACTCTCCCTTTTTAACTATGCAATCTTTGAGACCTAAGGGATGGCTCCCTATGGGCCAATGAACAACTTGTTCCCTAGGGGTTGTGAGCCTCAAGCCCGGTGTTGTCTCAGGGATTTAATTCTCAAAATTTGGTAAACCTGTTGGCTTGCTTTGTTTTGCCCCCCGAAAGCTTGTATAAAAGGAAGCCTAGGCACCTCATTTTAAGAGAAGAATAAAAAAGGCACCCAAGAAGAAGAAAAGTAGAAGACAATTGATGATGGCAATTTCACTTTCAAGCATTCAAGAATTCAAGTCTTCAAAGATTCAAGGATCCTTTGTGGGCATCTTTCCTCTTCAAGATCTAGCATATTGTTGGACATCAAGGGAAGAGATCTACATTGAGGCATTCATCATCTTCTTCATTTGATGCACACTTAAATCCATGACTCCATGAAGTCATTTTGGTAGATCCATAGCATTTGTGGAGATTTCCTACATTGCAAGTTCAAGATCAACATACAAACACAATCAAATCCTTATTGACAAGGGTTTCTTCAAGAAAGGTAAATATTTACATTTGTCTTGTTTCATTTATACATTTACATTTCAATTCAAGGTTTATTTGTCAATCTAGGTCTTGACCAAGGCAAGCCCTTATCCACCCCAACCCCAAAATGTAGTTTTTCTATGTCCGTGAGCAGGATCTCAAAATTGCAGGTACATATCTAGAAGTTGCACATAGAGATCTACTAGAAAAATCTAGCTTAGTTTTAGTAATGTGCCTTGGGAATACGTTGACTTGGTTGAACTATTCTACAACATAGTAACATGGTCGACCTATTCCTAGAAGGCTAACATTTTTAGCATTTTTTGGGTTTTCAAACGTGATCATAGATCCACACTCATAAATTTAGCTACAGGTCTAGAATAGTAGTTTTAAGAGTAGAAAAGCATATTCCTCTTCATACTTTAAGGTAAGTACCTCATTATCTATTTCATATCTTTTCTTAGATCTATTTTCACATCTTAATTGGGTCAATTGCTTGCATTTAGCACCTAGGTCTCTATTGCTTATCTTGCTAAATCAATTAGTTCAATTTTACAAGTACATTTACACAACGTTAATCAAATATTACATTGCATAAAAGAGGAATTTATTGTGTACTTCCTTATTATAATTTGGGTTTATCATTAGCATCCCCTCATCTTCTTGGGTTTTTGCTAATCTAATTTAGGTTATATTGGGAGTTATGCCTGGAAGCCCCTCTTTCTCTTGTATTTTGTATGCTAGTGTGGAAATGGTTAATTAATGAGCACATCCCACATAGTTTATGTTACTAAATTCATTGACACCATTGTCACCTTAATCATTTTGGTGAACCTGATGTGTTACAACTACCTTTTGAATTTGGAGTTAGATCCCTTGATCTCCTTTTCTTTATTCCCATTGGTGAATCCTATTTTAGAGTTAGATTTAGCTATACGTGTGTGGTTAGATCTTTCTTTGATACTTGTGTGGTTAGATATCATTAGAGTTTCCTTTTGTGATCTCCTCTTTTATGAACTTTATTACACTAATTCCAACCTCTAGCATTCCCATTAGAAGTTGTAGACTCATGGGATCTTTTGACCTTGATTTCTCTTTCCTTCCTAGTACCCCATGATGATACTAATATTTTCCCTCATGATCTCAATCCCATAATGGAGCATAATTCTTCTCCTTCATCCTATGAAGAAGATGAAGCCTTAAGAATTCCTCCTTCCCAATTTGATAAGCTCTCTCATGAGTTTGATAAATCAAAAAATTGGCTTGTGCAAGAGAACCCAAATCCTGATAGTGTTTCCACTATTGAGGCTAAGACTTTGACAGAATGTTCTCAAGAGTTAGGATACACTCCTCCTTCCACAACCATTGAACCTTCTATCATGATTTATACTACCATTCCTAGTACTCCTACTTATACGCCACCTCTCATGACAATTTCTACCCAATTTTCTATTCCTTTAAGTGTTGGTCTTCCTAATCCTTCACTTCCTTCAATTTTTCCTCCTACCTCCATACCTTCTTCATTACCCTCATACAATTTTGTCCCTTTCACATATTCCAATCCTCTTCATGTTCCAACTTCTAATCCTCCACCAACATCCTTGCACTTTCCTTCAGCTTCCTGCAACTTTCCTAGTACATCCAATATGTCTATGCCTACTATGGATCTTCTAATCCTACCATTAGTAGCTTAGTTCAAACAGTCGTTGGTTTACAACAACTAGTTTAATTCACTCAATCCAAGTACAACATCCCTACATGTGATATTTCCAATCCCCTTTCCTTAGATATCCTTTGTTTTTTTATCCCACAACACATGGAGATACCTCATCTTGAGACTTATAATGGTAAGAGTGATTCTTTGATTCATTTTAGGACTTTCCAAACTATATGTAGTGATTTTTCTCATGACTTTAGGCTCATGGATAAAATTTTCACATGTACTTTTAGGGATAAAGCTTTTCAATGGTATTTCTCTTTACCTCCTTACTCTATTAATTCATTTCAAATTCTCGCTAATGTCTTCATTCAAAAATTTCAAAATAATATTGGTCCTCAAATTTATTTGACTAATTTAATGCATTGTAAGCAGAATGTTAAAGAAAAAGTTAGTGACTTTATTGGTAGATTTAAACATTTGTATGCTCAAATTTCCTATCATGTCCCTAATCATGATATTCAACATATTTTTATTTCTAATTTTCAAAAGGAAATTAGAGATAAGATTCTCCTTATTGAGTATACTTCCTTTTCACATCTTTATGCAATGCTTCACCACTATCAGTTACAAGTGAGCTAGCTTGGGATCTCTACTCCAATGGGTCCTATTACTATGGATAAAAGTGATGTCGACATTAATCAAAATGAGTTCTCTAAGACTAACAACTACATAAAGATTCAAAATTTAACAAACACAGTTGATGATCAAGTGGTTGCTACTTCCAAAGGTATGACTACTTTTTCCTCTATGTATCATCCTAATCGTAAGTATACTGCTTTATGTAAACCTTTGCATGTGGTTATGATGAAGTTAATTAATGCTAACATTCTTAAACTTCCTCCTATCTATCCTATTGATTGTTATCTTGTGGTGATTGATCAGGGAAGTACTGTACCATTTTGGGCCGACATGTTGTAACTGATTCTAACCCTAAAGAGAGAAAGTAAGCTTGTATTCAATGGCTTAGGGTTAGGGATTTCATAATGATGTATGTTTTTAGTAGCTTCTTGCAGTGGTATTGAGCTGTAAGGGATTAAGGCTTGTAATCAAGTTGTAATCATTGGATAATAAGAATATTGGACTCGTTATTGGTGGATGTAGCTTAGGGATTGGGTGAACCACGTTAAATCTTTGTGTCTTGTGTTCTTTTCTATGTTGTTTATTATTTTTATGATATTATTTATGCTTGCATGTAAATTTTATTTATGTCTTGTTAATCCTAACAAGTGGTATCAGAGCAAGGTTATTTTTCAGTTATCATCTACAGGAAGATCTCACGGTTTAGTGGGAGTCTCACGGTTGAGTGGGATAAATGGCAGACAAGGGTAAGCTGAAGGTTGAGAAGTTTAATGGGCAGAACTTTCAGTTATGGAAAATGCAAATGGAGGACTATCTCTATCAGAAGGATCTATGGTGGCCATTGGAAGGAATGACGCAGTCAAGGATGGTGGATCCAATTAAGGACAGCCCAACCTTGCAGCCAACTACCAACACAGTGGAATAACACAACAAGATATGCTCAAAATCATATTTTCATTAACATGCCCAGCTGTAAAGCCTTCTGGGTTAGGGCCAATTACAATCAAGAAATAGTTTTGCAAGATCAACAAGGATCCAAGCCTGGGTCCAAATGATAAGGGGGAATTAATCCTCCTAATAGGGTGATCTCTGATTTTAATAATTTTATCTTGGATAATGATCTTTTTGATATCATACCTTCAAATGGCTCTTTTACATGGACAAATCGTAGGTCGGGTTTTCTGCAAATTGCAGTCAAGCTGGATAGATTTCTTGGCTCTCATCTTTGGAAATTGGAAAACTTTTCCTTATCTTTAGAAATTTTATCTTTTTCAAATTCAGACCATTTTCCTATTCAACTACATATTGAATCATCTAATTCACCCATATCTACCCTTCGTAAATCTTCTTTTAAATTCAAATCAGTTTGGTTCAGACATCCTCTTTTCCACTCCCTTTTGGAACAATGGTGGCAATCTGCACCTCAAGAGCATGGAACCAAGATGTTCCAAATTTTTTTTTAAATGCAGTTTCTCAAAAATCTAATCAAGGCTTGGAATATCAATGTTTTTAAAAACATCTTTGAACAAAAACAAAAGATAGAGAAGGAGTTATTTGAAATTAACCAACATATCATAGTTAATGGACTAGACCCTCAATCTTTTCAATCACAAAAAGAACTTCAATATGAGTGGTCTAAATTATGTGCTAGAGAGGAAGACTATTGGAGACAAAAGTCTCACGAGTTATGGTTACAATCAGGTGATCAAAATACCAAGTTTTTTCATGCTTCAGCCAAGCATAAGAAAGCAGTTAAATCATTTTTTTCCATTAAGGATGAGCATGGGAATATATTTTCTGATGTTGAGGAAATCAAGCAACAAGGAGTCAGGTATTTTTCCAATTTTTTATCTCCCCCTTTGTCTATGTCACCTGATGGTAATGAGTTTGATGATATTCTTCAACATATTCCTCCTTTTGTTACACCATAGGATAATCTAATTTTAATGGCTCCTTTTACCCTGCTAGAAGTTAGAAATGTAGTTTTCTCTTTATCTCCTGACAAGGCTCCTAGTCCTAATGGGTTTACAGGTCTTTTCTTTCAGAAGACTTGGGATGTCATTTGTTTTGACTTATTAGCTATGCTAGAAGAGTCTAGGAATAATTCAGCTATGTTGAAGTGTTTTAACACTACAAACCTTGTGCTTATTCTGAAAATAAGTGATCCTCAAACTTTTGTTGATTTATGACCTATTTCTCTTTGTAATACAATCTATAAAATTGTTACTAAAGCCATTTATTTGTGCCTTCAACATATTATCCCAAGAATCATTTCCCATGAATAGGGGGGTTTGTTTCTGGCAGGGACACCATAGATGGGGCTATTGTGGCTCATAAAACCCTACATTCAATTAATTTGCATTCTATTCCTTCTTTTGTCATTAAGTTGGATATGATGAAGGCATATGACAAGGTAAATTGGTTTTTCCTATTAAAATTTTTGTCAAGATTTGGTTTTTCAAAAAAAATGGTGTAAATGGATTAAGGCCTATATAGCTAGCGCTCATTTTTTTGTCTTAATTAATGGGGCACCTACTGGTTTTTTTCCATCCTCTTAGGGTGTTAGGAAAGGAGACCCCATGTCCCCCTTTCTTTTCATTATCATGGCTAAGGCTCTTAGTCGAGCCATTAATGCATCCCATGTTGCAAGTCTATGGTTTGGTATCCCCATCCCGAATACATCCATTTCAGTTACACACTCTTTATTTGTTGAT
Organism: Chamaecyparis obtusa; assembly: GCA_027943335.1. Lineage (NCBI taxonomy): Eukaryota > Viridiplantae > Streptophyta > Pinopsida > Cupressales > Cupressaceae > Chamaecyparis > Chamaecyparis obtusa. The sequence continues at coordinate 57,953 of BSBK01007311.1, forward strand.
GACACACTCCTTTTTGGTAAGGCTTCCATTTCAGAGGCTACACAAGTTAAGAAAGTCTTGGATTTATATTGTTTAGCATCTGGTCAAAAAGTTAATAGTCAAAAATCTAAGGTTTACCTTTTTAATATGCAATCATTATTAGCTCAAAGGATTTTTGATGTCCTTGGTTTACCTGTGGATGAACTGCCCTCTACTTACTTAGGAGTTCCTTTCTTTTCAGGCTCTAACAAATCACTGTATTGGTAGTCGGTCATTGGTCATATCAATTCTAGGGTTTTGGCTTGGAAAGCAAGGTGGCTTTCTCTATCTGGAAGAATTTTGTTAATCAAAACTATTTTATCAACTATTCCCAATTATTATTTTTTGGTTCTTCAAGTCCCAAAGTCAGTGATTAATTAGATTGACAAACTAATTAGGGATTTCCTTTGGACTGCCAATATGAAAGGTGAAAGAAAAATTCCACTTCTGTCACTCTCGGATATGGCATCTTCTTTATCTACTAGTGGAGTGGGCCTTCATAATTTAACATCTCATAATCTAGCTTTTGGTGGAAAATTGGTCAGGAAATTGTTTTCCCAACCTAATATTAAATGGTGTCGTTTAATGTAGGAAAAATATCTTGATAATTTAGATCCTGCTAGAATTCTCTTTGTTCTTGACCCCCCAAAAGGTTCAGCCATTTGGAATTTTATGATGAAAGCTAGATATGTTGTTACATCCTCTATTTCATGGGAAGTCCATAATGGTGACTCAGTTAATTTTTGGCTTGATTCATGGAATGGTTTGCCACCTCTATGCACTCTTCAACCTTTCTTAAACATCTGGGAAGTGGCTTCTTCCATGTGGGGTTTTAATTTTTCAAGTTATATATCTGCAATTTCAATTCATACAGGTTTAGTCATATGGATTGACTTTTCCCTTCTGCCTATTTCTCCCTAGGAGGCTATTATTGCAAATCAGTTTCTGTCTTCTCAAACTATTTTCATTTCTAGATCTCCTGATCACCTTTTCTGGGCTCCATCCCTGGATGGTAATTATATGATCAAATTGGGCTATGAGAGAATTCAGAATAGTCAAAATAATAGTTCAAGGCAAAGGGCTTTTATTTTTTGTTGGCATAAATCAGTTCTTCCTAAGGCAGGTTGTTTTTCTTGGCTTGTTCTGAAGAAACAAGTCCTTACAAGTGACAGATTAGCTAGACTTAATATTACAAATGCTTTTCCTTGTGTTTTGTGTAATCAGGATCAAGAATCTTCTGATCACCTCTTTCTTAATTGTCCTTTTGCCCAAGAATGTTGGTTATTTGTTTTTAAAAAAATTGGATTTCCATATGCCTCTCCCCATGACTGTTTGGGATCTCTTCCAATCCTGGCCATATTTGTTCACTAAATTAATGTTTGCCTCTATCTGGATTTTCTCTCCTTCTTTGGTTGTTTGGGCCATCTGGTGGGAGAGAAATAACAGGATTTTTCAAAACACCCCATCCACCATTGATGTTTTTCTCAAGAGACTTCAACATTCTATTGTTGAGGTTACTAATACTTATACCCGTAATTTCAAAGGTGACTAGGGATTTTCCACTTGGGACAATTTTGTTGCTAAGGAATGGCAGGGATTAGTGTTTCCCTCCCTCCCCTTTCCCTTATGCCCTAAAGATAAGAATAATGTTAGATCTTCAATTAAATGGTCCCCCCCTTAGAAGGATTTTATTAAACTAAACTTTGATGGATATTCTAAAGGTAATCCAGGTAAGTCGGGGATTAGTTTTGTTCTTCGTGATTACCTTGGTTCAATTATTTTCTTTGAGGCTCACCCTATCCCTTCAGGTACTAATAATTTGGCTGAAACTCTTGCATTTTTATATGGTCTATCTGCTGCTAAGATGCTAAACATCTGATTCCTTCATGTTGAAGGTGACTCTTCAGTCATTATTAATGCATGTGTTCAAAGAACCTCTTTTTTAAGGCACATTCACTATGTTTTGTCCCAGAACTGGTCCCTTCTAGACTCTTTCCCGGACTGCTTTTTAACTCATACATATAAAGAGGGAAATTTTTTAGCAGATTTGTTAGTTAATTTTGGTTCCAATGGTTCTAACATCCTCTACCCTTCTCCCCTTGTAACCCTGACCTCCCACCCTTCTATCTTTAATTTAATAAAAAATTATTCCCCTTAATTATCTCCCATAAGTACTCAAATTTTATATGTTGAATGTGATTTTAGGATCATGATTATGTAAGATCTCATTTACTTTCTTATGCGTACCATATTAATCCAAGACTATCCTTTGATGTCTCATCTGATCTTTGTCATTATGAATATTTAATGCTATACCTTTCGCATGTGTATTATTTCTTCTCATCTTTTTTGTTCTATTTATGAATAGATCAAGTGACGATTTCATGATTTGGCTCGCATGAGTTAGTCTTAATAACTTTTGTATGGATCCTGATGTATATTGATTAATTATGTATGAAGCTTATTAGCTGGTACTTGATTCATTCATGTTTTTGTATGGGAAAATGCAATTCATGATGACTTTGTGTGGGTTATAATCGGTCTTGGTTCCAAATCTGTCATTCTATTTTTTCTCTGCAGCATAGCTTCGTTCCTTTTTGTTTTGTTCTCATGGCATTGCATAGATATGTTGATGAATTTAGACCTTTGAATCTTTGTGTGCATTACTCAAGTCCTTCTTTGGAAGTGTTGTTCAAAGGTAATATCACTAATGAAGCCCTTGCTTCCATGCTTATTATTCATTGTTCAAAGTGTGCTCGGGGTATTCGGAGAATGATTGGTGACTCAGTTTTATCTCCACATTTCAAAAGGATTATTTTTCCTTCTCAAATTGTCTCAATATTTTGTTCTAATATATTGGATTTATCTCAATCTTGGACTTTGTTGTCTTCTATCGTGAATTGGGCTATTCATCCACATTTCCTTCAAGAAAATGGTTTGCTTCTAGCAGTTCAAAAGTATAATTTCTGGTTAGAATATGCTCATATTGGAGGTGTATTTCCATGCCACCTTCTATTTAATTCTCACAATATATTACGTTGCTTGCTGTTGTTAAAGATTGCATCGCTTCTTCTGTTATTATGCCTCTTGATCACCTTCTTAAAAGTACCCCTTTTGATGCGAGGCATAGAGGAAAGGCATTTGCAAAAATGTATGCTCTTCTTGCTTTATTATTACATGTTCATGCCTCAAATTTGGGTTTGACTTCTCCTATGTTGGATGATATTTCACTGGCTAGTAACTCGGGTTCATTATCAGTTCCCATTATTTCTCTAGCCCCATTGTCATTTGGTTCGTGCTCCTCCCATGTTCGTGTTTTAGTTTCACCTCCATCTACCCGTGTCTTGGTGTCACATCATGCATCTTTGGCTTCGGGGGATCCACTTGTTTCTCAAGCTGACTGTCTTTGGAGCTCTCTGTTCCTATCTCCACCATCACACTTTGGATTCGGGGGTTATGTGTCGTAATGTTTATAACATGCTTTGCTCTACAAATTCTTTTTGTCTCTCTCAAATATTTTTTTGTAGGTGTTTCTTCATGCAGTTTTTGGCTAGCTTATATGGTCCATGGGATGTCAACTGATCTTGCATTTACTTTCCCTCCATCAGCATTTTCTTCTCTGCCTCAGTTTTGTTTCGTAGGGGCCCTCAATGCAATCCGTACCATCTTTTCTAATGTGATTTCTAAGTGCATAGGTTATCAGTACTCAATACTGTTCTTACAGGGATCTTTTTTCTAGCACTTATTTTATGCTTCAATGTAAAGGGAGTTCTTATGGGAATTGGAATTGTAATTCAACCTTCATGTTGGCCGGGGTTTTCTTTGGGTAGTCTCAAATATTTTTTGAACATATTGTAATGTAGACCTATTCTACCATTTTGATCGGGGGATTATTTTTTGTACCTATTATCAGGTCATGTTTTGACCTGGGGAGTTTTGGGTAGTCTAAGAACACATTTTTGGGCATCTATTGCTCTTTTTGTAAATATATGGGTAACGAACAGAGTTTTCTTTACAAATTCTTTCTCTGGGAGCCCTTTGAACTAGGTAATATTAATATAAATATAAATTTTTTGCCAAAAAAAAAAAAAAGATCCAAGCCAACTCCAGCTAGTCTAGTTCTAAAAACAATCAGCAATTGGTGGAAACCCTAAGGTAGATCTGAACTTGAGCTTGCAAGCCTCCAAGCAATCTCCTTGTCTCCAAGAAAACAACCACTAGCTCTGCTATTATAAACTATCGGATATCAATCTGACCTTCAAGATCTCACGGGATCCAAGTCTAATCTGCTATCTCTACCAGTCTTACCCCACTGACTCTCTAAACAACTACCCCAAACACTCCTTAAATACTAATCTTCAGCCACAAGTCGGCTGGATGATATAATTAAGTCCTACAAAAAAATATTAAATGAAACAACAATCAACTCTCAAATAGCCTTACAATTATTTAATTCTCCATGTCGGCCTCTAGATCTACATAGGAGAATGTAACGACAACTACCAACAATAAATGTACCAATTCATCCAACCAAACCCTCAAGAACTCTAGTCGGTAGACCAGAACAACTGAGCACCAGAGAAATAATCGACCAAGCCAAGCAACACCGAGCAACACAAGCATTATCGAGCACCAGTTCCACCAAGTTCCTTCAGTAACTGAGACCATCGGTTAAAGCTGCAACTGAGTACCACATAATCAAAATAACACACCTCCATGCAGATTCACCGAGTACTGTAGAATGCCCCTGTATCAAGGAAATTCCAAGAAACTGTCAACAATGACTAATGAAGACTGGGATATTCTTGATAGAAAGACACTTGGAAGTATTCAATTATGCTTGGCACAATTAGTGGCTTTTAATATTATGAAAGAGAAGACAAATCAAGAGTTGATAGAAACCCTAGCAAGGTTGTATGAAAATCCCTCTACTTCAAACAAGGTATTTCTCATGAAGCGTTTGTTTAATACGAAGATGGAAGAAGGTGGATCTGTTACTAATCATTTGAATGAGTTTAATATGGTTACCAGTCAATTATCTTCTATAAATGTTATTTTTTATGAATAAATTAGGGCTCTCTTGATTTTGTGTTCTTTGCCTAAAAGATGGAATGGCTTGGTAATGGTTGTTAGTAACTTTGTTTCTAGTTCTAATACCCTAAAATTTGATGATGTTATCGGTGTTATTTTGAGTGAGGAAACTCATAGGAAAAGCTCATGTGGATCTACATCTAGAAGTGTCTTGAATGCACAAAGCAGAGGCAGAATGAATGAGAGAGGAAAAAAATTTGGAAATCGCAGTAAATCAAGAGGAAAATCAAAGAGAAAGAGGTCTAAATCCAAATGACCAAATGATTGCTGGTACTATGGAAAACCAGGTCATAAGAAGAAAGACTGTTGGTCTCAGAAGAATAAAGGAGACAAACAAGAAGGTAACAAGGAGGAAAATGTGGTAAGTAATAAATCCGAAGAGGATGCTTTGATTCTTTCTTTAGAAAGTGTTGATGAATCATGGGTTTTAGATTTAGGAGCTTTATTTCATGCTACACCCCATAGAGGTTATTTTCTTGATTATGTCCAAGGGGATTTTGGGCTAGTTTATTTGGGAGATAATGAACCCTGTCAGATTGTTGGAAAGGGGAAAATTAAGATTAAGTTGCAGAATGGGAATCATTGGCTACTATAAGAGGTAAGACATGTTCCAAGGTTGAGTAGGAATTTAATTTCAGCATGGCAACTAGGTGATGAGGGTTGCACAGTTACTTTTAATGATATAAATTGGAAGGTTTCAAAAGGTTCCTTAGTAGTAGAAAAATGTGTGAAAGTAGGCACCTTATATCTGTGTACAGGTCATACTATTCTTTCTACTTTAATTTTTTCAGAGAAAAATGAATGTTTAGGAACAGTTGTTGGACTTGAGCAGGAAGAACATCAAATAGTTGTTGTAGATTCTGACACAACACTTTGGCACAACAGACTTGGGCACATGAGTGAAAAGGGTATGAAATTAATTCATTCAAGGAAAGTTTTACCTAGTCTAAAATGTGTCAATATGGGTTTTTGTGAAAGTTATGTGTATGGAAAATAAAAGAGAGTTAGTTTTGTGAAGAGTGGGAAGGAAAATAAAAATGAGAAATTAGAGCTTGTGCATACAGATGTATGGGGACCAACTCAGGTATCTTCCCTTGGTGGCTCTTTGTATTATGTTACATTTATAGATGATGCAACAAGAAAATTATGGATTTATTTCCTTAGATAGAAATATGATGTATTTCAAACTTTTAAGAAATGAAAATGCTTGGTTGAGAATGAGACTGGTAAAATGCTAAAATATCTCAGATCTGATAATGGTGGTGAGTATTTCAGCACAAAATTTGAATATTATTGTTCCTCTAATGGTATTCATAGGTAGAAAACTATACCAAGGACTCCACAAGAAAATGGAGTGGCTGAATGCACGAACATGACGATAATGGAGTGTGCAAGGAGTATGAGGTTACATGTTGGACTTCCCTTAAACATGTGGGTGGAGGCTATTAATAAAGTTGAATATTTAATCAATAGAGGTCCCTCTACTCCTTTGGGTTGTGGTATTCTAGAGGAAGAATGGACTGGTAAGAAGGTGAGTTATTATTTTCTCAAAACCTTTGTTTGTGAAGCATTTGCACACATAGATTCTGAAAATAGAACCAAGATGGAAGCTAAGTCAAATAAATGTGTATTTTTTGGATATGGCATTGATGAATTTGGTTGTAGGCTTTGGGATTTTGAAAATCATAAAATTGTAAGAAAAGGGGATGTCATATTCAATGAGAAAGTGTTGTACAAAGAACTGTTGCAGAAACATGAGAAGAAAGAAAATGATTATGTAGTACTAGATGACACTCTAAAAGATGATTTTCTAGTAGGTCGCTATGCTCCACAAAAATAGAAATAACAAATACCACAAACCCTAGTGAATGTTAGACAGTCAATGAGGTTAAGTAGACCTCCAGAAATATTTTATCCATCTTTGTATTATATTTTATTAACAAATTTTGGTGAACCAGAATGTTATGATGAAGTTGTGCAAGTGCATACAAAGCTTTAGTGGGAGTCTGCAATGACAAATGAAATGGAATCCTTACTGAAAAATCAAACTTGAGATTTATGTAAGTAACCTGCAAGTAAAAGGGATTTACAAAATAAATGGGTTTACAAGATGAAAGAAGAGGAAGGAGGTAAGAATAGATTTAAAGCCATATTAGTCGTAAAAGGATTTGCACAGAAAAAGGGTATTGATTTTAATGAGATATTTTCTCCAGTTGTTAAAATGACTTCTATTCGTATTATTTTAAGTATTGTGGCTACTAAAGATTTTCATTTAGAGTAGCTTGATGTTAAAATAGCTTTTCTTCATGGTGGTTTGGATGAAGAAATATATATGGTACAACCACAAGGATTTGAGGTCAAGGGTAAGGAGAATTTAGTGTACAAATTGCAGAAAAGTTTATATGACTTGAAGCAAGCACCTCGGCAATGGTATATTAAATTTGACACTTTTATGAATGAGCATGGATACACTCAGTGTCCTTTTGACCACTGTATTTATTTTAAGAGGTTGGATAATGATAGCTACATTATTTTATGTTTAAATATTGATGATATGATTGTAGTTGGGTCTAACATGGATCACGTTAAGGGGTTGAAACAATAGTTAGCACATTCATTTTCTATGAAGGATTTGGGGGCAGCAAAAAAAATCCTTGGTATGAAAATTTGTCAAGATAGGAAAAATAGGAAATTGACTTTATCTCAAGCTAATTATATTGAGAAAGTGTTGCATCGTTTCTCTATGGAGAATGCCAAATCTATCAGCACACCTTTCCCTAGTCATTTGAAATTGACTAAGGCGATGTATCCAAAGACACCAAAAGAGGAGGCTAAAATGTCCAAGCTACCTTATGCTTCAGTTGTAGGGAGCTTAATGTATGCTATGGTATGGACTAAGCCAGATATTGCACATGCAGTGAGATTTGTTAGCATGTATATGAGTCATCCTGGGATTGAGCATTGGAATGTAGTCAAATGGATTCTAAAATATTTGAGAGGCACATCCAGTAAGTGTTTACACTTTGGGGGATCTACTACTACTGTACAATGCTATGTTGACTCAGATTTGGCAGGAGATAAAGATAGCAGGCAGAGTACTTCAGGCTATGTATTTACTATTGGTGGGACAGTAGTGAATTAGATTTCTTGGTTACAAAAGGTGAATGCTTTATCCACTACTGAGGTAGAGTATGTTGTTGCTACATAGGCATCCAAGGAGATGATATGGCTTCAATTATTCATGGAATAATTGGGACATCCACAAATGGATAATTATCTATATACAAATAGTCAGAGTGGCATTCATCTTGCAAAGAATTTTTTTTTCCACTCAAAGACAAAACACGTACAGTTTTAGTATCATTTCATTCTATCAATTTTGGATGATGGGCAGTTAAAGCTGGAAAAGATACATACAGATGATAATCCATTAGATATGTTTACAAACATAATAACAAGGGAGCATTTGAACTCCTATTCAACTTTGGTTGGTCTACTAAAATGAACAAAATAAAGGAATAGCTAAGACCAAGGTGGTTGGATTTAGCGGGAGCTTCACAGGGTAGCGGTTTAACTACAGGATCAGTCTCCAAGTGGGAGATTGTTTCTTTGTGTGGAGCCTGATCAATATCCAAGTGGGAGATTTTTATCTTGTGGTGATTGATCAGGGAAGTATTGTACACTTTTCCCCATGTCCTTGTCAGGGTGCAGGGTCGGGTCAGGCCTTGAGCAGTGGTTTGGGGGCAGCAGCTGCCAATACAATTAAGGTCAATAGCTCGCGACTATCTAGGGATTTGGGGGTGGAGCCCTCGAGGAAAAAAAATTTGGGGGGGGGGGGGGGGGGCGGGGATATTTTTTGGCTATTTTTTAACCTACATGTTGTAACCGATTCTAACCCTCAAGCAAAAAAATAAGCTTGTATAAAATGGCTTAGGGTTAGGGATTTCATAATGATGCATGTTTTTAGTAGCTTCTTGCGGTGGTATTGAGTTGTAAGGGATTGCAAATTGTAATCATTGGATAATAAGAATATTGGACTCATTGTTGATGGATGTAACCCAGGGATTGGGTGAACCACATTAAATCTTTGTGTCTTGTGTTTTTTTCTGTGTAGTTTATTATTTTTATGATATTGGTTATATTTGCATGTAACTATTATTTCAGTCTTGTAAATCCTAACATTGACACTAGCAAATCAATGCCTAAGTCATTTGATCAAAATGCTTTTTGTCAATACCATTGTCAACCTAGTCATGATACTCAAAGGTGTTATTGTTACCCAAAATTTCCCTATCATTCAATTTTGGCCACAGGCTTGTTTTCGTTTGAGAAGTTGATCCACAAAGTTTCATGCTTTGTGCTCTAAACCTCATGTTCTTCAATGTATTGTCAAACCCCAATTTAGATCACACGTGCTAAATCACAAAACCCTCAGAGATATTCAAGTTTGAATGGTTGCAATAAATATTGTTGTAGGGTTTCAAAAAAGTGTTCAGTGTCAAAAACCCTTTGTGTTTTTGACCTTTGCTCTAAAAAATCAAGATGTTTTCAACCTTCGGTCTGAAAACCCTCTGTGTTTTTGACCTCTTCACATCTTTGCACCAATTCTTCCTAATGACAGCATTCTTTTTATGTGCACAACTCCGATCTAGTGGAGCCCAGTTGTTGTTTTTGACGAGCTGCATGCGGTTTGTCGCATGTTCGCATAGCCTAAAAAAGGGGTATGTGACCATGCGACTAACCGATTGATACTGTTACAAAATGCTAGCAGCTTGTCACATGATCGCATAGCCCTTTTTTTTAAGCTATGTGAACATGCGACTAGCTATTAAGTGCACTGTTGCAACCGGTTGGTGATGGGTCTGTTTGTCAGAGAATCTTGCGGGTGCCAATGCGGTGAAGATCAACGGTGGTCACATGATCTCATGGGATCTTTCAACCCCATGAGATCACGCACCCACTGTTAGATTAGAATCTCAGTCAAGGTGGGCCCAGGGTTGGTAAAGCAAATGCGTGGTTGCGCGGTTAAGAGATTTCACATGGTTGTTGGATGTAACCGAGGTTAAGAAAAAGTTAAGCGACTGGATGACTAAGAGGGAAAATAAACCCAGGGTGAAGCTGGGGTTAAAATTGCAGTCGGATCTCAAGCGCGGGTTTTTGCCAGTAGTTTTAATTTTTAGCGGGCCTGAGGTGTCTTGCATGGCAAGAAGATAGATAGTAAAGGCTTGTCACATGATCGCATGTGGCTTTCTAATCACATGCGATCATGCGACCAGTGTTATTTCAAAGTGGTGTGACTATTTTTCATGAGCTTTTCTTCTGCAGAGATGGTTGTGAGCGGTGGGTAGCTAAGAGTTTATGTTGCTAGGACATTTGCAATTGAAGGAGGATGATGAAGAGGTCTGGGTGGCTGTCAGGGGTCGATTCTTTCTCCCAATAGGGTACCAGTTAGCATTCATGGTGAGACTTTTGTGTAAGAAAATTGATGAATCCAGGTTGCTTGTCTGCAGGCAATGTAGTATAGGGATGGGTACCCAAGGTCATTTATCTGATCGACCATGATGTTGTAGGAAGATATTCATGATCATATTTGACTTTGGTTGATCAGTACCCTAGGGTTGATTATTAAATTATAAATCTTGTAACCCTGGTTAGATTTTTTACTCTTGCCTGCATGCAGTGAGTGTTGTATATATTGTTTTTTGAGAGCCTTAGTGCTTAGAATCCAGCAATTGTAAAAAGAAAGTTTCTTTCTTAGAGAGCAATTTGTGGCAATTTTCTTGGCCTTTGGCTTTCTACAATTGTAATTTTCATTGATTGTTCAGATATTGCAAAGTATTTTGTGACATTCTTATTGTCCTTATGCTTTCTTGTGTGGATTATCTCTTATTGGATCAAAGTGTATGCATATTTTCAATGATATCTTAGGGTTCTTGATTCCTCTTACTTTCTATAATTTTGTGTGTTATTGTGTTTGATATGATTTAGATGTTTTGTTGGTATACTTCAGCCTCTAATAGTCTTGTCTCAATCCTACACCGAGTTATACGAGTGAATATTTGTTTGCAAGTCATAGATTGTTGTCTAATCCTAAGAGTCTTGTTGTTTGTGAAAGAATCCTTCTCTTTCCCTGAATACCCTCTTTAGTTTGTAGACCCTTCTATGAAATACTTATGCAAGCCTATTCAGTAAGTTGTGATCTCCCAGACCTAAGCCTTTCACTGGTTTCATTCCTCTATACTAAGATCCAAACCCTAATTTTGGTGCATCACCCAGTAGGATAGTTTGCTTTCAGTTATTTCCTTTTCATGCAATCTTTCTAGCCCTTTCCCTCAAAGATTTACATTTTCAATCAAGAAGCAAATTAGGGTGATTATCCAAGAGGAACCAGCCTAGAACCTAGAGGTTTCATCTCGGTTAGCAAAGGTCCCACAACCTAGAGATGATTCCCATGTTATACTGAGTTATCAAGACTACGAGAGCTTGAGAAAATGTGCAAACTCAGTGTGTAACATTTTTGGCACACCTGGTGGGACCAACAAAAGAAGTCAATTCCAAAGATTATGCAATCTCTGATATACTGATTGCATAATATAGACCTTTCAGAGGTTAATATTCAAGTATATTTGGTGACTCATCTTTGGTCACCATGATGAGCCAAAGAAAGGAAGATGACAATAACCCTTCAGAGGATTATTTTGATCGCGTCATAGAGGATTTTTGTGCAAAGCTTGATGCTATTGAAAGAGTTGTTCCTGTGAGCCTTCCTCAAGCTGATAGCTTAGAAGAGCTATTAGTTTTTTCAACTAAAGAAGATAATGATCCTCTAACTGTAGAAGAAGAGATGGTATGGAAAACCATCATGGAGGGTGACATCATAGATTCACTCCTTGGTGACCAGAAGCCCATTCAATTTTTTTAGCCTCCCTGGGAGAATGCCAGTTGTGATATGGAGTACAAATTTCAAAGGTTGATTTGCCAGATATTTTAGTATATTTTTGTTTCCCACTTTCTCCTTATTAGCATCAAATGCACAAAATGTAATACCCTAAGGAGAAAGGGTAGTTATTTCAATAATCCAGTGAATGGCTTTGTTTAACCAAGTTTCTGCACAGGTTAGTTTAGGATAGGTTAGCTTCCCTGCTTTCTAGATTAGTTTTTCTTGCTTTCCAAGAAGTGCTCGAGCATAGTTTTTTGTCTCTTTATCAAAGTCTTGTGTTCCTGAGATTACCCCATGCCCAATGGATTACTTCAAAGGCCACTGGTCTAATGTCTAGCAGGCTGACATCCCGCAGAAGTCACCAAAATGTTACCCAAAATTTCCCTATCATTCAATTTTGGCCACAAGCTTGTTTTCATTTGAGAAGTTGATAGACAAAGTTTCATACTTTTTACTCTAAACCCCATGTTCTTCAATGTATTGTCAAACCCCAGTTCAGATCGCACATGCTAAATCGCAAAACCCTCAGAGATATTCAAGTTTGAATGGTTGCAGGAAATACTATTGTAGGGTTTCAAAAAAGTGTTTAGTGTCGAAAACCCTCTATGTTTTTGACCTTCGCTCTGAAAACTCAGGATGTTTTCAACCTTTGGTCTAAAAACCCTCTGTGTTTTCAACCTCTTCACATCTTCGCACCAGTTCTTCCTAATGACAGCATTCTTTTTATGTGGACAACTCCAATCCAATGGGGCCCAGTTGTTGTTTTCGACAAGCTGCATGTGGTTTGTCGCATGTTCGCATAGCCTAAAAAAGGGGTATGTGACCATGCGACTAACCGATTGATACTGTTACAAAATGCTAGTAGTTTGTTGCATGATCACATAGCCCTTTTTTTTAGGCTATGTGAACATGCGACTAGCTGTTAAGTGCACTGCTGCGACCGGTTGGTGATGGGTTCATTTGTCAGAGAATCTTGTAGGTGCCAGTGCGGTGAAGATCAACGGTGGTTGCATGATCTCATGGGATCTTCTGACCCCATGAGATCATGCACCCACTGTTAGATTAGAATCTTAGTCAAGGTGGGCCCAAGGTTGGTAAAGCAGATGCGCAGTTGCATGGTTAAGAGATTTCGTGTGGTTGCTGGATGTAACTGAGGTTAAGAAAAAGTTAAGCGACTGGATGACTAAGAGGGAAAATAAACCCAGGGTGAAGCTGGGGTTAAAATTGTAGTCGGATCTCGAGCGTGAGTTTTTACCAGCAGTTTGAATTTTTGGCGGGCCCAAGGTGTCTTGCATGGCAAGAAGACAAATAGTAAAGGCTTTTCACATGACATCATGCGTCTTTCTAATCGCATGTGATCATGCAACCAGTGTTATTTCAAAGTGGCGTGACTATTTTTCACGGGCTTTTCTTTTGCAGAGATGGTTGCGAGCGGTGGGTAGCTGAGAGTTTATGTCGCTAGGACATTTGTAGTTGAAGGAGGATGATGAAGAGGTTTGGGTAGCCATCAGGGGTCGATTCTTTCTCCCAACAGGGTACCAATTAGCATTCATGGCGAGACTTTTGTGCAAGAAAATTGATGAATCTAGGTTTCTTGTCTGCAGGCAATGTAGTACAGGGATGGGTACCCAAGGTCATTTATTTGATCGACCATGATGTTGCAAGAAGATATTCATGATTAGATTTGACTTTGGTTGATCGGTACCTTGGGGTTGATTATTAAATTGTAAATCTTGTAACCCTGGTAAGATTTTTGACTCCTGCTTGCATGCAGTGAGTGTTGTATATATTGTTTTTTGAGAGCCTTGGTGATCAAAATCCAGCAATTGTAAAAAGAAAGTTTCTTTCTCAGAGAGAAATTTTCCTGTCCTTTGGCTTTCTACAATTGTAGTTTTCATTGATTGTTCAGATATTGCAAAGTATTTTGTGACATTCTTGTTGTCCTTATGCTTTCTTGTGTGGATTATCTCTTATTGGATCAAAGTGTATGCATGTTTTCAATGATATCTTAGGGTTCCTGATTCCTCTTACTTTCTATAATTGTGTGTGTTATTGTGTTTGATCTGATTTAGATGTTTTGTGGGTATACTTCATCCTCTAACAGTCTTGTCTCAATCCTACACCGAGTTATAGGAGTGAATGTTTGTTTGCAGGTCATAGATTATTGTCTAATCCTAAGAGTCTTGTTGTTTGTGAAAGAATCCTTCTATTTCCCTAAATACCCTCTTTAGTTTGCAAACCCTTCTATGAAATAATTATACAAGCCTATTCAGTAAGTTGTGATCTCCCAAACCTAAGCCTTTCACTAGTTTCATTCCTCTATATTGAGATCCAAACCCTAATTTCGGTGCATCACCCAGTAGGATAGTTTGCTTTTAGTTATTTCCTTTTCATGCAATCTTTCTAACCCTTTCCCTCAAATATTTACATTTTCAGTCAAGAAGAAAATTAGGGTGATTATCCAAGAGGAACCAGCCTAGAACCTGGAGGTCTCATCTCAGTTAGCAAAGGTCCCACAACCTAGAGATGATTCCCAAGTTATACTGAGTTATCAAGACTATGAGAGCTTGAACTAAGGCTGCAAACTTAGTGTATAACAGTTATACTTTGAAGAATGCTATTCAAGACCTCATTGATTCCAATGCTATATTTATTGATGCTAGTGTTAATAGTGACAATAAGTCTGTAGAACCTCCTAACCAGAATTTGCAAATTTACACCAACCCTTTTCCTTTACATTCAACAAATGTAATTAATCAACCTTCTTCTCTGGTTACCAACATTAGTTATGATGATAAGGTCAAAGAAGATAATCATGTGTTTAATCATGTTTAGTCTCAACCTCAACCTTCACCTAAACCTTCATCTCCTATCACCTTTGATGACTCTAATATGTTTAAAGAACCTAATGGTCCTCTTTACATTACTGCTAGGGTTTCTTGGATCCCTTCCCATGGTATTTTGATTGATTCCTCTTCTGTCGTGAATGTTATCACTGATGAACATATTTTTAGTAAAGGATTGCATAAGGATACCTATGATAAATCTAGTGATTGGATTCAAAATTGTAATGGTTTTCTTTATCACCCTCAAGGTTCTATTGATCTTACTGTGACTATTTTTGGTAAGGTTGTTTACACTACCTTTTTTGTTATTCCTACTTCAGACCAATATCAGGTTAAGCTTGGCATTCTGTGGATTTCCTCCATGAAATCTATAGCCTCTCCTATTCATAAGTGCATGAATTTTCCCCACAAAAGATAATTTATCACCATTAATCATTCCCTTTACAAACCTTCACATCCTTGATATTGTTCTTATATAGATTTCTTTTGGCCATCTCTTCCTCAAAAATTACCTAACTGTCTTGATCATCTCTTTTGATCCTATCAACAATAAAAGGTAGAAAAGATTCTTGAGCTTATCCTTCCTAAAGTTGATACACCTGTAACTTTCTTACCTACCCAACCTATTCCTCCACCTATCATTCCTCAACCGATAGTCATTCCCTCCTTGGAACCTATGATTGTGGAACCTAATTCGTCAAGTTTATCTTGCAAAACCATTTGTAATCAACATGTTTATCAGTGTCACAAAAATCATCAAGCTAAGGCTAAGGATCGTGCCCTTTCTTCTCACACTACATCTTCCTCTCAACCTTTTCCTTCCTTTGATCAACCCATGCTTGAGAATTTAAAGAAAGTTAATCAAAATAATAATATGAAAAAGGATAAACCTGATGATTTTGTTCGTATTTTAGATTCTATTAATCTTGATATCGAAGATCTTGATGATGATTCTAATGCACATGTTACTGATGATGAATATGAGAATATTGATATGGATTATGATTTTCCTAACATGCTTTCTATGTAGCTTATAATCACTCCTAGTGAAGAGCACAATGACTCCCCCCAAAGTCCTTGCTTGGATCTAGCGGTGGTTCCTGTTGTGTTGGATGTTGTTCCTCTTGCAATTTGTTTTACCCTTCCCTAACATTTTAGACTAAGATGGGGGGAATCCAGAGCACTTGATGTGGACTTCTCTAGCATGGTATTATTTTTGTGTCTGTGTTGTGTTTCCCCGTGTTGTGCTTTTTGTTATATATTTTGTCTAGATTTCTTTAGATGATTCTTGACTACTTCATTGGCACAATATGATAAAGTAGTCGAACATGTTGTGTGATTCTTCTATTTGTATCTCTCTCCTATTTTTTTGTTAAATTTTTTTGTTTTATATGTGTTATTATTCATAAATGTGCCCTTGTGTAGTCTAGTTAGATACTTGTGACATAGTAGCACTGATTTTTTTTGGTCTTTGTGTTGTCAGTCCAAAAAGAATCTTCTTTGTATATCTTATGTGTTTTTCCTCCATTGTGGTGTAGTTCTACTTCCTTTGGGGAATGATGGCATTTCATACTTGATATAATATTACATATTATCATTTCATCATACTGACCCCAAAGTTAGTGGATCCCTTAGTGTTCTCTTTTGTTATGTGTTCATTTCCATTGGAATGTTCTCCCCTAGGGGCATTTCATGGCGAAAATGTTCTTTGTGGATGCATGTACACTTTTGTTAAAGAAATTTCTCTTGTTGAGGTGTTTGCAATCACTTTAACATGGGGGCATACACTCCTCTCACATTTTCACACACGCACATTAGCATTTTTATCTCCTCTATCAAACTATTGACAGTTCTTGGGGGGTCTTTTCTCTTTTGGATCTCTCTTTTGATTACTGACAATTCAAGAGGCCAGGTCCTTTTTTTATCCTTCTTCAAACTATTGACAGTCTAGGAAGCCTGATCACATTTTGATCCGTTAAGGACACACACATCCTTACATCTAGGTTGTCTTTCGATTCTTCTTTTTGGGACATGGAGTTCCCTTGAAGTTGAATCCTTTGAAGAGTTGACTAGCATGCCACACACACTTCCTAGACCATTCAATGCTATTTGTAGTTGCACCCCCCTTTTTCATTTTCTTTTCTTTCATGTATTTCACAATAAGGAACACAAACTTTATTGGGAAAGTTGGCTACACTTTCTTGTTAGTGACATCTCTCTTATTTTTGGCTTTGGATGTGATGAAGACTCAAGTCTATTGGGGGCTTGATGATTTATTTTTCTCCTTAGCCATGATAAGATCAGCTTTTTCTTTTTTATCTACTTTACCATGAGTTTGAGGCAATAGGTCGACCTATTCCCTAGGGGTTGTAAGCCTCAGGCCCGGTGTTGTCTCAGGGATTTAATTCTCAAAAATTGGTAACCTTGTCGGCTTTCTTTGTTTTCCCACCCATAAAAACTTGTATAAAAGGAATCCTAGGCACCTCATTTTAAGAGAAGAAAAAAAAAAGGCGAGTAAGAAGAAGAAAAGGAGAAGAAAATTGATGATAGCAATTTCACGTTCAAGCATTCAAGCATTCAAGTCTTCAAAGATTCAAGGATTCTTTGTGGAAATCTTTCCTATTCAAGATCTAGCATATTGTTGTCCATAAAGGAGGATATCTAAATTTAGGAATTCATTATCTTCTTCATTTGATGCACACTTACATCTATATCTCCATGAAGTGATTTTGGTAGATCCATAACATTTGTGGAGATTTCCTACATTGAAAGTTCAAGATCAACATACAAACACAACAAAATCCTTACTGACAAGGGTTTCTTCAAGAAAGATGAATCTTTACATTTGTCTTGTTTCATTTATACATTTACATTTCAATTCAAGGTTGATTCCTCAATCTATGTCTTGACCAAGGAAAGCTCTTATCCACCCCAACCTCAAAACCTAGTTTTTCTATGTGTACGAGCAAGATCTGAGAATTGCAGGTACAGATCTAGAAGTTGCAGACATAGATCTACCATAAAAATATGGGTTGACTTTAGTAATGTGCCTCAGGAACAAGTTGATTAGGTCGATCTATTCTGAAACAAAGTGACATGGTCAACCTGTTCCTGGTAGCTTGAGATTTTCAACATTTCCTAGGTTTTTAGCCATGATCATAAATATGTAGTCATAAATTCAGCTACAGGTCCAGAATGACATTTTTCAAAGAAGAAAAGCATATTCCTCTTCATACTTTAAGGTAATTACCTCATTATCTATTTCATATATTTTCTTAGATCTATTTTTACGTCTTAATTGGGTTGATTTCTTACATTTAGCACCTAGGTCTCAATTGCTTATCTTGCTAAATCAATTAGTTCAATTTTACAAGTACATTTATGCAACCTTAATCAAATCTTACATTGAAAGAAAGAGGAATTTCTTGTGTACATAGTATAATTTGGGTTTAGCATAAGCATCCCCTCATCCTCTTGGGTTTTTGCTAATCTAACTTAGATTGTATTGAGAGTTACGCCTGGAAGCCCCTCTTTCTCTTGTATTTTGAATGTTAGTGTGGAAATGGTTAATTAATTAAAACATTTCA
Source organism: Chamaecyparis obtusa (assembly GCA_027943335.1). Classification (NCBI taxonomy): domain Eukaryota; kingdom Viridiplantae; phylum Streptophyta; class Pinopsida; order Cupressales; family Cupressaceae; genus Chamaecyparis; species Chamaecyparis obtusa. Next base: position 76,435 of record BSBK01007311.1, read on the forward strand.
CATAGTTTACGTTACTAAATTCATTGAAACCATTTTCACCTTAAACAAAGAGTAAATTCATTCATATTTTTTAAAGGATTGCCAGTTAATTCCATTACAACATGGGATTAGTTGGGTGTTTCTTCTAATAGGTGTTTTGAAGATAAACCAGACCACCTTTCTATGGTAGAATAGCTCACTGCCATCATGGGGTCTTCATTGAAGGGGAAATACAATATCACATGTTTTCATATTGGGGGGTTTAAATGGGAATAAAATGGGGCAATATATTGCCTAAATAGGGGGAGGGGGATTTTTGGGGGGTAGGAGGTGGGGGTTTATATAGGAAAATGGGTGTGGGGGATAGTGGATGTGTATTGGAGGGGGTGACAAAAAGGAGTTTAGGGAAATATTTTTTTTAAATAGGGGGATTCTTTAGTGTTCCATGAACGCACATTCTATGATTCAGGTTCACTAAGTGAAGCCCTTGTGACTATCATGAAGAGAGAACCACATGATTAGATGTGGAATTTAACTTTTAGATTCAAAATAATTGTAATATGGTTATAGTTGTATTAAATCCCTCTAATGATCATGTTTTTGTATTATCTCAAGGCTCTTAATAGTGGAATTTCAATAATGGTTCAGGCTTTGGGTGGGACTTTATTACCAGTAGCCTTTGATGTTGTAATAAGGGTTGAGAATAGTCTTTCCCAAGATAATAAGATTTCTCTTAGGCCTCCAATGCCTATTTTCCATGGAGTGTAGCCTATCTCTAAAAAAATTCAAGCTTTAGGTCCTCTTCAATGTGTCCTAACTCCAATTTTACCATTGTCACAAATAATTTTACATGGTACCCCAAATCTGGTAAGTATATTATCTATCAAAAACTTAATAACCACCTTGCTTGTTGCTTGTCTTGTAGGTATAGCTTCAACCCACTTTGTAAAATAATCAGTTGCAACCAATATCCATTTATGACCCCCACTCGAAGCATCTACAATTTCTTTGATAAAATCTATTCCCCACATTTTGAAAGGTTCCTCAGTCTGTAATGGAATAAGGGGTAAAGCACAGTTGTATTTCAATTTCCCAGAAAATTTCTAACAGGATTCACACTTTCTAACATAATCATGGCAATCCTTGAACACATGAGGCCAGTAATAGCCAGCTTTCAATATCTTGTGAGCTATTGTCTTAGCTGAAAAATGGCCACCGCACACCCCATCATGTAAATCTTTAATCACTGACTCGGCTTGATAGGTGTCTAGACAAAATAGGAGAATACCATCATTATTTTTCCAATATAGATCTCCTTGAATCAGCACATATCTTGATGCTTGTAACTTTATAGTTCTCTTTTGGTTATCATTCAGACCTTCTCGACATTTCATGTGTTTTAGAAAATATACTATGTCTGTATACCATGGACAATGCTCAATACTCATCTCAGCTTCTTCTAAATCTACTTGGTTGACCTGTATTGCATCTAAATTTGTTTCTTCCATAAGCTTAGCCAACCCTTGTCCTCTGATTAACTTGGTGATTTGAATCTCAATGTCAAACTCTTGAATCTGATTTACCCATCGACATCTTCTTCCTGTAACCTCTGATTGCCTTAAAATGTCCTTAGTTGCTGCATTCGAAACATAAGCCACAATTTTGGCCCCAACTAGATAGGGTCTAAATGATTTTACTGACTTAACCAATGCATAAGCTTGTTTTTCATGTATGTCATAACTCAGCTCAGAAGGTTGGAGAGTTTTACTAAAGAAAGCTATAGGTTGCTCATATCCTTCATCATTTTTCTGTAACAGGACTGCTGCTATGGTGTGGAAAGAAGCAAATGAGAACAATTGAAATGGTTTTGAAAAATAAGGTGACTTCAAAACTAGTGCTTCCTTGATTGCTTTCTTGATACTAGCAAATGCTTCTAAAGCCTCATCTATCCACTTTATCATTGCACCCTTCTTTAACATCTTTGCAATAGGTTTTATGATTTCTGAAAAGTTTGGGACAAACTGTCTCACAAAGTTGATTTGTCCAAGGAAAGATTGAATTCCTTTAACATTTTTAGGGATTGGAACTTTATCAATTGCTTTGATTCTTTTAGGATCTATTCTGACTCCTTCCTTGGAAACTATATGACCAAGGAGTTTACCCTCAGTTACCCCAAAATGACATTTCTTTGGGTTTAAAGATATTCCATATTCGAGAGCTCTTTTGAAGATTTTCTCTAGATGTCTGCAATGATCTTCTGCTTTCTTGGAATAAGCTGTGATGTCATCCTAATATACTACCATGATAATATCAATGAATTCCTCAAAGGCAACGTCCATGGCCCTTTGAAAAGTAGCTCCTACATTTGTAAGCCCAAATGGCATTCTTGCATAAACATATGTACCCCATGGCGTGGTGAATGTTGTTTTGTATTGTTCTTCCTCTTTCACTTTAACCTGGTTATACCCGGAGAACCCATCCATCATGGATAACAATTCATTTCCTGTAACTTTCTGCAATAATGCTTCCATGTTTGGTAGTGCATAGTTGTCTTTTAATGAAGATATGTTTAAATTTCTAAAATCCACATAAAGCCTAATATCCCCATTCTTCTTCCTAACAGGGACCAAGTTTGAAACCCAAGTGGAGTGCCTAATCGGTTTTATGATACTAGCATCCCTCATCTTAACGAGTTCCTCTTTCATCTTAGGAGCCAAGGTTGGATTTATCGGTCTCTGCCTTTGTCTAAAAGGTTTTGCATCTGGTTTTAAGGGTATCTCATGTTGAAACAAGTCCTCTCTATAGGCCTTAAGATCATCATAGGACCAGGCAAACACATGTCTATACTTTCTAAGCAGACTAACAATATCATATTTGATTTTAGGAGTTAACTTTTTACCAATGAAAATTTCTTTAGGAGCATGTTCATTTCCTAGATTTATCTTTTCTACTTCCTCTATATTAGTGTTTTCCAATTTGACATTACCATTAGAATCTTTACTATCAAACATTTTTTCTAGTGTAACAAGCCCTTTAGGAATCTTATTAGTTTTAAGCTGAATCAAATCTTTTCCAAATAAAGTATCTTTCTCATCTATTGTTTCAACATAAGCATTTAAATCAATGAGTTGATCTTCATACCTTTCTTCGCATGCAAGGAACCTTATGATATCTCTATCATTGTCAAAAATTTGCCAATTATGTACGTTATCTGGTATCGATGGCCTTGGTTTGATCTCTACCTATGTAATATCTTCACATGGAATGTCATTATACCTAACTGCTAGGTTAGCCATGAAATCAGCAAGAATATTCTCAGATCTATCTATCCATGTTATTGAAAAAGCATCAAAGATTTCTATATAATCCCACACTTCATTCTTATATCTTTTTAGGGTATGATTTTTAGTAGTAAACTTATCCCTAATCTGAGATACAATTAATTTAGAATCACCATAAACAGAGAGAATTTTAATACCATGCTTACCTGCTATTCTGAGTCCTAACAGAAGTGCTTCGTACTCTGCAATATTGTTAGTACATTCAAATGCTAACAAGAAAGAATACTTAAAAGATTTTCCATTTGGGGACACAAATACTACACCTGCTCCATTACCATTTTTACTACATGATCCATCAAAAAACATTTTCCACATGAGATCATTGTTTTCTTTGACACATATTTCAATAGGACTAATATTTTCAATAAGGTTCTTATGAATTCTTACCTGAAAATTCTCCATGTCAGTGTGGCAGAAATGTGTAACTTGGCTTGGGTCAACGTCTTCAATGATATAGGTAGATCTTGGTTCTCTATCAATCCTTATAACCCTGTCATTCACTGGGATAGAAGCATAAGATAGATCTAACTGAATATTTCCACCTACCAAGTTAGACCACTGTCTAGATAATAACATTCCATAACTAGGTGGTACTTCTACAATAGTGATGTCTATTTTATAAGATTTTTCAGGACACGATGGGAACTTGAACTCAATATTTTTCATTATTCTGATAACTAGAACTGACCTATTATCCATAGCATAACACTTTCCATAAGTAGTATCTACATTCATTCCTAACTCTTTCATTACCCCATGAGGCATAATATTAATTGCTGCCCCAGAGTCTAACATACAATTTTTAACCAATTTATTGTTTATCAATAAAGTTAAAAAGAAAGGATCTACTTTAGCAGCATCTTCGCTCACAGAAGTTCCTAGGTAAATAACTGGTAATTCTTCATTATCTTTTTGTTCCTTTGTATCCTTTTTAACAACATCATTTATTAATTTGATTGTTTCGTTCCTGCAATCAGTTAATTTAATGATTTCCATTAGAGGAATAGAAAGCTTCACCTAAGATAATGCTTGAGACATAAATGAAGTACAATTTGAAATTTCCTTACCATTGCTTTGTTTGTTCATAGGTTTACTTATCTTCAATGTTTGATCAATTTGCTTTCTAGGAATATCTGCTTTTGAGCTCTTGATCTCGTTGTTCTTATTTGAAATCTTGTACATCCCCGCTACTTGCTCATTTCCTGAGTTCACATTCCTATTCCTTAACTGATATTTGCTAAGCACTTGTTCCATCACTGCTACAGTGTAAGCCTATCTTTCTTCTTTTGTTGTCCTTCTAATAACCGGACCCCTATCATCATCTGAGAAGACTTGCTACTCTTGTTGGTATCCCAACCTCCTATAGCTTTCATCTGGCACATACTCCCCATCTGAATCATCACTGTCTCCTGACCACAAGGGTGCTGATGAAAGGGCATTAATAACTGGCCTTTCCACATACTCCTGACTTTCCTCTTCTAAGATCTTTTGTGCTATAAGACATTGATCCTGAGGGTGAGGCATTTTACATATTTCACACCACATCTCATCCCCTATGAAATGATTATTCTTCTTGAGAGGATCTGGAGTATCTATCTACTTCTTTACTAGCCTTTTGTCTTTCCACTCAGTATGGTAAGGCATATCATGTAACCTATACTTATCATTTCTATTGAAATTTCTATCTTGTCTCCCTGCTTGAAAATTACCTTTATTTGGTTGCAAATTCTTCATCGGACTCACTAATTCATCCATTTTATCATTATCATCATTCTTCTTCGGGGCAGTGGGGTCAAAAAGCTTAGGATCACTTCTCTTATCAATTCTTCCAGCAGCTATCCTATTGTTTTCAATATTAAGAGCATTCTTGAAAGCCTGTTGCAAGGTTGTTGGGTTATGAGATCTTATCTCATAGTTCATCTTCACATCAAAGGCTTTTAAGTAAAAAGTAATCAGAAAAGAGTCCACAGGATGAATATCTTTAGGAATCTTGTTCAGTACTCTATTAAATCTTTTATTAAAATCCCTAACTGTTTCGTTGACATTTTTCCTTATAGTTGTTAATTCATGAGTTGCGAATGATGGGTCCTTGTGATCCCCGAACTCTTCTATAAACTGATCAACGAAGTTCTGCCAACTAGTGATTGATCCATCTGGAAAATTCCTATACCACTCATTGGCACCATCCTTGAATGAAAGAACTAACATTTTCATGTGCACATCTTCATGTGTAATATCATATTCATAAACAGTATTCTTCACATTAATAACATGTTGTTCTGCTAGCTGAGATCCATCCCCCGTAAATTTAGGAATAGCGGTCTTCAATTTATTTGGTATAGGGTCAGGATAACATATTACTTCTGATAAATCTAATGGTTTATACCTTTCATTAACTTCCTGACATCTATTGCTCCCCTGCCCACTATTAGGATTGTTGCTCTGATAGTTATTCCTTGTCATATTCCATGGCATAGGATTCCTCTGATTCTGATCTTGTTCATAAACATTTTCATGGGCAGCCCTCTGTATGCTTTGATTGAAATCTTGATTGGATGGCTCATCATAATTATTCTGCCTATCTGAGGTATCAAAGCCTGTTCTAAGTCATCTAGGACCATCATAATTGCCTCTCTGAGGAATAATTTCATCATCATGCTCATATGCTCTGAGAGTCTATTGTATAGGTCTCTGAACTACATTTTGTCCTGTATACTACCTTTGTAAACTATGGTTATGATTTTGGCTCTGATGTAAGTAATCATCATAATGATATTGGAGGCCTCTCATCTATTCACTTCTATTAGGCATATCATCATAAGTATGATCAAAATTTTCAAACATATTTCTATCTACAGGAATACCATGCCTGGCAACATTATTAAAATCACAATTTTGAGGATTTCTAGGTTGCACTCGATTTTCAAATTGTTCATGATCATGCATATTATATGTTTTAATAGGATTAATGACATGATAAGTATGATCCCTATCAAAATCTAGATGCATATAATTTGATCTTAAATAATTTGTATCACCTTGGTTATTATTAGGATAATCACATCTATTATGTGCTCCTATTTGTCTATTATGTACATTATTTCCTGAATGCATATGACCTTCAGCACCGCTAATATGATTATTATTTACATATCCATATTTAATTCCATCCTCAACAAACTGGTTATATATTTTGTCTCTCCAGGCATTGATGTTTCCACTATACAAATAATTACTCTCTTGTGGGGAAATATCTTTATTTATCTTTCCAAATTTAAAAAGAATATTATTTTCACCACAACCATTTTTATCATTCTTGATAATCGAATAATAATCACCTTGCCAGTAAAACTGCTCACCACCTTTTACTCCAGCGTAACTATTGTGAACATTATATTCGAATTCCTGTTGCACATGTTGGTTGGTATCATTTAAACATTTATATTGCTGATTGTTATTATTCTTGATGTAATCTTCTCTGCATTGCGCAGTATGTTGCGTATCTTCTTTTTGATAGTGCTCATCACCACTATTTTGAAACGGTTGTTGTTTATAACCTTCATGTGAAAAAATATGGTGTGGTTGCATACTACTATGTGCTCGATGATGATTATTGTTTTTATCCTTCAAATCTCCATCCTGCGCAAATGCATAATCATTATCCAGGTTCCTAAGAGAATTTGTAATGCGCTGGTGTTGGGCCGTATTGGTATGAAGGTAACCCCTATCATATTTGTCACCCGCATCCTTAATACCCCTTGGCCATTCACGTGAGCTTTCGTACCATTGTTTTTTATAATCTCCATGACACACGCGTTGCATGTTAGGGTATTCTTGGCCACCATGCTTTGTCTGACGCCTTTGATCAAATTTGTGCAAGGGCTGAGAATATTTGTTATTATATTCTTTACTCAGCATAAACTTAGGGTTATTCATTTGTTTTCGCAACTCCTTATTATTTCATTGATTTTGGGGAATATCTAATATATTCTCCTGGCTTTGTGCAAGCTGGCCATTATCTAGCTGCTCACGCAGGCTGCAAACTTGACCCTTTTTGGTATCATTTTTATTGCATTGTTTATCAACATTTACATACTCTTTTTGTTTACATTCCCAGTTATGCAGCTGCTCTTGTGGATGAAGCGTATTCTGAATGTATGGGCAGGACGTGTCAGCACCCTTAGCATCTTGCACATCATTATGTGGCTCCTCATGCAAACGTTCATGATGCTGCATTTTATCATTACGTTGTTCACCGGGCTGATCATAGTATTCATAACTGATTTTGCCATAACCTTCATTACTTTGTGCAAGGGAAAATAGGTTGCCATTTCTTAATATGTTATCCTCACCGCCATGCTGCTCATGTTTACTTTGAAATCCATCAACTGGTATACTATTCTCAACATGGTGTATGACGCCATCTGGCTGTTTGTGCAAACGTTTTAACTGCTGGTTGTCATATAGTTCTTTCTTCCTCCACACAGGTGAATGCATATTATTCGGCTGCTGCATTAGTGCACTTTGTGCAAGATATTACGCTGAATTATTCATGTCTAATACATTATTATGATCTTGCCCAAGATATTGTTCACGCAAGCCTCCAAACCTCTGATTGGTATGATATTGTGCAATTTTATCATTATCTTGTATAGATGAATTATGTTTCAATTTATCTTTTATACCGTGTTGACTATCTAAACAGTAACTACCTTTTTCCTGCTGCTCCTCACGTGCTTGATACATATTGTTATGTTGCTGTTTATTCATTTCTTGTTGCGCTGTTGAGCTTTTATGATACACATTATTATTTTCAGCTTGCTTATAATCACCTTGATGATGCTTATTGTTACCAGGCATCTCCTCCTCGTATTGTTTATTATCATTACCGTTATAGCACCATTCCTCTCTTTGCACGGGATAATAGCCATCCTCTTGCCCAAAACATGGTAATTGTTGTTTAAAACTTTCCATTTTATTATCTCCAATATCATATTGATGTGAGTGATTAAACCTATTTGGCTGTTTAGGTCCATAATTTTCTCCAGTAGCATTTTCATACTCACTTTGTATTTTATCCGGCTCATAATACTTACTTGTATTTTCAACATTTTTATTATGATATTCACTCCTTTGTTGATTTGAAATGTAATCTTGTTGATCATCATTTAGCAAAATAGGCATATCATTTGTATTGTCCTTATAATATGCTTTATTAACATTTTCATTTCCTTGTATAACATCATAACGTCTCTCGTTATGATTTTGCTCATAATTATTAAAATTATGATCCGAATACTTATGATTATTTTCCTTTTGAGAAACTTCATCATTGTTGAATAAACTATATTTATTTTCTTTATACTGCACCTTATGATTTTGTTCAAAACCATTATAATCGTAACCAGAATAATTTATATTATTAACTCTTGCCCATTCCCATTTCTCATTTTTCCACTATTCTGACTATCACGGGAATTATTGATATTTTTTGACATATTACTTAGGTCACACATCTGATTATCAAAAACCTTAAACCATCCATTGTCATCCTATGTAGTTCCCCCTTCTTTATCTATTTTACACATAGGTTTAGTAGCATTGTCCTGGATAGCATGACCACTATCCTTTCTGTGAGGAGGAGTATAGACTGACATCTGAATGCTTCTATCTGTACCTTCCTTTTTACTCTCTTTCAAATTTTTTCCATCACTACTATCAGATGACACAAGTTTTTCCCTTTCTATTCCCACTCTTCTAAGAGTTTCATCTGACCGTCTCCTAAGGGCTCTTAGCATCCCTTTATCCTTATGTTCCAATCTAATCATTCCCTCAATTATATCATCCATCTGACTCTCACTATACTCTCGATTCTTATTTTCCTGAGAAATGTGAACCCTATTATTTCTTTGAGAGAGTGGATTAGAACCTTCATTACCTCCTTCATTGTTCTGATGGTGAAGTCCTAAAAACTGTTCGCAAGCAAGTTCCTGATCATCCCCGTCAGGCTGCCTTTCAGGTGATACATACAACATCTTCTTCTTCGATTTCTTATTCCTCTTCTTTGGTTTCAATTCAGAAATTAAATTATTTTTCAGAGATCTTCTCCCTAACATAAACTTCGCTTATTAATATATTATAGAGTCGCCACCTCACTTTCTGTGAGGAATTTTAACAACTATTCTGGATAGTTCTCCCAGTAGAGTGTTCACAACCCAACCAGTGATTCTGTCACTGAATCTGTCCCCAATAGAGTCACCAATTTGTTGGGGCTCAAAAACATTGGTCATTTTGAGGCCAACTGACAGGCACAACAACAGGTGCCTCTGCAATTTTGGTTCAATCGAACCAAGGTTGGTAAACCTAAAATTAATGAATTTTCCTAAATGAATAAATAGAATAATCTAGATAAATGCTATGATAAAAGGATAAATAAAATTAACTATACTTAAAATAAAGACCAATGCCTACTCCTGACCAAAAATGAAAAATATGTGTGATTACTTTAATTGAGCATTACTGTCAGAGTTCATTTAGTTTTATCTATTAACGACAAAATGATATCTTGAATTAAAAGTGTAACTTTAGATATGGATTCAAATAAATCTATCACTTTAGAGATTGATCAATTAACAACAGGAATAGGAAGACAACTATTCAGAATAACTTTAATTTCCAGAGGACAGACCAATTGAATTCTAAATTATTCAAAAGGCATGCTTAGCCATACACAATGGAAAACTAATCTGACATAGCTCTACAATTCCTATTTACAATTGCAATATAATAGTCTCTAAGAAAGTAAATATACTTTATCCAAAGCATTAAACCCAAAAATAACACAAAGGAACAGATGTTACCGGTGAACTTTGCAAGTAAACTTCAAAAACCACTTGATGTACAAATTGATCCAATAATTTTCATCCAATTCCAAAGCAAGAGCATTAACCAGGTTCTCAAATATTTTAGAATGTAATTGTAAATTTTGTATGTTGTGTTTTCCTTTGTTTACAAATGTTTGCATATAAATATATTTTCCTAAGGTTGTCTGTGAAAAGTCATGTCCATTCACAGAAACCTAATCCTCAACTAACCTAAAAATTATAAAATAAACTATTACAATAATTGTTAGAGAAATATTTCCCATTCAACAAAAATTTGATTTGTTGTCATTTTCGGGTAATGTGCATAGTGATCCGCAAATCTAACTCCTGCACACAAATACTTAAAGTTAAATATCCATTCAATTAAAATTTTAAAATTAAAATCATTATATTAAACTATAAATTAGATACCAATGATTTTAATTATTAATTAATAATATATATCAAATAAACTTAAACCCATGATATAATTTTACAAGTATTTGGATAATAAAATTACTCATAAAAATTAAACAATTAACCATGAGTTTCCTACCATTGGTTATCACACATGAATATTACATTAATAATTGTATAACCTAAAATATTAAATGGGTATATAATTTCAAATTTAATCTCAAAATTCCACCATAATATATTTACCTTCTAAAAAATATCCCTCAAACCTATGATAGAAATGTTCCAAATATTAGGGTAAAAAGGTTTCATAACTCTTTTGAAATAGGGAAAATTTACTTTAATATTTTTTAAAAGAATTCACATAAATAAAGTGTTAATTTTGTTGTAACATAACAACTCAAAAGTTATAAATATCTACCAGTGTATAAAACAATCTTATAATCCTTTTATAAAACACATTTAGGGTTTTTTGTATCAAAATAGTTTTGCATTTCAAATATAAACCCTAATACATAAAATGAAATGAAAGTGAAAAAATAAAAATAAAAATAAAATCAAGAATATACTTCAAATCAATTAGTTATTATTCCCTAAATTGAAAATATTAAAAAAGATTATATATGGTAACATGTAATCAATTAAGTTCACTTTACCATACAAGTTTAATTTTAAAATTAGAAATAAAATTATGGTAAGATTTCAAGATCATATTTAGGTATTTGAAAACTAAAGATTAATATCAATTAATAATATTTCAAAGCCTAAAACATAGTAATCCTTTTAATATGAATTAATTTTAATACACTTTTCACTTTAGGTAAATTAGGAACTAAATTTTAACTAAAGCAAATCATGTAAAAAATAAAATTCTTTTAAAAATATCATGCACAAGAAACTCAATATCCTAATAATTTAATCTCAAATTATTAAAAGGGAATAAAAAAAACTCTAAAATTTATACCTTAATTACTACCCATATTCTCAAGGAAAAACATAGGACAATTGGTTAGGGTAGGTCGGGTAGTTTAGGTAGGATCAAGGATGGGTCAAGAGGTCGAGTGTTCAACTCCCTCTCCCCATTCTTTTTCCTTTTTAACATTAAAAATAAATAATATAAAAATAAATAAAATTCGCATTATTACAAAAAGAAGAATGATTAAAGGAGAAATTACTCCCTGTGTAAAAGTTGTAATAATTCTTCACCTGCACATAGAAACAAAGATAAATAAATATCTCCTCCTATTCCTCTTGAAGAAAATAAATAGACTAACTGGTTAAGGGGTAGGAGGGTAGATAGGTAGGAAAAAAGGTTGGCTTGAGAGGTCAAGGGTTCTACTCCCTCTCGCCGCCCTTTTTTCTACCTACTTTATTTTAATTTTTAAAAATATTATTTATTTCAAATGAATATGCATTAAATAAATTGAAATACATTTAATTAATCAACTAAGTAAATGACAAACATAATATGCATCTTCATTTATTTTCACTTTTATCGAAGGAAATTTACAAAGTATGATAAATATATAATATACTTCCTTGTCGTCTTATTTTTTAGGAGTTGAAATTCTCGGTATCAACAGGTGCAATAAAAGGTGAGCCCAAGCTCTATTAATATTTTGGAGCATGTGAAAATTCTAATGTGAGCATTTCAACATGTGTAAATCACTAGCCCTTCCCATAAAAAAGGATCTTTCATGGGAGGATCTTTCTAATCTTTATTTGACATGAAAATCCTCTAAAGATCTACCTAAAATAGCCCTTGCTAGTTTCCCTCAAGATAATGAGTAACCCAAAGTAGTCAACCCTCAACGATTCTATGTCACCTTGATTATTGGACCTCATTTAGTTCACAATTGTATGATTGATTCAAGGGCTAGTAATTTTGTAATGCTTAAAATTAGACTTGTATTATGAACCAATCATGAAAGGGGTAGTGCATCATGATGGGATAGAAATTAATATAGTAGGAATTATCCAAAATCTTGAATTAACCTTGCATGCTTGTCCTAACTTCTTCATTCCTAAGGATATATATGTTATATATTTTCTCTCCCAATTTGCCTTGTGTTTATCTAGGGATTTTACAACCAAGTTGGGGGCTTATTTTTCATTTGATTGGTCACATTTATTCTTTTGAACAAGATATGTAACTAAAGTCACCATAAAATCAAAGTTGCAAGCTAAGGATCATGTTGAGTCCTATAATCCCTGTGGGCCATCTATACCAATCTCACTTACCATGAGAAATTTTCAAAAGAACAATTTGTTCTTGATCCAAATACCCCACCAAAGGGTATTTTAGATCTAATTCTAGATCAGTGGAATATTGAAAATCATGACGAGGATCTGTATGCACACATGGAGCAAGAAGATATTGGTATCTATGTGATCCATGAAGTTGATGTTACTATCCCAAACTTGAAAAAAGAGGAGAAAATCCATCTAGAACAACAATAAAATGAGCTATGGAGTCCTTATTTTTACATATCAAGAACCAAGGTTGGTTTTGGAGGTGGTGCAATGCTTGTTTCCCCAAATGGTGAGAAATATTATTATACTATCTATTTTTATTTCAGTTGTACAAATAATATAGTAATTCACAAAGTTTTGATTCATGGTTTAGAATGGACCAGGAAAACAAATATCAAGTGTTTGCAAGTGTATGGAGATAGTGAATTTGTGGTAAATAAAGTGATAAATGTAAATGTCACAAAGAATGATTTGGTAAAGATGTATAAGCATAAATTTTGGGACATAATTGAGAGGTTTGATGCCTTAAACTTGTTTTCCATTCCAAGAAATCAAAACAAGAAAGTTGATAAGTTGGCTTCCATGGGTGTTGAATATAACATCTCAGTTGAGATAAAAGGGGTAAATAGAAAGCACTATGTTAAACTTCTTGTAAGATCATCAGTTTTAGATAATAATGTGCATTGGAAAGTGTTTGAAAGTGATGATTTGATCCATTATTTATTGGTGGAAGAAACTAATCTTATATCTACTAACCAACAAAACTTGTAGCAACAATATGGTAACTAGATCATTCAATTGAGCTCAAATAAGTTTCCTAAAGGTTTGGTCACACTTGAGTCAATTTTTAACTTATATGACTAGGTGAGAAAGGGGAAAACTAGGATGATAGTGAAGGAAGACCACTTTGAGCCTATTGAAATATTCAAAGGCAAGCTCTTAAAAGCTTGGCAAGGTATGTACTAAGGAAGAAAGAAATCTTTTACTTTACTTTTTTAACAATTTGATGATGTCTTCACTTGGGAATATGGTGATTTGAATAGATTTATTCCTATATTATCTCAAAATATTGGACTCAACCTTCAACCTAGAAGATATTTTTTGGAGAAAATCTATTATATATTCAGCATATAATTGTTACTATTAAGTGCAAGACCTACCACACACACTCAAGAATGTTAAATTCACATTGTCCCAAGTTTAAGATCACCTCAAAATGGTGAGGATAAAATAATAGGTCAAGAATAAGAACTCAAAGTGTATACTTTGTTAAAAATGTTAGCCTAGTTAGTGTATTCATCAGATCTTGCCCAATCATGAGGGAACATTTTTCAGAAAAAAAACAATCTCCATTTAGATTCCTATACGATAGTGTATTGTCCTAAAAAGTAAGCACCTATAATTAGATGCTCAAGTTAGCCCCATTTTAGCATGTATGGATTCCCACATTGATTTTAAGCTCTCCTAATTCTCACTAGACCTTTAAATCAATATTATAAGTATTATGTTAATTCAAATTCACCAAATATTAATGTGGGCCCTTATTTCTTTGTGTGATCCTTGTTATTTATCCTTTTCCATAATTTATTATCCTACATGGGACGCATGATACCATTTATGTTCTTAGTACTTCTTCTTGGCCTTGGAATTAGTAGTGCCTCTTATTCTAGCATCTACTCTATCTCTCCAACCTCCCATTTCAATTATGGCTCACTCTCCTAAGTACAAAATGTCCAAGGATTTTTGTTCCTAGGACCAAAATGCTCAAGGCCTTTTTTTCCCACAAGATTTTGCTAAAATTTAAACATACCCTCTCTATGTGGGACCTATGATTCTAATTTCATGCCTGAGTGGTGGGAAGAGTGTTGGAAAGAGACATCTCATAATGCATGGTATGTTTTCATTGATGGAAACTACACACATCCATCTTTGCCACCTTACAGTATTTTTACCTACAGATTGATTAGTTGATGAAAATTGATACATTGGATTGGTATGGATAATTGTTAGAGATTTATGATCTATGAATTTGGATTTAGCTAAAAACATACTAGATTATCTAACCCTATCATCACAAGACTTTTTGAGGTAGTATGATTGAGTTTTGATACTCTATGTATCGGGAAAATAGAGAACTATCTTATGAAGAGCTAGTAGTACATTGGATCGATCAGAAATCCTACTGGATTAATGATCTGATTGGTTTGTTGGTTATGGTTGATAGAGATGACTATGGAGGATATTATATTTGCATAGAAAGTTATTATGAGATGATTTAGTTGAGGTATAATGGAATCTTCTACACATTTCATTATATGCTTACTAGGCTAACTAAGTTATGTTTTTGGCACATACAAAATATCAAGTTTTTGGATGTGATGGATAGTGATATGATGTGAAGTATGAATGATATTCTTTGATGTGATGTGAAGATTGATAGATATGAAAATAAGCTAGTAATATTCTTCAAAGCTTCATTGAAACTATATTGGCATAGTTGATGCTATTTGTCAATTCAATTTTTGGGATTGTAAAGTCCTATCTGAATTTTGTAAGTTGTAATAAAATATTGATCAGTGAACCTAACTAAGTGTCAGATCATTTTTTGTATTGAGTTTTAAGCTCTAGGTTGTAAGCCTAAATTCATGTGCATTCCCCTTCTTATGTACTTATACCTTTATCAAGGTACTTATTACTGCAGTAGTGAGATATTTAGCGGTTACCATCCCCACCGGGGTTTTCCCTTAAAAAGGTTTTCCTTGAAAATAAATCATGGTGTTATGATGTTGTACATATTTATCTTATTATATTTACTTTCAGTTATTTGTGGTTATAAGTTTTGGATTAAGAAATTAAATAATATTGATGCACCTATTCACCCCCCCCCCCCCCCCCTCTCAGTTCTCCCTAATACTAACAAAGACAACACCCAGAGCATCTTTTCCCTTATGTTTTTCCCAAAAATTTAATCGAGGGCTCATCTTTTGGATTTAGCAAGCTTTCTAAATTCATGTTGACCTCCTTCAAATTTTGAGCTCTGAAATATTGTGAGAGGTATAAAAGAAACCTATTCTCCTAATTTGGACATCCATCATCCATAATCAAGAAATCAAGAAATAATTCAAGAGCTCTTTCACATCCAAGCATTCTCAAGTAAGATTTCAAGTATTCTAAGATGCTTTCAAGATAATATTCTCCATGGGAAAATATTTTTTCCCTCATTGAAGGCCAAGTAAGAGTTCACCATCACAGAAGAAGATCATAGTTTAAGCATCCACATTCAAGAATTCAAATCTTAAAATCTTCTTATTAATAAAGCATTTTGGCAAACTGCAACATCTATTACACAAGGTTTTTTATTTCATGATTTCCTTTTGGGTTTTTGTGTGAACTCAAAGCTATTTCATCATTATACTTGATCACATTCAAAGAAGCATTTACATTGCCAAGGTATAATTTTCAGATCTAGTCTCTTCTATATGACATCATGCTTTCATTTACTTTATATCATTTCAAGGTTGATTCCAAATTGGGGTTTGACTGAGGCAAACCCATCTCTACACAATAATTTCTCATTTTTTCTTTGCAGGTATAGGTGGTGAATGCATCATTTTGGATCTAAAAGTACAGGTTCTGACATATAGTCTATAACTGAGTTCAATCAAAAGTACTAGGAATAGGATTCCTTCTCACCCTCTTCCCAAGAACATGATGCCCTAGGTGACTTCTACCCTTTAAAACTACCTGAAACTAAAATCAAAGGTCAATAGTGATATCTAGATATTGCTATTGTACCTATATGTGGTTGTTTATTTTTGTCGGTCTATGTATTGTGAAACTTTTCATTTTTACAAATTTTGCCTCCTTTCTTTCATCATCTAATAATATTCCTCTAACTATGTGTGCTATGAGAAGCACCTTCATAGGGTTATTATTGTCAATAAATCAAAATAACAACTAAATTACCACAAATAGCAATCTAACTAAGCAAATTAAAAGACAATTGAGCACTCCATGGCTCTCTAATTAGGTTTTCTAGTGCAAAGCTCTCAGCAAGCTTCCATTAGTGACAACCCTAATATGAGAATGAATGATAAACAAAGCTAAAAGATTAATTCCAAAATGAAATTACACTTATTTAGCTCTAAATTTTCCTTTATAGCTTAAAATTGCAATAGGTTTGATGCTATTCTCATATTTGTGGATCATTATTGATTGAATTATGCCTTGCTTTTATAGATTTTGGCAAGGGTAGGGGGTAGAGTTGATTTGATCATGCTTTGATTAGGGTTGTATCATCTTAAAATAGAAGCACTTCCATGATAAGAGTGTTTAGCCCTTCGAGTAAGTGGTCTAGGGTCATGTTAAGTGCCTTGATCAGGTCTTTGCATGTATTGTGCTTTTCCCCCTATTCTGCTTTCCTTTGTCCCTGATTTTTACTTCATATCTGCATTTCCTAGCATTCTGGGTCAGGATCCTGAGATTTTTGACCATAAGGTCAAAGTCAACCTTATGGGGTCAAAGTTGACCTCGACCCTGACCTAGTCAATATCGACCTCGATCCTGACCTGGTCAAATTTGAGCTCATCCTTGACCCCCTATCTAGATTTCAAATTTCCTTGATTTCTAGGTGTCGGGTTTCGGGGATTTTTGTTTTCCCGCCTCCGAGTCGGCCATTTCGGGTTTTGGAATGGTAAATCCTTAAATTACATTTAATCTAGGTATATTTTCTAAAGGTTAGGACCTACTTGGGATTTAATTCTCCAAGGTGGCCCCTCTAGAAGATTGTGCCCTAGTTCACTATAAAAGGAGGCCTTCCTCAATCATTTCAATCATCGTCTTTTGTCATCAAGCAATCAAGTTTTGTGAGAACACATCTCTCAAGTGCAAGAAAGTGAATTCAAGCATTCAAGCAAGTCTTCAAGCATTCAAGTGTTCAAGCATTCATCCATCAAGGAGATCCATTGTTAGCCATTGAAGGATTCAATCTCTTTGGAGCCCCCTTGAAGATCCATCCTTCTCACTAATACATTTGGGGTGAAATTGCGACGGCAATTTGCGACGGTAGGCAAATGTCATGCAGTTTTGGCTTTTTTTTTCAAATATAGCCCGACACCGTCGCAATTGCGATGACAATACATTTGGCACTGTTGCAATTGCGACGTTGTCGGGATATAAGCGCAAAATTAAAAAGGAACGTTGTCATTTGTGTTTTCAACAACGCCGTAACCCTCCGCGAAATCACATCAGGATATAAGGGCAAAAAAAACAAGAACGTTGTCATTTGTGTTTTCAACAGCGCCGTAACCCTCCGCAAAATCACATCGGGATATAAGGACAAAAAAAACAAGAACATTGTCATTTGTGTTTTCAACAGCGTCGTAACCCTCCGCGAAATCACAGCTACAATTTGTGAGTACGTTGGGTTTATTTTTGTTTTATCATTATTATGTAATCTGGTATTCAGCTGTTAGAGAGCTAAAATACCCAGAAATGAGGACATATCTGTGTTGAATTTATTGTTAGCAGCTTTGGTTATTTAGAAGTTTAATTTTATTTCTTCATCTTTCAAGCACAAACGTTTTGTGGACCGTAACGTCTTCATTATTTTGGGTATGCAGTGAAACAGCCCTAACTTGCAATGTTGTCATTTGTGTTTTCAACAGCGCCATAACCCTCCGCGAAATCACATCGGGATATAAGGGCAAAAAAAACAAGAACGTTGTCATTTGTGTTTTCAACAGCGCCGAGAGAGATTCCCTCCGCGAAATCACAGCTACAATTTCTGAGTACGTTGGGTTTATTTTTCTTTTGTCATTATTATGTAATCTGGTATTCAGCTATTAGAGAGCTAAAATACCCAGAAATGAGGACATATCTATGTTGAATTTATTGTTAGCGGCTTTGGTTATTTAGAAGTTTAATTTTATTTGTTCATCTTTCAAGGACAAACATTTTGTGGACTGTAATGTCTTCATTGTTTTGGGTATGCAGTGAAACAGCCCTAACTTGCAACGTTGTCATTTGTGTTTTCATTTTATTTGTAGCTATGATTTCGCGGAGGGTTACGGCTTTGGTTATTTAGAAGTTTAATTTTATTTGTTCGTAACCCTCCGTGAAATCACATCGGGATATAAGGACAAAAAAAACAAGAACGTTGTCATTTGTGTTTTCAACAGCGTCGTAACCCTCCGCGAAATCACAGCTACAATTTGTGAGTACGTTGGGTTTATTTTTGTTTTATCATTATTATGTAATCTGGTATTCAGCTGTTAGAGAGCTAAAATACCCAGAAATGAGGACATATCTGTGTTGAATTTATTGTTAGCGGCTTTGGTTATTTAGAAGTTTAATTTTATTTGTTCGTCTTTCAAGCACAAACATTTTGTGGACCATAACGTCTTCATTGTTTCGGGTATGCAATGAAACAGCCCTAACTTGCAACTACCTTCACGGTACTTGTGTACAATATCATAATGGGACCTTTGACAACTGGCCCTCAAATCTATTTGTAGATTATCTTTGAATATAATCTTTATTGTCTTTCTCTTCTAACTGAGCTTACAATGAAAATAATCCTAATACATTTGTATCCTTTCATTATTTCTAGCAAGCTACCTTAAAAAAGAATGGTAATATTTTTATCTTTTCTATTTAATAATACAACCATTATTTTAGTCTTGGTTATATGGACTTGCATTCTAACCTTCTGACAAAAATTGTTCCAAGGCCTTCAAGTGCTCTCTCAATGCATGGTCTTTTAAAAAAAAAAAAAGATAAGATCAACAACATATAAAAGAACCTTCACCCCATAGTTTTCCAATTGAATAACTTCCCCATCTATCTTCATTAATCATGCCTCTAACTTATAAATTTATATGATATAGGGGGAATAACTATTTGAATCTAGTGTCACCACCAAAATACTTAGACATATTCTTTCTTGTTATCATTTTAGCTCTAACCTTATCATAAAATACATGCACAACTTCTCTATATAAATCTTAGATGATTGATTATTTTATTCTATTCATCTCTGGGTACCACGTTGAATGCTTTCTTTAAGTCCACAAAACAATAAGCATCTTATGCACCTTGATTGTCCAAGATTTTTTCAATCAAGTCCCTACAAAATATTGTGATGATCAATGGTAGAGTATCTGGGCCTAAAACCTAGTTGTTATTTTCCCCCCTTTCCCTCATTTTCTACCCACACAAAAACCAAGTTTTAAGGTCCTTCACACACCGCAACCTTCTAATTTTTCACTATATATCATTTTCCTAGTCAAAAACATAGAAGCTTTTGACCTAGGGCTTGCTCCCAAATGGTGTAACCTCAACCTCCTGGTTCAAAGCTTTTGGAATACGAAAAAGGACCTCCCTAACTTGCATTGTACCGAGGAAGAAGAATTTCCAATGGTCAAAATTCAAGTTAGGGCCATTTGAATGGCTAAACCCTGAAAACAAGGGTTTCTTAGACCAGCGGACAAGAAAATTGAATAAATTTGATATAAAATGACTCGAAGTTATCAAACCAATTCTAAAAGCATAAAATGGAGATGCTCCAACTTTCAGACAGGTTTTGATCACCCTTTCACATTCGTACACCGTACTGTCACCGTGATTTGCACAGAAAATTGCTCTGAAACAGGTAGTTTTATTGATTTGAAAGCAATTTGAATACAATGAGGATCTCTTCAATTTCCTCAGTCATTTGGAAGCCTAAATAGGCTCTCCCCACCATTGGCTTAACCATTTTTATGGTTGTAGTTTTAGGGTATGTGTACATTATCATGTTGTCTTTACAGTGACTGTCCTCATTCAAGTGGCAATTACACAAGGGACAGTCACTGTGAGATGTCCTCATTTGTGACAAGGACAGTCACACATGAGGACATCTCACAGTGACTGTCCCTTGTGTAATTTCCACTTGAATGTATTGTTATTCAACCACATTTATGGGGCCGTTTGGACCATGACACACAGTAGCATCTACAGAGAAGAAGTTTGGTATGCAATGGTCTTGAAACCTCCTGAGAAATTCTTGGTATGCATTTGTGTGGTGCAAAAGCTTCGTTGAAAGAGAAAAAGAAGAAAAGAATAGAAATGATTTTTTTTCTTTTTATGTCATATACTGTAACCAGCTACTTATAACTTGCAAAAATTATTATAACCATTTGAAATTGAAACTTGGTTTAATGTGAAACTGAGAACTGCTTTATTAGAGCTTTATGTGATTTAGATTTAGACATCAAGAACATTGTTTGCCTAATATTGTGATTAATGCTTATTTATTAATATCTCATACTAATAGACAATTGATAATTGTAGGGAAAATGTCATTGGGGGTCTTTGAGGATCCACCAGAAGCCAAGGAGAAAATGTATTCAAATGCTAAAGATGGTGTAACAGTCCTTACAACTGTTGAACCTTGCTGTGTAGATCATCTCCAATTCTCCAAGTTCAACAGTACTGTGGTATTCCTTTGGATACTTCTAATGGAAAATTTCAGACATCAAGTTCTTTTTGTATGAAACTACTACACTTGTAATCTGTAGTTTTAAACTTTTAGTTTATAAATGTTCATCAGCTTTAGTTCGTATGCTGCCATTTCAAGTATGATTAATGAAGTTACCTTTATCATAGGATGAAAGTGAGCAGTCAGCATACTGGTACAGAGCTGGCAGCATTGATACGGTGACTAGGGCATCGTTTAATGGTGGTATTGTGTTTTCCCGTGTTTAGGGCATCAGCCTTTTGAAGCATTGCCTTCATCTTTCTTAAGTCTGAGTTTTAAGTTTGTTTATTTCCATCCTAACTTGCTTTTCCCTCTTTGGTTTTGCAGTACTGTGAAGGTAGTCGCAAGTTAGGGCTGTTTCATTGCATACCCAAAATAATGAAGACGTTACGGTCCACAAAACGTTTGTGCTTGAAAGATGAACAAATAAAATTAAACTTCTAAATAACCAAAGCCGCTGTTGAAAATACAAATGACATGGTTCTTGTTTTTTTTGCCCTTATATCCCGATGTGATTTCGCGGAGGGTTACGACGCTGTTGAAAACACAAATGAAAACACAAATCCCTTGTGTAATTGCCACTTGAAGGGGGATAGTCACTATAAAGACAACATGATAATGTACACTTATAGTGAGTGTACATTATCATGTTGTCTTTAGAGTGACTATCCTCATTTGTTGAAGAAGAAAAGCATTAATGTGGCTGAATACCAATACATTGAAGTGGCAATCACACAAGGGACAGTCACTGTGAGATGTCCTCATTTGTGACTGTCCTTACAGTGAGTGTACATTATCATGTTGTCTTTAGAGTGACTGTCCTCATTTGTTGAAGAAGAAAAGCATTAATGTGGTTCAATAGCAATACATTCAAGTGGCAATTACACAAGGGACAATCACTGTGAGATGTCCTCATGTGTGACTATCCTTGTCACAAATGAGGACATCTCACAATGACTGTCCCTTCTGTAATTGCCACTTGAATGAGGACAGTCACTGTAAAGACAACATGATAATGTACACATACAATGAGTGTACATTATCATGTTGTCTTTACAGTGGCTGCCCTCATGTTGTATATTCTTCTCTGTAGATGCTACTATGTGCTAGGGAACTTCTTAGAACTGTTGGTATATTCTTACAACTTGTTACACCTGGGATATTCTTCTCTGTAGATGCTACTATGTGCCATGGTCCAAACAGGCCCATAAATGTGGTTGAATAGAAATACATTCAAGTGGAAATTACACAAGGGACACTAATACATTTGGGGTGAAATTCTGACGGCAATTTGCGACGGCAAGCAAATGTCATGCGGTTTTGGCTTTTTTTTTCAAATATAGCCCGACACCGTCACAATTGTGATGACAATACATTTGGCAACGTCGCCATTGCGACGTTGTCAGGATATAAGGGCAAAAAAAAAAAGGAACATTGTCATTTGTGTTTTCAACAGCATCGTAACCCTCCGCGAAATCACATCGGGATATAAGGGCAAAAAAAATAAGAACGTTCTCATTTGTGTTTTCAATAGCGCCGTAACCCTCCGCGAAATCACATCGGGATATAAGGGCAAAAAAAACAAGAATGTTGTCATTTGTGTTTTCAACAGCGCCGTAACCCTCCGTGAAATCACAGCTACAATTTCTGAGTACGTTGGGTTTATTTTTCTTTTGTCATTATTATGTAATCTGGTATTCAGCTGTTAGAGAGCTAAAATACCCAAAAATGAGGACATATCTGTGTTGAATTTATTGTTAGCGGCTTTGGTTATTTAGAAGTTTAATTTTATTTGTTCATCTTTCAAGCACAAACATTTTGTGGACCGTAACGTCTTCATTATTTCGGGTATGCAGTGAAACAGCCCTAACTTGCAATTGCGACGTTGTCGGGATATAAGGGCCAAAAAAAAAAGGAACATTGTCATTTGTGTTTTCAACAGCACTGTAACCCTCCGTGAAATCACATCGGGATATAAGGGCAAAAAAAACAAGAACGTTGTCATTTGTGTTTTCAACAGCGCCGAGAGAGATTCCCTCCGCAAAATCACAGCTACAATTTCTGAGTACGTTGGGTTTATTTTTCTTTTGTCATTATTATGTAATCTGGTATTCAGCTATTAGAGAGCTAAAATACCCAGAAATGAGGACATATCTGTGTTGAATTTATTGTTAGCGGCTTTGGTTATTTAGAAGTTTAATTTTATTTGTTCATCTTTCAAGCACAAACATTTTGTGGACCGTAACGTCTTCATTGTTTCGGGTATGCAATGAAACAGCCCTAACTTGCGACTACCTTCATGGTACTTGTGTACATTATCATGTTGTCTTTACAGTGACTGTCCTCATTCAAGTGGCAATTACACAAGGGACAGTCACTGTGAGATGTCCTCATTTGTGACAAGGACAGTCACACTTAGGACATCTCACAGTGATATTCCCTTGTGTAATTTCCACTTGAATGTATTGCTATTGAACCACATTAATGCTTTTCTTCTTCAACAAATGAGGACAGTCACTCTAAAGACAACATGATAATGTACACAATTACCAAAAAATGATCTTGTTAATTGATGTAACACTTTGTCTTGCTCACTCCCTATCCTTCACTAGGGTCTCTTTAGGCCAATGTTTTGACTTGATAGGGTACTTAACTATCCCTACACTCTTTAGGTATCTCTACCCAAGATCCCACTCCTTCAACTAGTGCACACCAACAAGAAATACAACGAACTCTGCTCAATACCAATCCAGCTACTAGGACACTCCTAGTCTTGTCTTCACAAATTGAAACACATTCAACTAGAACTTTACTCCATGGAGAGGCTGGCCACTAGGACCTCTATTGGTTTCAATATTACTCCTTCACCTATACTTTTCATCAGTACTTCAATCCGGTTCATCAAACCATGCCAATTGCACCCAAAAATAGGCTGCTAGCAATTAGGCCTTTGTCAAGCCTTTTTGTTTGTATTAAGCCACCTAAAGGGCTTAGGATTCAGATGCCCTTTATTGAGAACTCCAAGATATCTAAGGTCTTCTCCTCCTAGATTTTTTGTACACCAACTCCTACAGCCATGCCTGAAAACAAGTATTTTGACACAACTTGGACAGTCTGACTAAGAGTTTGTTTTCTTAGCAACCAAAGAAAGTCACCCAATCTTCTAATTTGACTTGGGGCTTCTTTAGATGTGTGTCTACCTCTCCATGAGATTTTAGTTGAAGCAACCAATGCATTCAACTTGTTGTAATCTTCTTGTAATGATTTGTCATCCCTAACTGTGCTCAACTGACTCACCTAGGACATCATTGCAAACATAGAAAATGAGCTTCCCAGGGCCCCTCCTTCCAAACATATAGTACATGGAGTCTCCTCACCCATTCCAAGAGCCCATACAAAATTGACAATGGAATGATGAGCTAAGACTCCATTTGTTCAACCTGCCTGGTTCAAACCAACGATAGGGTACTTAACAAAAGAATTAACAAACTAGTTGGAATGCTTCAAAACTCAAAAAAAACACAATACAGAATAACAAAACAACTTGTACTAACTTTTCCAATAGACACTGCGAGCTATCTAATCCATTAATCAACTGACAACAAAGAAACAAAAAAACTCAAGAATTCACTAAAACCGTGTTACTCTACAAATCTTCTTAATTCCAAATGTTTTTCCCCCCAACCTTTTGCATAGATCGATGGAGGCCTCTTATAGTTGATCTGATGCCTAATTCAATGGTTTCATATAGTTACATAACCATCTTACTCGAAAATGCTCCCTTGCACAAATGTTGTCAATGTTGTGAATGACAACATTAACAACTTGTTACAACCTTTGGGATTTTGGTTCAAAACTTATTGTTCAAACACCATAAGACCCTAACCATGACTTAGTTATGCTATTTAGACCTCACATAGGCCACTTCTACACTTCTTTGCCCAATTTGACCCCTAATTGCTTCATTCCCACTTTTGCCACAATATTGGTAACTTGGGTACAAATTGGCACTTGCCTTCACAAAGGTCACACATGAGGACATCTCACAGTGACCGATTGTCCCTTGTGTAATTGCCACTTGAATGTATTTCTATTGAACCACATTAATGCTTTTCTTCTTCAACAAATGAGGACAGTCACTCTAAAGACAACATGATAATGTACACTCACTGTAAGGACAGTCACAAATGAGGACATCTCACAGTGACTGTCCCTTGTGTAATTGTCACTTGAATGTATTGCTATTGAACCACATTAATGCTTTTCTTCTTCAACAAATGAGGACAGTCACTCTAAAGACAACATGATAATGTACACTCACTGTAAGGACAGTCACAAATGTACACTCACTGTAATTGCCGCTTGAATTACACAAGGGACAGTCATTGTGAGATGTCCTCATTTGTGACAAGGACAGTCACACATGAGGACATCTCACAGTGATTGTCCCTTGTGTAATTGCCACTTGAATGTATTGCTATTGAACCACATTAATGCTTTTCTTCTTCAACAAATGAGGACAGTCACTCTAAAGACAACATGATAATGTACACTCACTGTAAGGACAGTCACAAATGAGGACATCTCACAATGACTGTCCCTTGTGTAATTGCTGCTTGAATTACACAAGGGACAGTCATTGTGAGATGTCCTCATTTGTGACAAGGATAGTCACACATGAGGACATCTCACAGTGATTGTCCCTTGTGTAATTGCCACTTGAATGTATTGCTATTGAACCACATTAATGCTTTTCTTCTTCAACAAATGAGGACAGTCACTCTAAAGACAACATGATAATGTACACTCACTGTAAGGACAGTCACAAATGAGGACATCTCACAGTGACTGTCCCTTGTGTAATTGCCGCTTGAATTACACAAGGGACAGTCATTGTGAGATGTCCTCATTTGTGACAAGGACAGTCACACATGAGGACATCTCACAGTGATTATCTGTAATGTCCCCTTTTTGGCTAACTTGGAAAATAGGAACAATTACTCCACTTCTCAGACTTACTCTATCAGATACTTACAATTAAACTAAGTAATGGAGGTTACTTAAGATATCAACCGCTATTTCAGATTCAATCACAATATGTGTGCAAGATGATATTGATACCAATATGTTTAATAGCACTGTCGGATATAATGATATGAAATATGCTATGAATATGATGTTTCCTATCACTTATAGTGATAGTATAATGATGCTATGTCTAATATAAACAATATCGATATACAATCAATAAGTATTGCTTGCAGCAATGTATTTGTTGTGTCTGATATGATGATGTAATTATGCAAATGTGTAATATCGCTATGAGTGATATGTTGCTATTTCAGATTCTGAATTATATGCTTGCAACTTCAAATATTGATGCTGTTTCTGACTATCCTTTCTATCTGTGCAATCATGGTGCTGTCTCTGATCTGCAATGATAAACTTGAAACCAAACTGCCAAAGGCAGATGCTCTATTGAGTATATCCAAATATGGATAAGTAAATAAAGTTCCAATGATGCCTTGAGTGACTGACGAGAATGCATTCTTATATTGTCTTTAACAAATGAAGAGATGTTATGAATGAGACATGTCTTGTTTCTTCCTCCATGTCCCTTTGTTAATCACACCTTTCCATAATCCAACAATTCACATAATATTATTTCATTATTTTCTGATCATAGATAACTCCCAGATTGACTCAATATCAAATCTTTTTATGAAGGTAATCTTCCCTAATTGGTAGTGCAACCAGTAGTTAACATCCACTGTGTTTGTATTAGTTTGGTCTAACTATCATTAGTATTTAGTCAATCGATATTAACTCTTGCCTTATCCCATATTGTTATGATTATATCCAATCTTTCTACTTTGATATAAGTCGATATCATTTTCTGATAATTGTCCATTTATTGGTTGATTGCTGGTAATGGAGTTTGATCTTCAAATTGACTTCCATTCCTGTTAATACTTAAGGATACATTGTACTTATTATCCGCGACTGATGCCTCATTCATCGATAGCTTGTGATATAATCACTGATGTTTTTGTGTTTCTACAAGATGTGGTTTATCTCAGACAATCGATAATCTTTCAATCCTTTAGTCGATATCCTCCTATGTGGTGTCTATTGATATAGATAGTAGAATTCAATCTAGTTTCTGTTATTGTCATGATAACATAGGAAGTGATGGTGCATATTTGCTAGCGGGTCTTCATGTTTGATATTGCTTTATCGGATATGTCATTGTCTAAACTTGTGCAATTAATGATTATTTATAATATATGAATGGTTATCCTTCTTGCTTATCAATACATCTTCTGAAACACATAGCGACCTATCCCTTATTCATATCATGTTGATCTTGACTTCATAGTATTCGGTTCATTAATCATCCTCTCATGGTATCGATGTGTAATGACTAGTGATTGTTGTATCACTTCTTCATTCCTCATCGTGATAGATAATGCAGATGTTTAACGTAGATGTATATCGATTACAGATATTTGATATTGCTTTAAACGTTATTATTATTATTATTATTATTAATGTTATTATTATTATTAAATATTATAATTAATGATGTTAGTAATATTAATAATATTATAATAAATATTATTATAGTGATAACATATTGTTTTATATTGAGAGGTTTATTAATATTATTTATATATTAAAATTATTATATCAATAATTGATTTAATATTATTACTTAATATATTATTATAATATAATATATATAATTTATTAATAATTATTTATTATTAATTTATATTATAATTATAATCATAATTATATTACTTATTAATATTTTAATATTATTTAATTAACATATTACTTATTATGCTAACTATATATTATTATTATCTGTTGATAATAATTATATATTATTGTTATATACCGTTAATAATAGATTATTATATATCATCTAATCATTTTATTATTATACTAAGTTCAATATGTCATGGCTCATGACATTGTCCCTTGTTTAATTGCCACTTGAATGTATTGCTATTGAACCACATTAATGCTTTTCTTCTTCAACAAATGAGGACAGTCACTCTAAAGACAACATGATAATGTACACTCACTGTAAGGACAGTCACAAATGAGGACATCTCACAGTGACTATCCCTTGTGTAATTGCTGCTTGAATTACACAAGGGACAGTCATTGTGAGATGTCCTCATTTGTGACAAGGATAGTCACACATGAGGACATCTCACAGTGATTGTCCCTTGTGTAATTGCCACTTGAATGTATTGCTATTGAACCACATTAATGCTTTTCTTCTTCAACAAATGAGGACAGTCACTCTAAAGACAACATGATAATGTACACTCACTGTAAGGACAGTCACAAATGAGGACATCTCATAGTGACTGTCCCTTGTGTAATTGCCACTTGAATGTATTGCTATTCAGCCACATTAATGCTTTTCTTCTTCAACAAATGAGGATAGTCACTCTAAAGACAACATGATAATGTACACTCACTGTAAGTGTACATTATCATGTTGTCTTTACAATGACTGTCCTCCTTCAAGTGGCAATTACACAAGGGACAGTCACTGTAAAGACAACATGATAATGTAGAGAAACATTGTCATTTGTATTTTCAATAGCGCCGAGAGAGATTCCATTCGCGAAATCACAGCTACAATTTCTGAGTACGTTGGGTTTATTTTTCTTTTGTCATTATTATGTAATCTGGTATTCAGCTGTTAGAGAGCTAAAATACCCAGAAATGAGGACATATCTGTGTTGAATTTATTGTTAGCGGCTTTGGTTATTTAGAAGTTTAATTTTATTTGTTCATCTTTCAAGCACAAACATTTTGTGGACCGTAACATCTTCATTGTTTCGGGTATGCAATGAAATAGCCCTAACTTGTGACTACCTTCACGGTACTTGTGTACATTATCATGTTGTCTTTACAGTGACTGTCCTCATTCAAGTGGCAATTACACAAGGGACAGTCACTGTGAGATGTCCTCATTTGTGACAAGGATAGTCACACATGAGGACATCTCACAGTGACTGTCCCTTGTGTAATTTCCACTTGAATGTATTGTTATTCAACCACATTTATGGGCCCGTTTGGAGCACGACACACAGTAGCATCTACAGAGAAGAAGTTTGGTATGCAATGGTCTTGAAACCTCCTGAGAAATTCTTGGTATGCATTTGTGTGGTGCAAAAGCTTCGTTGAAAGAGAAAAAGAAGAAAAGAATAGAAATGATTTTTTTCTTTTTATGTCATATACTGTAACCAGCTACTTATAACTTGCAAAAATTATTATAACCATTTGAAATTGAAACTTGGTTTAATGTGAAACTGAGAACTGCTTTATTAGAGCTTTCTGTGATTTAGATTCAGACATCAAGAACATTGTTTGCCTAATATTGTGATTAATGCTTATTTATTAATATCTCATACTAACAAACAATTGATAATTGTAGGGAAAACGTCATTGGGGGTCTTTGAGGATCCACCAGAAGCCAAGGAGAAAATGTATTCAAATGCTAAAGATGGTGTAACAGTCCTTACAGCTGTTGAACCTTTCTGTGTAGATCATCTCTAATTCTCCAAGTTCAACAGTACTGTGGTATTCCTTTGGATACTTCTAATGGTAAATTTCAGACATCAAGTTCTTTTCGTATGAAACTACTACATTTGTAATCTGTAGTTTTAAACTTTTAGTTTATAAATGTTCATCATCTTTAGTTCGTATGCTGCCATTTCAAGTATGATTAATGAAGTTACCTTTATCACAGGATGAAAGTGAGCAGTTAGCATACTGGTACGGAGCTGGTAGCATTGATACGGTGACTAGGACATCGTTTAATGGTGGTATTGTGTTTTCCTGTGTTTAGGGCATCGGCCTTTTGAAGCATTGCCTTCATCTTTCTTAAGTCTGAGTTTTAAGTTTGTTTATCTCTCTCGGCGCTGTTGAAAATACAAATGACAACGTTCTTGTTTGTTTTGCCCTTATATCCCAATGTGATTTCACGGAGGGTTACGGCGCTATTGAAAACACAAATGAAAACACAAATCCCTTGTGTAATTGCCACTTGAAGGAGGACAGTCACTGTAAAGACAACATGATAATGTACACTTACAGTGAGTGTACATTATCATGTTGTCTTTAGAGTGACTATCCTCATTTGTTGAAGAAGAAAAGCATTAATGTGGCTGAATAGCAATACATTCAAGTGGCAATCACACAAGGGACAGTCACTGTGAGATGTCCTCATTTGTGACTGTCCTTACAGTGAGTGTACATTATCATGTTGTCTTTAGAGTGACTGTCCTCATTTGTTGAAGAAGAAAAGCATTAATGTGGTTCAATAGCAATACATTCAAGTGGCAATTACACAAGGGACAATCGATCACTGTGAGATGTCCTCATGTGTGACTATCCTTGTCACAAATGAGGACATCTCACAATGACTGTCCCTTCTGTAATTGCCACTTGAATGAGGACAGTCACTGTAAAGACAACATGATAGTGTACACAAGTACCATGAAGGTAGTTGCAAGTTAGGGCTGTTTCATTGCATACCCGAAACAATGAAGATGTTACGGTCCACAAAATGTTTGTGCTTGAAAGATGAACAAATAAAATTAAACTTCTAAATAACCAAAGCCGCTAACAATAAATTCAACACAGATATGTCCTCATTTCTGGGTATTTTAGCTCTGTAACAGCTGAATACCAGATTACATAATAATGACAAAAGAAAAATAAACCCAACGTACTCAGAAATTGTAGCTATGATTTCGCGGAGGGAATCTCTCTCGGCACTGTTGAAAATACAAATGACAACGTTTCTCTACATTATCATGTTGCCTTTACAGTGACTGTCCCTTGTGTAATTGCCACTTGAAGGAGGACAGTCACTGTAAAGACAACATGATAATGTACACTTACAACCCGTGTACATTATCATGTTGTCTTTAGAGTGACTATCCTCATTTGTTGAAGAAGAAAAGCATTAATGTGGCTGAATAGCAATACATTCAAGTGGCAATTACACAAGGGACAGTCACTGTGAGATGTCCTCATTTGTGACTATCCTTACAGTGAGTGTACATTATCATGTTGTCTTTATAGTGACTGTCCTCATTTGTTGAAGGAAAAAAGCATTAATGTGGTTCATTAGCAATGTATTCAAGCGGCAATTACACAAGGGATAGTCACTCTGAGATTTCCTCATTTGTGACTATCCTTACAGTGAGTGTACATTATCATGTTGTCTTTACAGTGACTGTCCTCATTTGTTGAAGGAAAAAAGCATTAATGTGGTTCAATAGCAATGTATTCAAGTGGCAATTACACAAGGGATAATCAGTCTGAGATTTCCTCATTTGTGACTATCCTTACAGTGAGTGTACATTATCATGTTGTCTTTACAGTGACTGTCCTCATTTGTTGAAGGAAAAAAGCATTAATGTGGTTCAATAGCAATGCATTCAAGTGGCAATTACACAAGGGACAGTACATGCCCATTAAAGTTGGTGTTTTGTTATCCAGCATGACAATGGAGACAGCATACTCTGTGTCAATTTTACTGATCAAATTTCCCTCCGCCAGGCAAAGCAACAATCTGGGTATGATAAGGTAAAGTTTTTGCAACAATTTCTTGCTGCTGCTAAGGTTACCATTGTTTATGGTTTCTATTATATAGTTCTATCTATATTGCTATATGGCCTTTTGTTTAGGATTAAGTAGACGAGGGAAAATATTTCTTTTGTGGATTGTAAACAAAACATTGAATTATTTTAGAGAACAGATCTAAATCTATAAGATGCTACGATGGAGCACATGACCATGTACTTGTGAATATTAGGATCCATGTCAATCAAATGACTGCTTTATGTAAATTACTTTTGAGTAAGTAAAAGGCAATACAATTTTTCGAAGTGTGCAAGGATTTTTATGATATACAGGTGTACGAAGAAATGAATCTGTGTTGTTTTGTATCAATATCAAACATCTCTGATATATTTTCATGTTTTTATAATCTATTTTGTAGATGGAAAGTTGAAATGCCAGCTATCCTAGAGCAGTCAATAAGAATATTGTCTGATGCTGGTCTTGGTATGGCCATGTTCAGTCTGGGTATGTTTTGAATTCTTCTCTATCTCTCTGATTGAGGAGTACTCGATATATGCATGTGCTTTTTTCTTCTTTGATGGTTGTGAAGCTCTGTTTGTTCTAAATACCACCGTATTGCAATTGTATTAGTTTCATTATTTTCTCTAAAGTCGCTGTATTTTTTCTTATTATAATAAAAGAGGAAGTTGTGAATGTCAAATTTGAGTGAAAAAAAATTATTTTCATCAAATTTTGTTACTGTCACAAGGGACAGTAACAAAGCCCTAGATTTTCCTCTGATATAGCCTTCTCCCATACCTCATCCTGAGATTCTTTATCTTTTGTGTCATCTGATCCTCCTATACAAGTTGCAAATGAAATTTATCGTTCATGTATAGACTGAGATAATATAATGCACTTGATATTTGAATCATCGTACATGTATAGAATGACAGAATATAATGCATTCAATATTTGTATTATCGTTCATGTATAGATTGAGATAATATGATGCATTCGATATTTGAAAAAAGTGATCGGATACCTTCTTTCTTGCCAAACGTGTTTTTACAACCTTCACATCTGCAGCCATCTGAGCAGCCAACCCCTGCCTAAAATAAAAGATACGAGCACTAATCAGAATACACATAAACTACTCTCCAGCCTTTAACTTTAAATTAAGCAATCAATTGAAGATATCTACCTGATAGCATTCACAGTATTTCTTCAGACACATTGATTTCTTACAATTGCAGCCTCTTTTGTGCCTTGCCGATGTTGGAGTCTCGGTGCACTCTCTCTGCTGAAGTAAGATAGCGAGAAAGATAAGAACTCTCCATAGATAGTTAAGTAATAGTGATACTATAAAAAGAAAACACCAGAACAAAGGAAAACCTCTCAGTATTTTCTCACCCCATTAGTTGGTGGAGAGTCAGCACCATGAACAATTTTAGGAGCAAAAGCAAGCGGATTGCGTGATTCTATCTGCTGGCGCATGCCAACAACCATATCTGTATACTCAAGTTTGTTAAAGCACTCTTGACATGTGCAGGACTCAACGCAGTATACTCCTGCTACAAAACACTCACAATACCTGCAAGAGTACTAGTAAGAATTTCATTTAAATTAAAACTATAAATCTAGTCATGTCAATACATGAATTGAAATGCAAAAATCCAAAAACATCTATTTATTTAATTATCTGATCTGCTGCATCTAAGAGGTACGTAGAATGTTCTGGATTGCAATTTGCTTTTCTTAAGTGCTAACACACAGACCTTCATAGCAATGTTCAAGTTCCGAGACAAATAGAAAAGACATAGGAACCAAATAATAAACCCACTCTAGTGCACAAAGACTCACAATTAGGGATCGGAAACATGTAGTGGACTTTTTGACTCCAATCTGTGTGTTTCCAGAAGACTGCACCTCCTGTTGATCAATTCTAGTCTTTTCCACAACTGACACAAGCATTCCAGGAGCCATGCTTGTATTTGTTGATACTGAAATATTTCCACCTGAGCTTACAGGAAGTAAAGAACTTGTTCGACTGTCACTGGGAGCCTCCTTCACTCCAGACGAAGTCAGCATTCCCTGCATGCCAGCAGCTCCCTTTGAAGTTGTTAGCAGCCCAGTTCCACAATTTAATGACATTGAAGAGGCAAGGCTATTTAAATGCAAACCAATCCCAGTTGGCATACCCACTGACATAGAAGAATGCCCATTATTTCTAAGTGAGCTGTCAGACTTGTCTGAGTTACCCTCAGATGTTTTATAAGAGCAAGATGAAAATTTTCCAACAGATAAAGATTGGGAACTTCTCCCAGCATCTGTACCTGCATCTCTCTTATATACTACAAGTTGCTTGCCATCAAAAATTGTAGTTCCCTCACGTGACATTGATGGTGAAGTGTTCTTTTCAGAACCATCATCTGTGGTTACCAATGCTCCTGTTTTAGGCAATAAGTTTGTTGCATTCCATGAGCCATTGGTCAAGTTTCTTCTATGAGCTTCTGATGCCTCAAAATCTAAGTAGCGCCTACGCATGCCTCGTTGTGGTTGATTATCATTCTGTACATGAATTATAATGAGTAATCAGTTTTGGGCCTTGGAATCTTGTATGTAACATGCACAGGCATTTCATGGCTAAATGAATCTATTTTAAAAGCATCAACTTTTCTTACATGATGCTGGATACATAAGTAGAACAAGCGTATATCAAATTGGAAGCAATCAGAACTCCACAATGACATATTATTTAGAGTACTCTTCACTTTAAGTAATAATGCATATATTGACACTGTAAAGACAACATGATAATGTACACTCACTGTAAGGACAGTCACAAATGAGGACATCTCACAGTGACTGTCCCTAGTGTAATTGCCACTTGAATGTATTGCTATTCAGCCACATTAATGCTTTTCTTCTTCAACAAATGAGGATAGTCACTGTAAAGACAACATGATAATGTACACTCACTGTGAGTGTACATTATCATGTTGTCTTTACAGTGACTATCCTCATTTGTTGAAGAAGAAAAGCATTAATGTGGCTGAATAGCAATACATTCAAGTGGCAATTACACTAGGGACAGTCACTGTGAGATGTCCTCATTTGTGACTGTCCTTACAGTGAGTGTACATTATCATGTTGTCTTTACAGTGACTGTCCTCATTTGTTGAAAGAAAAAAGCATTAATGTGGTTCATTAGCAATGTATTAAATAATTTATTTATTTTTATCCACCCACGGGTGTCGCAATTGTGACGGGCGCCCGTCGTAATGCGATGCAAGTGCCCGTCGCAATTGCTTGGGAGGCCCATCGCAATTGCGACGGCCCTCCGAAGCCATGCGACGGGGGGGCGACGCCCATGCCGTTAACAAATCTTAGCGACTTTGCGACGGGAGGGCGTCGCAATCGCGACGGCTACCCATAGACGTCGCAATTTGTGACTAAAAAATTGCGACGTCTATGGGTGTTGCTATTGCGACACATAGCCGTCGCAAAATGCCCCCAAATGTATTAGTGTCTACATGAAAAGATCAATTTAAGATTGGTGTTGAAGATCAAATGCCATTGATTTGAGACATCCTACATTCATTGTACATCCATTGAAGCATTCCTACTTGTGGATTTGAGGATTCGAATCCTCTACAAGGACTTCAACATTATCGAGGTGAATTATTTCAATTGCTTTGTTTATGCACACTACATTTCAATTCAATTTCAAGGTTAGTTCCTAAATTGGGGTTTAACCAAGGCAAACCCCCCATACAAATTAAAAACCCCCTTTTTATTACAAGTACGGGTGCAAAATTTTAGATCTAAGATCAGATTTGGATACTCTTTTCAATGAACTTTCGAGATCTGTGAACAAAGTCAAAATCGACCTTCAAATAAAGAATCTAGCCTTTGACCTTTTATGAGGGTCAAAGACTACTTGCTGTCAGAAAGATAAAAGATTTTTGGGTTTTCTTCGTCTCGACATTTCCAGTCTGTCACGGATTGTAGAATTGCTTGAAAGTACACACAGACATCAAAAATTAGCATTTTCTAGATTTTCCCTAATTTGAGGTTAGTACTTGTAATTCAATTATTTCAAATTTCAAACACAATTCTACCATAGGGAAATATAGGGTTTTTCTCTCTCTTTAATATTCTCCATAGATTGATTCGATTGTGTATTAACCTTATGGTTGATCAAATTGGATCTCTCCTTTGGGAATTTGGATTTAGGAGTGGATCACATATTTCCCCCATACATTACACATTAAATAGAGGTGATTCCATTTTACCTCTATTCAAGGGTTAAGTCCATGGTTCCACCTTTGGAGGCCATTTAAATAAATTATCCTCAAAGCTTGGGATAAGAGGACAAAATGGGTGGAAAAGATTATTTCTCCCTATGTGTGATGGAGATTCGATGTGAGCTTGATCCATGTGAGCTTGGTTCTCAAATCCTATTGGTTGATGCATTTTCCTTCCATTTGGTGGTTGAAGAAAAATTAGGATTTATTAATTGAATTTATTTAATATGTTTAGCCATGTGTACCCCTTGAATGGGTTGATTTGATTTAAATGAACTATGTAATTAATTAGATTAATTACATAATTAATTGATTTATCATGATTTATTTGTTTTAAATTGATTTTATGGCTTTTGATTTTCAATTAAATTTAGATTATGGCTTAATTGCAATTTAACTTTGATTTTAGCTTGATTTTATTTAATTGCCTTGATTTTGCCTTAGTTTATCACTTGATTGATCTTGTCCATTTTCAAGTGATTACAAAAGCCCATCTTTGAATCAACGTGCGAAGCGCATCGGATAGAAGAATGCCCTGATCATTTTTTATGTGAAGTCCTTATTTAAATTTGATGTCTAATTTGATGCTCGATAGAAGATGTAGATTTTGATGATAGGATTGATGTAGTTTCAATTGATTTGAAGTCATTGATGGTCATTCTAATGATAGGTTGTCTAATATGTTGCCTGATTTGATCTGATTTGAAGTTTGATGTCCCTTTTGATTGATAAGCGAAAAATTTTCTGATAAAAGATTAAGCTTTGATTTGATGTTATGTCTCTGATTTGATGATTATGATGTTGGTCCTGATTGTCCAAGTGTATTCCCCCTCGGAAATGAAATGAAATTTGATCCAAGTGAAAGATATTGCATTTTTTATCAATTTGCGTTGAATGAGCTCAATTAATAATGAATTTAAATTTCATTTCTAATAATGTTTTAATGATGATGTGATGAAAAATGCCCCTGATTTGGCCGAATGGGTGAAAAATTTGGGTCCCTGGTCATTTTTCTGCTAAATAGTGCCCTTTTAGGTCAAAATGGGCTATATATAGGGGTAAAAGGCCTTTTTACTATTCATTTTTACCTCCCCTTTTGAATTTTTTCTCTAACCCCCTTTTGAGCCTTTTGTCAATGGTGATCCTGATTCGTGAGCATAGGTTCAAGCAAGGGAATTGTTATTAGCGTCCACCTAGCTATGGACCTCCCATATGTACCCTAACAACTTACTTTGTCTGATTTTTGCATTTTAATTTGAAAATTTTGGATTTTCTAAGAAAAACCTACATTTTTAATTTTCCAAATAAAATAGCGTGTACAATTCTTTTAGCAGCGCATATACCCTTTCTTCTACGTATCCATGATTTTCTGTAGCACGTACACAACTTTTAGCAGCACTTTCAAATGCTAGAACTAGGGCACAAATCGCAATCGCCCATTCCTACTATGCGTACAAATTTGATTGTGCTTTTAAACTTTTTAGCAGCACGTACAGGAGTTTCTTGTAGCACGTACTAAGTTCTACAGCGCTTACACTTTGTTGTTGTGCATTTGATAATTTCTGCAGTGCTTTTGATACTTTATGATGCGCTTTTGATTTTTAGCGCTTTTAAGAAATTAAATAGTGTGTACACCATGTTTGGTGAAATTTATGTGTCTTTGAGTCAGTTTTTTGATCCGTTTGATGTCATCAATCAGTCAATTGGCTTAGGTATCAAGTCCGGTTGATAGTGAGTCATATGATGTCAATTCTAGTCATGTCATATTGAATATTTGATGGTCAATCTTGATTTAGATAATGGATGATGATAAATTTTTCATCCTCTCTAAGTAGAATCAAGAAAATTGAATGTGGTTTGATAGGTTTTAAATGTTTGATTGACT
Organism: Chamaecyparis obtusa; assembly: GCA_027943335.1. Lineage (NCBI taxonomy): Eukaryota > Viridiplantae > Streptophyta > Pinopsida > Cupressales > Cupressaceae > Chamaecyparis > Chamaecyparis obtusa. The sequence continues at coordinate 114,603 of BSBK01007311.1, forward strand.
TAAGATGATCCAATATGTGATGATTTTTATTACTGATGTGTTTAAACTTGCTTTTGCAGACTGAGCTTAAAACACTCAGTGTCTCTTTCTCAATTCCGCATGAATTGAGGTTTACTCGCAGCTGTGGTAGACCATTGGCACTCTAACCACAATACCTTTCATTTGTCGATGGGAGAGATGACCATCACTCCCGAGGATGTTTATCATTTTTTGCACATCCCTACACATGGGGAGCTTGTCTATTATGATCATGTCTATGATGGGACCATTTTTAGATGTCTATTTGCATATGACACTATCAGAGATGATAGCATTCAGTGGGCATAGTTTCCATATTTTCTCATTCTTCCTATATTTTTGGGTGCTCTTGTCAGTGGTTTCCTTGTTCCTAATCGGTGTGGTCATGGATTTTCCATTGGGTGGGGTAGGATACTGGAGGATCTGATTGTGCATCCTCAGAGATTTTATTGGGGCTCCTACGTGTTGGCGTAGTTATATCATGAGCTCCATGATGTTGTCTATTAGAGTGGGGCCACTCTCTTTGCTAGGGTGGTTCTATTACAGTAGTGGACATGGGAGCACATCCCTATTACTCATCCTATTTTAGTGTGACATCAAGATGCAGGTTGGCCATTTTCCTGTATGTATGAGGGCATGGTCGTGTAGGCCCATTTGGGCAAGTTAGACTACTGGCATCATATTATTGATGATATAATTCAAGTTGTTTGGAGATTGTATATAGGGTGTGAGGCCTAGTCAGAGGATGTAGCAAACTTACCTTATATGTGCATACCTCATTGGATGATAGGGAAAATGCCCTTTATTATAGAGAGATTTTGTTTCCTGAGGGTTCTATGCTAGTTCAGCTGTATATAAGGTATGTCGCAGGGATTGGCACTATATGCTCAAGTATAGGTCGAGAGGTCTTTATGGGGCCCTCATATTGATTATCATACTACTCATCATGAGTTTCTATAGCTACCCCACCTCACGTGGGATATGAGAGATCACATAGTTGATGTGGGCATGACAGATGATTATGCTGATTGGTTCATGCAAAACCCATTTCTAAGGTTTACAGATCCAGTTGAGAGAGTACCAAGGATCAAGGAGGAGTCTGATGATGATGGTGGAGATGGTGATGGTGGTGGTGGTGGTGGTTAGAGACGAGGTCATCAAGGATGGAGGGGATAAAGAGGTGATAGAGGAGCTAGGGTCATTATCCATGTTATTATTTCTACTCCTATTCCTCCCAAAGATGGTGTATGAATGAGGGGTGGTCAGGTGAGAGTGAGGGGTGGACCTTACAGAGCCCTACATCAAGTGGGTGTGGATAGATTGGCCAAATGGGGCTAGCATAGGGTGCGGGTATACAGGAAGGTCAGTTTGCAAGTTATTGTTGATGTAGATGCACAAGCCACACATATTTTGTTAGATCAGGCATAGGGTCCTCTAGCACCTCCTCCTCCACAGGCTCCTCCTGCATAGGCTCCTTATTCTTCTTCCATGCCATCTTCTTCTATTCTTCCATCTTCTTCTATTCCAACTTCTTTTATGGCTCCGCCATAGGCTCCTCCATAGGCTCCTCCACAGGCTCCAACTTCTTAGGCTCCTGCTACAGAGGCTCCAATGTCTGCTGCTAATGTTTGAGTTTTACAGTCTGATGTATCAAAGATCAGGTAGTGGGTTATTCAGTTGGGTAGTATGATGCAGGCCTTCATGGATATCATGAGTCAGCACGGGCTACAAGCTAGCTCGATTAAAGCTCTAGATACAGATCCTAGTCCTGATGGTGTCAATGGTTTAGGCAGTTGATATTATAGGATTGATCCATTTTTTAATGTACATTATGATGATTAATTTTTTATCTTGAGACATTGGACTCACATTATTCTTTTATCAGATGATGTTGTTTATGATTTGATACTTGTTATACTTTGATGTACTTTGTTTCACATATTGTGATGGATTTTGATGATACTATGGACTCTGATACTACTTGATAGATTTACTTTATATGATGTCATCATGTGTTGGAGTCATTTTATAGGTGCTTTATATGTTATGCAGATCTACATGATTCTATCTCTATATGCATTTTTTTATGCTTTTTTTAATGCAATTGATGAAATGAATGCATATGTTTATTCCTCTATTGATGCAAATGATTGTCTTACTTATGACATAGAATAGATCGATGCATGTGACACAGGGTTTAATGTTTATGATATATGATGATGTATAATGATGAATATGTAATGGTTTAATAATTAATGTTATGTGATGGTGCTTATGGATGCATTTATTTGATGTTATGGATGTATGCAATATAATATGATGGATGTAAATGAGATGCAAATGAGATGTAAATGTATTGGAAATGCAATGGATGCACTTATGTAATGTATGGATTTGGATGATTTAATCATGAATGGATATAAATGATATATTGATGATCTTATATGTAAATACAATGACCTAACATACTTATTGAATATAATTAAATGTTTAAATGTAATGAATTTTGATGAATGCACCTAGATGAACAATGCAATGTAATTTAATAATGTCTTAATGATAAATTTTGATTGATGTAATTATTGCAACTAAATGATGATAATTTTAAGGTGAATGCAACCTAATGTGAATGAGAATTAAATTGAATGCAACTTAATCTTAATGCAATCTTAATGATTTGATTTTTAAATGAATGCAACTTAATGAATCTAAATGAACTAAGATTAATGGAAATGAAAGGATGAAAGTTTCCAGGAATGAGATGAATCTAAATGCAACATGATTTAAATGCAAATTTTCTAATGCAAGGCACCTTTGTTTTTTATTTTTGATTTCCAACACACTCTATCATATAAGATTTTTTATGAACATTTGATTTTTTTGATTTTTGATGAACTCCACCCCCTTTCTATTTCTCTTTTTCAAATCTATTTTCAAGCTAAGAAAGGAAAATATCTTAAATGCATTTAATCTAGGATGTATGCAACTAGCTATCACTATTCACAAAATGTAGGAGCTTATATTCATCATTGAGTAGTTTTGAAACCTAAAATTAGTACAACATTAACCGGTTCAACCATCATGATATAAATACCTTTTTCACCTTTCTCATTTCTTTCCCACCCTTAGTATGACTATCACTGATTGAAATCAATCATGAGAGCACAAATATCAATTTTTTTGGATTCTATTTTGCAAGTGGATTTTGGCATTATGATATTTAACATCAAAATAGCCAAGGTATCTTGTTGTGTAAATAAACAAAGATCTTAGTTTCACCATATGTACATTTCCTTGATGATTCTTTGATGATCATGTCATTAGATAAATAATACATATTTTAAAACTTTAATCTTAAGATTCAGAAACCAATAAAATATCATCTTTTCATCATAACTAGTCTATTTTAAAACTTTCATCGATTCGCTAGAAAGACATTATTTCATCAATCAAGTCAACACTTAGAAAAATTTTGCATCATTTTTAAAATCCATATTTCAAGTATAGTTCTATCCATTTCATACTTTTAATCCTAATAAAGATAAGGTCTTTGTGAGATCTTGGATCAAAATTTTGTGTTTGATTAAAGTTTGGATTAGATTAGGATTGAGACTGATTGGGTAAGTGTTTCACTTATGCTTTGATGAAATGATTTGGTGTTAGATTGATGTTTACTATGATGAATCCTTCCTCCTTTAGAGTATATTTTCCCCCAACTTGATGTAAGTGCATTTGTTGGACTTTGGGACATTTTGTAAATTAGGTGACAAAATCTTTAGGTACTTGCAAATGCAACTGTGGGATTTTATTATGCAATATATAAAAATATTGGCGAATACAATATTTACAAGGATGGCCACTAGGTATGAGACTGACTTGGACTAACAATGGCACCTATTTGCTAGGTTTTCACCAATTGGATGAATTTTCTCTTTTTCTTTTTTTCAATATTTTTCCTTTTTTTGCTACCAAGGTGCCTATTTGCTAGGTTTTCACTAAGGCACTTTTTATCTTTTTCTTTTTTTTTTGTATTTTCTCTTTTTTCAATTTTTTTTTATTTTAAATTATCAAGGTGCCTATTTGCTAGGTTTTCACCGAGACAACATCTTTTTTAGGATCATTTCTGAATGTTTTTAGCTTTCTTCAAGCTCAATTTTCCAATATTTTTTTATCTTTTCTGCATTTCTGATTTGTTTTCTCTATTCTGCTTTTCAATGTTTTTGATATTTTTTAGATCTCTTTTGAATATGTACAATAAATAGGGTGCTTTTTCATCTGATTTCTCTGATACTCTTTTTCTTTATCCCCTTTTCAATTGCTTCATGTGTAGAACCTTTTCAGGTGTATACTATTGATTGGCTCTTGCAACTCTTCTCCTTCACAATCAGCTAGTTTATAGGTGCATGTCCCAAAAGATGAAGTGATCACAAAAGGTCCTAACCATTTTGCTTCCCATTTTCCTTTCTTTTCTCTTTCTTCTTGATTCTTGGGATTTTCTCGCAACACTAGATCACCTATTTGGAATGCCCTCGGTTTGGTGTGCTTGTTATAATTTTTGGTCATTCAATTCTGATACATTTTTAATTGGTCAAAAGCGTGTCATTGTCTTTCATCTAATAGATCCAATTCATGCAACCTATCCACCATATAGTCTTCTTCACTTAGTAAACCATGCAAAGAGACTCTTAAAGATGAAATTTCTACCTCCAAAGGTAAAACTATTTTTTCTCCATAGACTAGGGAGAATGGTGTAGCTCATGTTGGCATTCTAATGCTCATTCTAGAAGCCCATAGAGTCAGGTTTATTTGAATGTTCCAATCTCTACCTGAATTTTCCACGGTCCTCTTCAATATTTTTAAGATGTTCTTGTTTGTAGCCTTTGCTTGCCCATTACCTTGTGGGTAATATATTGAAGATGAGTGGTGTACCACATGAAATTTTGTACATAGTTCTTTCAAGTCCTTGTTCTTGAAATGTTTTGCATTATCCATTATGATAGCATGAGGAACACCATATCTATAGATTATGTGATTTAATATGAATGAGGATATCTACTTTCCTATGGTAGTGGGTAAGGGTACAACTTCCACCCATTTAGTAAAATATTCCGTTGTAGTGATCATAAATTTATGACCATTTGAAGATGGTGGATAAATCATACCTATCAAATCAAAACCCCATTGATAAAAGGGAAAAGTTGTAGTCATAGTATGAAGATCTTGTGCTGGCACGTGGATCAAGTTCCCATGGTATTGACATTTATGATAGGCTTTTGCAAAGTGACAAGCATCCTTTTCCATAGAAGGCAAAAAATATCCTATCCTAAGGAGTTTCTTAGCTAGGGTTAAACCATTTGAATGCGACCCACAAATTCCTTCATGAATTTCTTGTAAGGCTATAGTTGATTTCTCTTTCTCTAGACACCTTAGAAGCATTCCATCTAGACTCTTGCAATACAACGTGTCATATATCAAGGTGTAGCAAGAGGCCTGTCGAATAAAGCTTTTCTTTTGATTTCTAGTTTGGTCTATGGGAAAGATTTGGTAAATGGCTCCATACCAAGGTGATTCATGTCTCATTAGTAAGAAAATGGTGTGAGGATGGGAGGGTTCAAATGCAGGTTGCTCAACTTCTTCTACCAAGAATTCATATATGGCGCTTTGATCTACTATTTGGAGAAGTGATGCCAAGGTAGCCATTACATCCATTTCTTTATTCTTATCCCTCAACACTTGCTCAAATGTTATTAGAGTGAATTATTTCTTAAGATTCTCAATCATGTTCTTGTAGCATATCAACTTATCATCTTTATTTTTATACTCGTCATTGATTTGTTTAATAACCAGTTGGGAATCTCCATAGATATGTAGTTCTGTCACTTTCCATTCTAATGCCAACTTTATGTCGATGACCAATGCTTCATATTAAACTATGTTATTTGTGCATGGGAATAGCAATTTGTATGATTTTGGAATCATGGACCCTTGAGGAGTAATCAATAAAATCCCTGCTCCTAATCCATGTTGTGTATAGAAACCATCAAAATACAATTTCCATGTCTTTGCTTCAACATTAATGATTTCAGAATCTGGAAATTCTACTTGGATTGGATGTTCATCTTGTAAAGGTGATTTTTCTATTTGATCTGCTATTACTTTTCCCTTGATAGATTTTGTGTCCACATACTCTATGTCAAACTCACTTGACCATGACCCATTTGGCCAATCTTCCATTTAGTGTTGTTTTGCTAAGAAGGTATTTCAAAGGATCAATCTTTTCAATGAGTCAAATTTTGTGAGATAACATATAATGGCATAATTTTTGGGAAGAAAAAACTACGGCCAAATATTCTCTTTCAATGAAGGTGTAGTTGAACTCATACTTCACCAATGTTTTTTTTATGTAGTATATGGCCTTTTCCTTTCCAACTTCATCCTCTTGAGCCAAGAGTGCCCCCAATGCATGTTCTTTCACTGAGACATATAAAATTAAGGGCTTTCCTCTGATTGGTAGCATCAAAGTTGGAGGATTCATTAGGTACTTCTTCAATAAGGTGAATGCTTCTTTACATTTCTCATCCCATTTAAAAATTATTTCCTTGTGAAGGAGTTGAGTGAAATTGTGACACTTTTCTGCTAATTGGGAGATGAACCTTCTTATGGATTGAATCCTGCCTTGAAGGGATCTCATTTGACTAATATTTTGAGGTTCCCCCATTTCCATGATTTCCTTTACTTTGGTAGGGTCTACCTCTATTCCTTTTGTGGGAACTATGTATTCTAATAACTTTCCTGATTGTACACTGAATGCACATTTCTTTGGATTTAACCTAACTTTGAATTGCTCCAATCTCACAAATATATTTTCTAAGATGGGTAAATTTTCCTCCCTTGAGTGGGATTTAGCAAGTATATCATCTACATAGTCTTCTAGAAACTTATGCATCATGTCATGAAATATGGTTGTCATTGCTCTTTGGTAGGTCACTCCAGCATTCTTGAGACCAAAAGGCATAACATTCCAGCAGAATGTCCCCCACGCACATGTAAATTCCATTTTATCTTGATCCTTAGGTGCTATCTTAATTTTATTATAACCACTAAATCCATCCATAAGTGAGAACATGGAATGTCCTGTTGTTAGATCCACGATGGCGTCTATGCTTGGTAGAGGAAAATCATGTTTAGGACATGCAAGATTAAGATCTCTAAAGTCTGTGAAAATTCTAATAGACTTATCTTCTTTGGAAACTGGCACAATATTTGAAATCCACTCAGCATAATCAATGGCTCTTATAAGCCCTACTTTCAGTGATTTCTCTAACTCCACTTTCATAAGTAATGCTATGTGTGGATGCATCTTTCTCAATTTCTATTTCTTCGGTCTCACTCCTTCTTTAATGTTTAGATGATGCATTATTAAATTAGGATCTAGTCCCAGCATATCATTGTATGACCATGCCAAATTTATTTGTTTCTCTTTGAATAATTTGATGATATCCTTTCTTTCTTCACTAGATAAAGACGTTGCTAGGTGTATGATTCTTGGCTCTGATTCTAACCCAATGTTCATTTTCTCTATTGGTTCAATTAAGATAGGTGATCTTTCCTCATAGTGCTTGGGTAAAGTATCCAACCTTTCTTCCTTAGGTGCCTCTTTTGGGTTTTCACCTTCAGAAATGTTCTTTGTTTCTTTTTCTTTTTGATGTAATGTTGCCACAATGTGGTTTTCAACATTAGATTCTTTCCAATTTTTATTTTTTTTGTTTTTTCACTTTTTTCTAAACTGAAAGGTTGAATACTTCCCTTTGTCACTTCTTCCTGATATTCCATGGTAGAAGAAGGCTCAACCGCATTATTGTATTGGGACACCAAGTTATCATTCAAGAATGTGGGGAGGATGGTAGGTTCAATGGAATCCCATTCAACTAGTTTGGGATAGATAAGGACCAATGGATTGGTGCTTTGGTTTGGTTTGATAGGGTTTAAGGACATGACTTCATTCGAAGGTTCAAACATTGTATCGCTCAAATCTATTATATGTGCTTCTTTTAGATGCTCTAGAGAACTAGGGTCAAAATTTTCCTCACTCGAATCCTCTTGGGTTTCTAAAGGGTAAAATTCTCTTGGGTTAAACCTAGGGTTAGCTCCTCCTATAGTAGGTATCCATGATGATACATAAGGCTCTCCTACCCATTGATTTTCTTCAGCTTCTAGATTTGGCATAGTTTCTAAGACTTCCTAGAGCTTGAAGCTTGATTCTGACTTGATTCTGAGACTTGTTCTTTTCCCATGCTAGGAGAATAGGTATTGATGATATCAACCTCTTTATCTTGACATGATTCACTTGACAAGGAGTCCCACTCCTAATTTTTTGAGTCTTCATCACCTTGGGAACCTAATTGCAATATTTGATCATAGACCCTAGGATACTTCTTTTGAGTGTATTTTTGTTCTAGGTACCCTAATCTAGTCTTTTCCTTACTATCTCTCCATCTCATTTTGATAGGCTTTATTAGTCCTTTGTTTCTTGCACCTAAAGTCCCATGTCCTTTGTATCCCATTTTTTGCATTATTTGAAAACCTTTTCCATATTGATGAGTGGAAATTCTTATGTTTTGAATGTTCTTTTCATGTGCACTTGATTCCTCATCATTATATAGCCAATTTAAGATTTAATTATCTTCCTCATCCATGGATGAAGAAGTGCGTTCCCTCACAAAATGGTCATTGTATTTATGAGGTAGATTGGATGGTCTTCCATGGAATTTAGGAGATACGGGTAGATCCATCATAGATAATGAGTATTCACCTACACCTTTCTATTTGATTTGACATTGCTTTTCAAAATTCTTCATCATATGATCCATCTTTTGATAATGGGCATCCTTGGTGTAAATTTGGATAGATCTAGCTTGGTCTTCTTTTTCTTCCTCATGGGTGCTTTCCTCACTAACCTTCTCCTTTCCTTCAGTCAATGTAGTTAGGCTAGTGGGAATTTGATTATTTTCAACAACAACACTTTCTTTTTCTTCCTTTTATTTTCCCTTCAAAGATGGAAGATATTTTGAACTTTTCCCTTGTTCTATTGTTTGAGAAATAGACCCTTCTGCACTATGTGGGACTAAGGAGTCATTAATAGGCTTCATGTTATTACAATATTGAAAGGGGTTTGAATCCCCACTTACCATGGCTTCTTGTCCCATGTAGGGGAATTTGAGGCATTGATGGTAGGTCAAAGGTACAACCTACATTTCATGGATCCATGGCCTTCCTAATAAGATGTTGTAAGTTAATTTCAAGTCAAGGACTTGGAAAATGGTCTCTTTCTGCATTGGACCAACTTAGATGGGAAGGACTATGACACCTTTGGAGGCTCTCTCTTTTTCATCATAAGATTTTATGATTATCTTTTTCTTTCGGTCAATAGCTTCCTCAAAAAATCCTAAGGCTTTTACCAAGTTTAGGGTACAAATATTTAGGCCTACTCCCCCATCAATGAGGACTCTTTTTACTCTATGCTTGTGGATCAAGACCTCCATATGTAATGGTAGATTTTGTGGGTGGTTTAAAGACATATCATCTTGTTTTGAAAATGATAGACATGTTAGGAATAGTCCCAAGAGACAAGTGAGAGGGGGGGTGAATCATTTATCTACAAGATTCAATTCTTTATTCAATTAAGTATAGGATAACTTTAACCATAAACACAATATGTGAACACTTAACACAACACAATAATTTTGGTTACAGGGAAACTCAAATAGGTAAAAACCCCAGTGGGAATTAACACCCACTAATAATCTACACTAGTGTATTATGATCCTTGTTAGAAAACCTTACAACCCTATTATGAGTTGATCTTTACAATGCATTTAGTACAGTGACCTGGTCAAGGGTTAGACCTTGTTAGGAGTCTTTTACAATTAACCTTGTTAGGGGTGAGGACGCACTATCTAAGAGCACACTGCTCAAAGGGGTGAAGACTGCAACCTTATGTTTAATAGATACACACTATATCTAGATCTTGGTGAACTGCACATAGACCTATTGTCTTGATCAATTCCAATGAATAGCATAAACTCTTTACTTTTTCACATAGACCTTCTATTGATGGCTCAACACTTCTCACTCTCTGCTCTACTCTTGTCTTTCAACTCTAAACCATATCTTAGCAATCACAAATGACTACCAATAAGTATCTTTTCTCCAAATGATATAATCAAGTCAGCCTGTTAGAACCATCTTGAAATCATATTAGAGAAACAATAAAACTCTCCAATAATACCTCAATCAACTCTACTAAGCACACAACATAAATTAGGACTTCATTATTCCAAGTGAGTAGACGCCACGCTACACACAGTCGGCTCCACCAAATTAACTCCAACTTTCTTCTCATGCTAAATTACATCATGCCCTCTTAAGTAAACATTATTAACTCTCTTGTTAACATGAATCCAAGTGCACATATGATGATGATAGGAACAACTACCTAAATCATATAAACTTTGTCGGCTCTTCTAGATGAACTCAGGAAACTGTAACTATCAACTGAAGACTTCACAACTCAACTTCTACTACATATCTGACTCTGCATCCATGAACATTACATCATACATATGTCTACAACATAAATATAAGGGTGCAAGGCTCTACTACAACCGTGCTACAAATCACATCCATAACTATTCCTGGGACCTGTCAGGAACACTCACTGATATACACAACTCTATAACTGGCTTTACTCAAAATCAACCTCTGTGTCTATGATATCATGCTAATAACATATCTATGAAACATATGCTAAATCAATTCTCCATCAGACTTCCACGCATGCTGCTTACCATATGTTGTCATTAATGACAAACATATAGATGGCAATATGGCTTGCTAGAAAATCTCCAACAATCTCCCCCTTTGGCATTAATGGCAACATATGGAATGAAAAACACCATCAATCCAAATTATCAATTCTTTTATAACATTCTCCATTTCCTCAACAAAACTCCCCCAAGGATGAATCCTACATAAACTACTGATAGCACTAAATATCAACTTCTGCAACTCCTCCTTTCTTCATATTCAATTCTAAATATACTCCCCCTTATTATATACCTTATTTTATGTTCTTGTTTCTTTTCTTATTTTTCATGACTTCATATATACTCCCCCTTTTACATCAATGGCAAAGGGTGCCAACACATTTAAGCACCGGTACTACTCCTGAGGTAGAGTAGTCAACCCTTCATTAGTCACTGAGGACTGATGCACTCCTATTATCTCTAAACAGATTTAGGGAAGAGAATTACTCCCAACTTCTCCCTGAGATACTCAAAAGTATCCTTAGGTAGAGTTTTTGTGAATATGTCTGCTAGCTGATCTTTTGTACTCACATAATCCACCATTACTTCTTTCTCTGCTACTTTATCTCTTAGGAAGTGATACTTTATCTCAATATACTTTGTCTTTGCATGCATCACAGGGTTCTTTGACATATTGATAGTGCTAGTGTTATCAAAATGAATAACAATAGGATAATCAATCTTAATGCCAAAATCTTTTATCATCTGCTTGATCCACATAATTGTAGAGAAATTCAATACTGCTACAACATACTCTACTTCTATTTTTCACTGAGAGATACAATTCTTCTTTTTACTTGTCCAAGTGACAAGTCTATCACCAAGAAATATTGTTCCTCCTGAGGTACTCTTTCTATCATCCACGCATCCTACCCAATATGCATCTATATATACATGAAGCTTTACTTTCTCATAATTAGGATACCATAAACCATAGTTTAAGGTTCCATTCAATTATCTAAATATTCTTTTTACTTCCATGAGATGACTTTGCTTAGGTTCTGCTGCAAATCTTCCAACAATACCAACTACATTGGAAATGTCTGGTCTGGTTTTAGTAAGATATATAAGTTTTCCAATCATAGACTTGTATAAGGTTATATCTACTTTTGGTGAATCATCTTCTTTTGAAAGCTTACATCCTGTTATCATAAGGGTGCTTACTGGCTTGCAATCATCCATCTTGAATGTCTTCAAGATCTCTTTCACATACTTAGTCTGATTTATGAATATACCTTTGTCTATTTGTTGCACATTCAATCCCAAAAAGTACTTGATAGGTCCAATCATGCTCATTTCAAATTCACTCTGTATTTTCTTAGCAAATTTTGCACTAAGCTTATCATTACCACCAAAGATAATGTCATCAAAAAATATAGAAACTAACAATAATCCATCAGATGTTTCTCTTATGAATAAATTACAATCTGTTGCTCCTTTATTGAATCCAATCTTAGTCAAGTATCCATCAAGTCTTTCATACCATGCTCTAGGGGCTTTCTTAAGTCCATAGAGTTCTTTCTTCAATCTGCATACCATATCAGGTCTATCTAATAAGGTGAATCCTTCAGGCTACTCTATGTATACTTCTTCCTTTAATTCTCCATTCAAGAATGTTGACTTAACATCCATCTAGTAGACCTTGAAGTTTTTAAATGTAGCATAGGCTAGAAACAAATTTACGGCTTCCAATCTGCTTACTGGGGAAAATGTATCAGAGTAATCAATTCCTTCTTTTTGCACATATCCTTTACATATTGATCTAGCTTTGTTTCTTACTACTGTTCCATCTTCATTCATCTTGTTTTTGAATATCCACTTGGTTCCAATCACATTCTTATTGCTAGGCCTAGGGACCAATTCCCATGTATCATTCTTAATTATCTAATCTAGCTCCTTTTTCATTGATTCATGCCAATCTAAATCATTGCATGCATCTTCAAGACTTAAGGGCTCAATCTGTGATAGTAGACATACTTCTTCATTTGTTGTGGAACTCTTTGCTTTTGATCTAGTCATGACTTTTCTGCTCTGATCTCCAATGATGTGTTCCTTTGAATGATATCTAGACGTGAATTTAGGAACATTAGGTGTGACTTTTTTATCTTCCTTTTGTGTTTTTTCTTCACTTGTTTCAGGGTCATTGAATAGAACATCTATGATGTCAAACATTTATTCAACAACTACTTCACTTCTGGTAGGTCTAGGTTCTTCTTCAATCATAGGTGCCAAATCAAGGTATCTCTCTTGAATCATAAACTTGTCATCAATCTTAACATGAGCACTTTCAATGATCTTCTTCAATCTTAGATTAAAACATCTATAATCTTTTCTTTTAGTAGAGTAACCAAGAAAAATACCTTCATCACTTCTTGCATCAAACTTTCCAATTGCTTCATCTCTCTTGATGTAGCACTTGCTTCCAAATATTCTAAAGTATTTCACTATAAGTATATTCCCAAACCATAGGTCATAAGGTGTCTTGTATGTGTCTGGCCTCAATTGAATTCTATTGATAGTGTAGACTATTGTATAGACCGCATCTCTCCAATAGGTGTGTGTGACCTTTCCTTCAATCATGATGGTGCGCACTATGTCCAGTATGATCATATTCCTTCTTTCTATAATTCCATTCTTGTGAGGGGTTCTAGGAGAACTTAGTTATCTCTTTATCCCATGTTCTTCGTAGTACTCATAAAATCTGTCAGAGGTGAATTCTCCTCCTCTATCTAATCTTAGACATTTTATCTTTAATCTAGACTCATTTTCAACCTTAGCTTTGAATATTTTGAACATGTCAAAGGCTTCTGATTTATCCTTTAAGAGTGCAACCCACATCATTCTAGAATAATCAACAACAAACAAAATGAAATACCTTTCACCATAGTATGATCTTGTTTGAGTTGGTCCACATAGGTCTATATGAATCAGATCCAACTTGTTCTTTATTGAATTGTGTTTGCTTCTGAATGAATTCCTTACATACTTTCCCATTACACATTCCCTACATATTGCATCAACTAGTTTTGCAATGCTACGAATATCTCTTACTGCCTTTACATTACTTATCTTTACTATGTTATCAAAATTAATATGACATAGTCTCTTGTGCCATAGCCAACTGTCATCTACTTTAGCAAAAAAACAACTTGCTTCTGGATTAAGCTGAAAAACATTACCTTTATTCTTTGATCCTGATGCAATCATTTCTCCTTCCTTGTTCTTAATGATGCATTTGTTTTCTTTGAACTCCAATCAGTAACCTTTGTCAAGAAATTATCCAACACACAGTAGGTTATGTTGTAAACCATCAACATATAGAACATCATCAATGTTGTTCTTTCCATCCAAGGTGATGGCTCCTCTACCAATGATAGGTTTAGGAGTGTTATCTCCAAATCTAACCATGCCTCCTTTGTATCTATCCAGATGAAAAAATCTATCTTTTTCTCCTGTCATGTGATGTGAGCAACCACTATCAATGATCCAATCTATTATGATGTCTTCTTGTAAAATCAGTGCTAACTCTTGTGTATTATTTTCATCTTCAAGAGAAATGAATCCAATTTCCTATTCTGTCGATTCTTCATCTGATACTCCATCTCTAGCATAGTAGCATTCCTTTGTAGACTTAGGCTTGTAGTTATTTTTGAGCTTCTTAACTCTTTTAGGACACTTAGATGCAAAGTGACCAATCTTATTACATGAAAAGCATTTGAATGGAAATTGACCTTCATATTTTCCTTTTCCTTTCTTTTCTCTTTTAGCAATCATAGAAATTAAAAAATATAGTGCTTTCTGTTCATCATCATCATCAAAATTACCAAAGGTGTTCAAGGATTTTTTACCATGGACTGAAGCTTTGAAGGCAATTTCACTTTTAGGCTCTATCTTCAAACTTGATATCTCAAATGCAACAATCTTGTGGATTAAGGTTTCTCTTTTGAAGTTTTCTAAAAATTGCATAGTCTCATCAAGGATGTTTATCTTTCTCTCATATTCTGGTGTTAAAGTAGTCATCATCTTATCCACGATGTCTTCTTCTAAAATTTATCCACCATTGTTTCTGATTCTAGCAACTGCTTCATTAATCCTTTGATTGTAGGCTCTTATGTTCTCTTCAGGTAGCATCTCCATTGTATTGTACTTTTTCTTCCATGTCTTCCTACATGCATTCTTTTCTTGGATGTCTCTTTCAAACATATCTTCTAGATACTTCCAAATTTTGTAGGCTTTATCTAGTTTCTTGACCTCTAAAAACTCACTGTCAGATAGGGAGTTGATGAGTGCTTCTTTGGAAATAGCATTTGAAGTGAACAACTCCTTTTGCTTAAGAGTTGCATCTTCATTTGCAAGATTTGATAAAGAAGGAATCTTAGTTTCTTTAGTAGCCACCTCAAAGATCTCAAAGCCAATGCACTGCAAATGTGTTATCATCTTGTACTTCCAATCAAGATAATTCTCTCCATCAAACTTAGGATTTTATTTTCTAAATAATTCCATCTGATCAACCTCAAGTTGTTAGACTTTCTCTTTGAGGCACTTGGCTATGATACCAATTGTTAAGAATAGTCCCAAGAGATAACTGAGAGGGGGGTGAATCAGTTATCTACAAGATTCAATTATTTATTCAATTAAGTATAGGAGAAATTTAACCATAAACACAATATGTAAACACTTAACACAACACAACAATTTTGGTTATGGGGAAACCCAAATAGGTGAAAACCCCGGTGGGAATTGACACCCACTAATAATCTACACTAGTGTATTATGATCCTTTTTAGAAGACCTTACAACCCTGTTAGGAGTTGATCTTTACAATGCATTCAGTACAGTGACTTGGTCAAGGGTCAGATCATGTTAGGAGTCTTTTACAATTAACCCTATTAGGGGTGAGGACGCATTGTCTAAGAGCACACTGCTCAAAGGGGTGAAGGCTGCAACCTTCTGTTTAACAGATACACACTATATCTAGATCTTAGTGAATTAGGCGTAGACCTTTTCTCTTGATCAGTTCCAATTAATAGTATAAACTATTTACTTTGTCACATAGACCTTCTACTGATGGCTCAACACTTTGCACTCTCTACTCTGCTCTTATCTTTCAACTCTAAACCATATCTTAGTAATCACAAATGACTGCCTATAAGTATCTTTTCTCCAAATGATATAATCAAGTCAGCCTATTAGAACCATCTTGAAATAATATTAGAGAAACAATACAACTTTCCAATAATACCTCTGTCGGCTCTACTAAGCACGCAACATAAATTAGGAATTCATTATTCCAAGTGAGTAGACACCATGCTACACATAGTTAGCTCCACCAAATTAACTCCAACTTTCTTCTCATGCTAAATTATGTCATGCGCTCTCAACCGAACATTCTTAACTCTCTTGTTAACATGAATCCAAGTGTGCATATCATGATGATAGGCACAACTACCGAAATCATATAAACTCTGTCAGCTCTTCCAAATGAACTCAGGAAACTATAACTATCAACTGAGGACTTCACAACTCAACTTCTACTACATATCTGACTCTGCATCCATGAGCATTACATCATAAATATGTCTACAACATAAATATAAGGGTGCAAGGCTCTACTACAATCATGTTGCAAATCACATCCAGAACTGTTCTTGGGACCTGTCAAGAACACTCACTGATATACACAATTGTATAACTAGCTTTACTTAGAATCAACCTCTGCATTTATGATATCACACTAATAACATATCTATGAAACATATGCTAAAGGAATTCTCCATTAGACTTCCATGCATGTTTCTTACCATATGTTTTCATCAATGACAAACATTGATGCAGGAGCATCTCGGGTCCTTGGAAATCCTGTGTCACCGAAAACAATTTGGAGTTTGTTTGTGTTGCTCGGTTCCTTATTTGACTGATTTGGTCAGTAGTTGGTCAGTTTCCTTTGGTTACCGAGTGTGGTTGGTTCTCTCCTGGGTGGTCAATTATTTCACTGGCACTCATCATTGCATGTTTATTGCTCGGTTATCTTGCTTACCGACAGGTTTAGTTTTATTTCTTGTTGTGGCTGACTTGTGCATTTATATTGGATCATGGATTTAATGTTGGAATGCATCATTGGGAAGTGTGTGGTCCCATATTTGACCATTACTTCTATTAATTATGGATCTGAAGGCCGACTCAGTTTGGTAGGTTCTTGTATAAATGAAGATGTTTGGTTGTAGTTTAAGGAGGCAAGTTTCATATAGAAGATAGTAGACATTAGATTGGAGGTTTGTAATAGATCCTCACATGTTTGAGGACTTCTAAGATTCATTGTAATATTTTGCCCTAACCGGGAAGGCCTTACAACCTGGCATGTATGGTTCTATTTGATGATAATATATGAAGGTTTCTGCATTATCTCTCTCTCTCTTATGTTTTTTTTCTTCCGCATGTGTTGTGCAGGCTAGGATCATTAGGGTGCACCATTGTTTGGCCCCTCTTACATCTTGCCTTACGTTAGGTGGTATCAGAGCAAGGTGAGATCTTGATCTAGGTCTACGGGTCTAGGTTTGCAGGTTCCTCTTGAAGCCCTAGTTGAATTGTTGTGCAATAGAAAATTGCAATCTAACCTAAAATTGTAGAGGGTTGTCAAGATGGTTTGTGGGAGGTGAGATGTAGATCTAGGATTGGAAGATATGCTAAGGAAAATTGCTACTAGGTTAGAAGTAGTAGAAATAGCCCAAAGAAGAGGTAGACATCTTAAAGATGTTAGTGATGATGAAATTGAAGAAGAACAGGTGAATGCAGAACCTGCTCTTGTTAGGGATCAAGGAAAAGAAAGATTTTTGAAGGCTTTGACAAGTCCAAAGTCAACACCACATTTCTATCCACCTGAGTATGGTGGAAAGTTGGATTCTAATGAATTGGTGGACTGGATCACCAAGATGGAAAAGTATTTTTAATATGAAAACATTGCTGAGGATAAGAAGGTGAAGATTGAAAGCACAAAGTTGAAAAGTCATGCATCCTTATCATGGGAACATCTGCAGTTGGATAGGAAAAGAAAAGGCAAAGAAAAAATCAAGGTATGGAGTAAAATGGTCAATAAATTGAAAGGAAAGTTCTTACCCTATGATTATCAGATTAACCTAGTTTGGCGAATGCAAAGTTTGAGACAGAAAGATAGCTCGGTAAAAGAGTATACAGAGGAATTCTATAGATTAGATATCAGATCTAGACATGATGAAGATGATGTGGAAAGAATCGGCAGATACCTGAATGGTTTGAGAGTTTCCATCCAAGAGGAAATTAGCATGGTCAAGTTGGAGAACATTGAAGAGGCTTATCAATTTTCTTTGAAGGCCGAGGAGAAATTGAACAAGAGACATGAGCAAAGATAGAGAGGTCGAGGTGGTAGATTCCCTAGAGGAAGAGGTAGATCTAATGGTGAAAATGGTAGATCTAAACCAGAAAAGACAAATCTGGACAAAGGAAAGACCGAGTGGAAAGGTGAAAGTTCTAGAGGAAGAGGCAATAACTACCGAGGTGGTTATAACAGAGGAAGTTTCTGAGGAACTTGTTATAATTATGGAGAAGAAGGACATAGATATTTTGAATGTACACAGGCTAGTAAGAAGGCTGGTAGTAGTAGGAATGCTTTGGTTCAAGAAGAGTCACTGAATGAACCTGAGAAAGAAAATAACTTGATGGTAAGGAGAGCACTGTGGAATGAAAGAAAGAAGGAAGATCCGATAAGGAAAAGTTTGTTCAAGACTAGATGTAGAGTTTCTGACAAAGTTTGGAAGGTAATCATTGACAGTGGTAGCTTGGAGAACCTGGCATCTGAAGAGATGGTCACAAAATTGCAGTTGGAGAGGTTGGTACATTTGAAGCCCTATCAGATTTCATGGATCAAAGATAAGCATACACTTCTGGTAAGTGAACAATGTTATGTGAATTTTAAGATTGGAAAATACTATGATAAGGTGTTATGTGATATCATGCCTATGGATTGTTGTCATATTTTGTTGGGTAGACCTTGGCAATATGATAGACATGCTATATATGATGGGAGATTGCATAAGTATACTATTATGGCTGATGGAAAGAAACAAATCTTGTTACCATTGATGGAAGAACCTATTAGTAATGTTTTCCAATCTATGAAAGTTTGTTTGATGGAAGGAAGAAAGTTTGTTAACTCTTTGAGGAGGAATGATGTATGTTTTGTTGTGATTCCTAATAAGTTGAGTAAGAAAACAGAGGATAATGTCCCTGAGGAGATTGATAAGTTACTCACTGAGTATAGTGATATCATTTCTGATAATGTACCTAATGGTTTGCCACTAAAAAGAAGCATTGATCATTGTATGGATCTAATCCCTGGAGCTAGTTTACCAAATAAGGCACCTCATCAGTTGATATCTACCGAGAATCAGGAATTGAACCAACAAATTCAAGAGTTGCTAGAGAAAGGTTTGATCAGAGAAAGTTTGAGTCCTTGTGTAGTACCTACTGTATTGGCACCTAAAAAGAATGGAGAATGGAGAATGTGTATTGATTCCAGAGCAATCAATAAGATAACAGTGAAGTATAGGTTTCCTATACCGAGAATGGATGACATAATGGAAAATTTGACTGGAGCAAAGTATTTCACAAAGATTAATTTGAAAAGTGGGTATCATCAGATCAGAATTAGAGAAGGTGATGAATGGAAGACTGCTTTCAAGAAAAAAGAAGATTTGTATGAGTGGTTGGTTATGCCTTTTTGTTTAACTAATGCACCGAGTACTTTTGTGAGATTGATGAATGAAGTTTTGAAGAAATTATTGGGTAAGCTTGTGATTGTATATCTTGATGATATTCTGATATTTAGTAAGACTAGAGAATAACATTTGTTGCATGTTAGACAAGTTTTGCAGAGATTGAAAGAAGAGAAATTACTGATAAATCTAAAAAAGTGTTCATTCATGAAAGAAGAGATTGTGTATTTGGGATTTGTTATTTCAACTGATGGTTTGAAGATAGATCCTGAAAAGGTTGAAGCTATTTTGAATTGGCCTACACCTATGAATGCTAGTGAGGTAAGATCATTTCATGGTTTGGCGAGTTTTTACCGAAAGTTCATAAGGAATTTTAGTTCAATTTGTAATGCTATGACTGAGACTATGAGAGGAGACAAAAGAGAATTCAAGTGGGAAGTAGAAGGTTGTTGAATTACCTGTTATTGCATTACCTAATTTCAGTAAAGCATTTCAAGTAGAATGTGATGCAAGTGGAAGTGCAATTGGAGCTGTGTTGAGTCAAGAAGGTAAACCTGTTGCTTTCTTTAGTGAAAAGTTGAATGATGCTAGAAGGAAATATTCTATGTATGATCAAGAATTCTATGCTATTGTTCAAGCACTAAAGAAATGGAGACATTATTTGATACCGAGTGAATTTGTGTTGTATACTAATCATAAGGCTTTACAATATTTGGGTAGTTAGAATAAGTTAAATCAGAGACATATGAAATGGGTTGAGTATTTGTAGAGTTATACATTTGTGATAAAGCATAAGAGTGGAGTCACTAATCAAGTTTCTAATGCATTGAGTAGAAGATCTTTGATGACCAAGATGAAAATTGAAGTTCTTAGTTTTGATGAGATGTTTGTATGAAAATGACCTGATTTTTCTAAGCTATGGAGAAAGTGTAGAGCACCTATTCAAGATCGACAAGACACTAGATGGGATAAATATTTCATTCAAGAAGGTATGTTATTTAAAGGTATTCAGTTGTGTATATCGAGAGGAGTAATGAGAACTAATCTGATAAAAGAGAAATGTAGTGGTTTGGCTGGACATTTTGGTATTGATAAAACATGGAATTTGCTTAAGGAGAAATACTATTGACTGCAGTTGTATAAATATGTTCATAAATTTGTAAAAATTTGTGGAATTTGTCAAGTTGCAAAAGGAGTAAGTTAGAATACTAGATTGTATACACCAATTGTTGTTCCTGAGAAACTGTGGATTGACATCAGTATGGATTTTGTTCTTGGCTTATTGAAGATAGTAAGAGGTAATGATTCAATATTTGTTGTTGTGGATAGATTTTTTAAGATGGCACATTTTATACCTTTTAGAAAGACATCAGATGCAGTACATGTAGCAGATCTTTTCTTTAAGGAAATTGTCAAATTGCATGGATTACCGAGGAGTATTATCTCTGACCGAGACAGTAAATTTTTTGGATATTTTTTGAAAACACTTTGGAAGAAATTTGGCACTGAGTTGAAATATAGTTCTACATTTCACCCACAAATCAATGGATAGACTGAGGTCGTTAACAAAAGTTCAGGAAATCTTTTGAGATGTTTAGTTGGAGACACACCGAGCAATTGGGATTCTGTGTTAGCACAAGTAGAGTTTGCATATAATAATTCAATGAATAGGAGTACTAGAAAGACACCATTTGAGATTGTGAATGGCACACAACTAAGAGGAATATCTGATTTGAGAGACATTGCTGATGAGAATGAGAAAAGTGCTGAAGGAGTAAAGTTTGTTGAGTACATGAAGACATTTCATGAAGATGTGAAGCTAAAGCTGGAAGACAGTAATCAAAAATACAAAGACAAAGTTGATAGATCAAGAAGACATAAAACTTTTGATGTTGGTGATGAAGTGATGGTTCATTTGAAGAGATTTCCTATTGGAACATATGGAAAACTGAAGATGAAGAAGTTTGGACCATGCAAGATTCTGAAGAAATTTGACAGTGGAAATGCATATGAAATTGAGTTACTTGATGACATGGACATATCACCGATTTTCAACATTGCTGATTTGTATGAGTATCATGAACATGATGAAGAAGTGACAATACCAATAGAATATCCTAAGAAGCAGAATGATGAAGTGGAACAAATTTTGAAGGAAAGAGTTGGCAAAAGTACAAGAGGAAAATAGTACATGGAATATCTAGTTAAGTGGAAGAATAGACCGATGGAGGACAGTTCATGGATTTCACAGTCTAAGTTGGATGTAGCTCAGACCAGACCTACCAAATGATTTAGAGAATCATTTCAAAATAACCCCAGGTGTCTAATGCACGAGCATCTTGGGTCCTTGGCAATCCTGTGTCACCAAAAACAATTTGGAGTTTGTCTGTGTTGCTCAGTTCTTGCTTTGACTGAGTTGGTTGGTAGTTGGTCGATTTCCTTTGGTTACCAAGTATGGTCAATTCTCTCCTTGGCAGTCGGTTATTTCACTGGCGCTCAGCATTTCTTGTCTGCTACTCAGTTATCATGCTTACCGTGGGTTTAGTTTTATTTCATATTGGGACCGACTTGTGCATTTATATTGGATCATGGATTTAATGTTGGAATCCATCATTGGGAAGCATGTGGTCCTAGATTTGACCGTTACTTTTGTTAATTATGGATCTGAAGGCCAACTCAGTTCGGTAGCTTCTTATATAAATGAAGATGTTTGGTTGTAGTTTAAGGAGGCAAGTTTGGAGGCAAGTTTCGTATAGAAGATAGTAGACATTAGATTGGAGGTTTGTAACAAATCCTTGCATGTTTGAGGACTTCTAAAATTCATTGTAATATCTGGCCCTACCTGGGAAGGCCTTACAGCCTGGCATGTATGGTTCTATTTGATGATAATATATGAAGGTTTATGCATTCTCTCTCTCTCTCTCTTGTGTTTGTTTTCTTTTGCATGTTTTGTGCAGGCTAGGATCATTAGGGTGCAGCATTATTTGGCCCCTCTTGCATCCTACCTTATGTCAAACATACAGATAGCAATCTGGCTTGCTGGAAAATCTCCAACAAGACAATGGGGTGCAATAAGATGACGTACCATATTTTGGAATTCATCCACATCTAAATTCAAAGGCACATTAGTCTCCACTAAGGATTTTTCTAGAATCTCCTTATGGTTTGGTGAAAGCTTGAGTAATTCTAGGATGGAGATTTGAGCAAGGGTTATTTGCAATTGGTCTACCAAATTATATTGTTTTGAAGATGAAGATGAGGTTTGATTAGGTAAAACAATTCTTGGGGCACCTCCTGTTAAAGTGATCTTTGATGCTTCCCCCCTAGTTACAACATTGGATGTTGCTTCCCTTGGCTTTTCTTTTACCACAATCACGTTTATGGCATTCTCATCACCACTTAGAGTATTGATGGTATTATCATAAGTATGTGTGAAGTTAACCTTCTCATTACCTCTTTTGTTGTTATGATTGGTATTTGATGCCTCCCCCTTTTCATGATTTAGGAAAGGGTTTTTGAAACCCATATGGTCCTCATTATTTTGAGGCCCTTCCACTTTTATAGTTCCATCATTGATTAGAACTTGGACAAGGTGTTTTAATTTCATGCATTCATTTGTTTTATGTCCTTTGTTGCAATGGTATTCACAATGATGAGAAACATTCCACCAATTGGGCTTGACTTGGGGTTCATATGGCCTCGATTTGGGTAGGGTAATGATTTTTTTAGCCACCAAAATTCTTAATGCATTTTTCAAAGGTTCACCTATAAAGGTGAATTTTCTTTTCTGATATGTAGAAAAGAATGGTTTAGGTTTATTGACATTTGAATTATTAAAAGGATTATTGTTTTTGTTAGCATTGTTGTTGGTTTTGTTGGGATTTTTATTATTGTAGGATCTTTGGTCATTTGGTTGACATTATACGTCGGATTTGACCCGCTCAATAAGTTAAAGAGAGTAGCCTTTAAGTTGTGGGCTTCCACAACTCCATCATTCATAAGATTTTTATTGTTGTTTTTCAACCATAGTCTTGGTTTATCATTGTGATTGTTGGATCCTTTGCTATTGTTATAATTAGATAAGTTATGATTGTTATTAGTGTAGTAATAGGGTTTATTATCTTTGAATAACTTGATTTCCCCTCTTTTAACCAACACTTCTTCAATTTTGATCCCATTTTCAATGAGCTTTTCGAAGGTAGGGGGACTTTGAAGTTAGAGCCTATAATTCATCTCTACATTTATTTTATTCATAAATATTTCCATCTTTTATTTTTTAGGTATGCTTTGTGGGTATCGTGCAAAGATTGTTCTCCACCTTTGAAGAAACCCTAGAAAAGACTCACCATCTCGTTGTTTAGTGTCGCATAGATTAAGCATGATGATTTTGTGCGCAATGTTGTAGGAATAGTGAGTCACAAATTTGGAGGCTAATTCCTCAAATGTATTTATCCCTTATGGAAGTTTTGAGAACCATTCCATGGCTTGGCCTCCTAAACCTCTTGGAAAAAGCCTCATTATATAGGTTGTGTTGTGCATGAATTTGATACTTAGAGCACAAAACTCTCTAAGGTGATCTTGTGGGTCAGATTTACCCATATATTTATCATATTTGGGGAAGACTGCGTTAATGGAGAAGGGTTCCATAACCAAGCTCTTATCAAAAGGAAATGGGCACAAGGCCTCAATGGAAAATGGCTTAGGTTCGGCTGCCTTCTTCATTAGGTCAATTTTTTCTTGAAACATTTTTAATTGTTTATTCATAGCACCTATTAGATTATCATCTTCCTTATCTTTCTTAAGTTGGTCAACGTCATATTCATGTGGAAGTTTCACCCCTACTTGGGCTAAATTAAGGAAATATCTTTCCCTATGTCTCTCTATAAGTTTGTCCATAACTTCAAGGAATTCGATGTCTTGAGCTGCCCTATTGGATTTGTCTCTAAGTGTTTCTTTAGGCCCTTGATTGGCATGGTTAATGTTTCCTTTATTTTCATCATTTCCTCCATGGATGTAATTGTGAAATGTGGAATTTCTATCCATTCGATCAATTCATTTTTCAAAAAGGTTTGGGAGACTATCCCCTTGGTTGTGATTTATGAAAGAGTTTTGAGATTCAAATTCAAGGACCTCTTTTGCAATGCAAGTGCCATCTTCTTGTAAAGATAGTTTGATTTTATGAGATCGTGTAGAAACCGATATTCAACAAAGGTTTGATTTAGAATTGTTTTCCCCAAACTTGGTGATTGTTTGTTTTATGAAGATATTTAAAAGTATAAGATGATTTTTCAAAATTGATATCTCTTACTTGTTGTACATATTCTTCAAACAAATAAATCACAAATACACTTATTCTTTTTAAACCTCTACACAAAAAGAGTTTGAATATGTAAGGACGTTATCACGGGGTTTTGTACAAAAAGTAACTCTAAGTAATCTACCTAATTGACAAGTTGGTGTTGGAAATTTGGATGAGTTGGTTACATAGATGTTGTCATTATGGAAACATATGATTGACATGAAGATCACACATGTCAGAGAGCTAGTATGTCAAAGCGCAATGCAAAATTATCTAAGTATGAGATAGTGTGTTTTTACCAGTGAACCTGATGATAGTTTTGGTTTGTGATGTTGATTGGAGTAATTGCAATGCTTGTGAACTTGAACATAGACTCTATGGTGACTATTGAAGACTCATCTCAGAGTGCAAGTCAGTATGGCATGTATGGAAGAAGTTATGACAGTTTTTCTAAAGACAGTGTTAAGCCGACAAGACAGAATATGAAGATAGAATTGATAAAGAGTTAAGGGATTATCTTGTTTATCAAAATAATGACTTAACAATATAAAGGGATGAAATCCTAGATGTTAACCCTTGGGTAAAGTTATTTTTTAATATGGTAGCCGACTAAAAAGTTATTATTCTTAATAACTTGTATAAATGTAATTGTAAATTGTAAGAAGGATATCAAGAAGTGATATGATGCGAGATATATGATGTATATGTAATAACGATGGTGAAAGAGAAGTGAAGAGATATTGATGCAAGTAGTATAAGGTTATGTACGTTGACCTACTTTTGTAATCAGTGAATATTATACATTACTTGTTTGGGTAGTGGGCTCATCTGGTAATCACATTTTGTACTACCAACCCCTAACAGGGTTGAGGCCTCTAACAAAGCCTATAGTCCCTTAATCAGGACTGAGACACTATATGCATGTAATAGACTCCTAACAGGGTCAACATCCTTAATAGGATACTTTTGATTATGGATCTTTGTGGGTACCATCCCCACTGAGGTTTTCCCTTGGCCAGGGTTTCCTTGAGAACAAATAATGTGTTATGAGTTATTTGGTTTTATTGCTATGCATATTGTTTAGCTTCTTATGTTATGCATGTGTTAAGATAATCTTTTATATCCATAATTGGGCAAAA
Organism: Chamaecyparis obtusa; assembly: GCA_027943335.1. Taxonomy (NCBI): domain Eukaryota; kingdom Viridiplantae; phylum Streptophyta; class Pinopsida; order Cupressales; family Cupressaceae; genus Chamaecyparis; species Chamaecyparis obtusa. The sequence continues at coordinate 140,671 of BSBK01007311.1, forward strand.
GATAAAGTTTGTAGAATACTGATTCACCCCCCCTCTCAGTATTCCCTATTTCTAACAATTGGATTTAGAGCTTAGTTACTCGAAAAAGAATCATTCAAGGAAAGCCTAGTAGCTTGAGTAAGATCTCTATGGATATGGATCAACTACAGAAGAATCTTGAAGAAGCTCTTGAATAGATTGATATGCTTACTGATGAAAGAGACACTCTGAAAAGAAAATATGATGATACAAATAACCTCATTGAGAAACTAAAAAATAAGTTGGAAGATCTGAAATCTGAAAAGGAATTTGAAATTCACATTGAAGATTGTGATGACAACTTAGAAAAAGAAAATGAAATCCTTAAGCATGAACTAAAGATAGAAAATCTGAAGCTAAGTCTAAAAGATGGAAATAGCAAGAATGAAGCAAATCTGAAATCTGAGAATGAAAGTCTAAAGATAGAAAAATGAAGGACTAAAATCTAAACTTGGTAAAGTAACATCTGAACTTGAGAAAGTCAATTTGCAGTATGTTGAACTTGAGAAATACAATGCAATAGTGAAAGGAGAACTAACTCAATCTAAGAAACAACTTGAAAGGCTATATTTAACAAGTGAGAAGATTGATGAAAAAATATCTTATCAGAAACCATTCTATGATAAAAATGGTCTTGGATTCAACACATCCAAAACAAATGAAGAAAGCAAGGAACCAGATCTGAAAATATTTGAAAGTATAGATGAGAAGAAGTATGATGAGACTGAAAAATCTGAAGATACACCTAAGGAAGAAGAACCACCTAAGCAAGATGAATCACCCAAAGGTATGCAAAGAGAATTCAAAGGTAGATGTTTTGCTTGTAATACTATTGGTCATATGAAGAGAGATTGCACAGGTAAGAAATTCAAACCTCTTAACAATTATTGTTATAATTGTCATGGTTTTGGACATAGAGCTATTGAATGTAGAAAACCTAAATTTATTGAGAATAATAATAGTAGTAGAATGTTTAGGAATACTAACAATGTAGATAAGAAACCTACTGAAGATATGAACAGAAGAAATGGAGTATTCTGTTATAGATGCAACAAGGTTGGACACATTGCTAGAAATTGCAGATCACAGATCAATCAGCCTGGACCAAGATATGGAAACAATGGAATAGTTTGTCAGATATGTAACAAGATTGGACATATAGCAAAGTTTTTCAGAATGAACAATAAAGTTTTTCATCCTAACCCTAATCCTAGAAGTCATGCAAGAAGAAATGAAGAGGCAAGTAACAGTCAGAAAGGATGTTCTAGTAATTCAGATGAAGTGAAGTTTTTTAAAAGCACAGATCAAGGAGACATATTCAGCACTGAAGCTAATCAGGAAGGTGAAGTATTAAAAGGTAAGAATGAATCTTTACCTGACCCATCTCAAAGTACTTAATTTATGAAAATTGTAGTAGAATAGGAACTTAGATTAGTGTAGAAGTAGATATATGATGAATTGAGTCTTGCACAGTTAATGCAAGGTATTATAAGATGTTCTAATGCTATGGTTAAGAGCACAAAGAAAAATATTATGTTTTGCGAGATCGCAAGAAGTTTTAAGTTTTGTAGGTTAACAGAATCAGCTTTTTGGAAAGAAGCGGCAAAAGAATTGAATGAGATGTCAGATCTAAGTGAGATTGAATTAATAAAAGGTCATGATTGATATTATTTGATCATCAAAGAAAATTCAAGTGTTAAGGAGATTGAAGAGTAGTGACTGGAAGCGTTTTGCAAGGATTTGGTGAAGAATTTTGTGTCGAATCTACGCAAGCCCTAAATCATGAAATTGAGGTATTTTACTTGGTAGATATTTAAATCAGTTAAGAAATTAGAGGAAATCATGGATGTTTCTTTGATTCACAATGTCAGAGATAAAAATAGACCTAAGATGAAAAGGGAACGAATAGAACCCTTGGAAGATGATCATAGGTTAGCTTTATCATCTGTACTAGATGGAGTTTTACATCTAGAGAATGTTAGAAGTTATCTTGGATGCAAACTAGAGACTATCAATGATAGTGATTTCACCAAGGAATATCAGAAGATCTATAATCAGGACATGTCATTGAGAGAAGGATTTGAACATTTGAAAGATTATGAGATCATTAAGTATGCATTATAGTATGAATTTGATAATGAAGAATGTACTAAGATAATCCTAAGAAGAATTTATAATGGGAAGTTTTGGTTAGAAGATAGAGTGATAGATATCACAACTGATTTGATTCATGAAGTTACTGGACTATCTAAAACTGGATCCATTCCTTTAAATGAGAAGAACATGAGGAAAATAGTCATAGACAACACAAATTCATCCTATAATGGTAGAGGAATTGTGATTAGTAAGATTCAACAAGATAATGTCAGATACTTGTGCAAGATCCTAACTACTAAGTTTTGTGCAAACTCAAGAGAGGATGACATGGCAACTGGAATGATACATGCAGCTTATTTGATGTGTGTTGATAAAGTACAAGTTGATATGTGTCAAATTCTGAGGATTCAACTATTTGAGAATTTGGAAAAGATTAAGAAGACTAAGTATACACAGTTTAGATTCTCATCCTTAATCACTTATGTGTTTTTTCATCTATTGAGAATATTTCCTTACACCATTGGAAATGACTGGAGTGATGGCCAAAATACAATGGAAAGGATTAACCTAGTGTATAGGAGGCATGTTATTGATAAAGTAAATGAAAGTGCAGTGTTAGTAATTAAGACATTTCAGAATTTGGTGACAAGCAGATCAAGGATCCCACAGTCTCTTGTGGAGAAGTATAAAAATGAGATATGTTTCATGGTTGATACTGACTTTACTTACATTGAAGCAGTAGAACCTAGAACAGAGTTCATAGACCCTCTTGGCTATGAGATATCTAAGGTTGAGATAGAAGAGTATGTGAGCAGGTTACTTAAGTGCAAGATTGATACTCACTGTAACAAGTTTGGAACCTTTGAGGAGAACTTAAACTCCACAAAGACCATCCTTGAAGAGAAACAATCAAAGAAAAGAGTTGAGAGTACTATCAAGAAAATTCTAAAAGATACAGGGATGATTGAACATGAATTCCTGGTAGCCAAGAAAACAGCAGCAGCAATTAGAGATATTGGACAAAAAGAAGTTTTGTCTATTCTACCTCTATCATCAATTGCAGCACAGCAAGAAGAAACATTAGTTAAGGTGAAAGTGGAAGAAATAGAGAAGGATAAAGAAGCAAGGATATCCACTAGATCCACCTCCTCCACGCCTAGCAAAAGAGTAAAAGAGAGTGCTACTAGACCGGGTAAGAGGCAGAAAACATTGGTGCCACCAGTTGCAAGGAAAATTGTAGAAATCGAAGATGATGAAAGTAATCATGTTAAGAAGAAAACTTGGAAACCTAGAGTTGAGAAGGTTAATGAACAGATCATTCAAGATGGAGACTTTACAAAGATGAACAAGTTTTTTGATCTCTATGATTATGTAGAGAGATTAAATCTGGAAAATGTAGTGGTAAAGCATATGATTTTATCTAATAAGAAGTTTGATACAATTTAGGGTAAGATACCTAATGACTTGTACAATAAACTTGTAAATAAGAAGAAGAGAGCATCAGAAGAGGACATAGCTATTAGAGAAAATCTTGTAAGAAATATTTGTGTTGTAAAAGATGAAGTACACTTCAATCAAATTATGAAAGCTTTAAGCACCCATTTGAGAACCAAGAAGAGAACTATTCAGATTATGGGAGGCAGATATGAAGAAGTTAATGCAAAAATAGAGCAAGAAATCATTAAGGTAATGTCAAAGAATGTTGGAGAATCATCAGTTGTAGCAGAATCCAAAGATCAAGCAATAGAAGAAGCAGAACAAGAGGACATTCCCTCTCCACAAGCCATACACATTGAGGATGAAGTCATGAATGTAGAAGGAACTAAGATCACCTTGGATAATGATGATAACTCATTCAAGAATCTTGAAAACATTGTTGACAATTCAGCTTTTGAAGATCAGGAGACTACCAAAGGAGAAGAGAAAATAGAGACCACAATTGTAGAACCTAAAGTGACAAAAAAATAAGTACATGTTCCCACTCAAGAAGAAATCAGTCTTACACCTGAGACTGGCAAGAAAACTCAGATTGGATCTATGATTGAGAATTTGGGAAAGCAAGTAGATGATGATGATCAAATGGAATTGATCACATCTTTGAACAAGATCATTAGAAAGAATAAGAAATTAAAGAGTCTTGAAGGATGCCTGAAGGAGCTTATTGAGAAATTATAAGGCATTATTACTACACAGATTGCAAAACATGACCCTCTGGAAAGAGAAAAGGAAGTAATGAACACTTTTGATAATGAGTTTACAAATCTATCTAATATAGCAAAAGTGAAAGCTCATGTAGCTTATGAGGCCAAAACACTCTTGAACATCAGTCAGAATATCAGGAATGATATCAATAACCTTGATATCTGTATAAAGGACTTGAGGAAGAACTTGGAAAGAGGAAAATCTTTGTACATTCAGTGTACAAAATCAAAAAACTTGGCAGCAGAATAAAATCAAAAGATGAAGATGAAGGCAGCAGAAATTCAAAATGAAACAAACCTTCTTTCAAGCCCCAATGTGAAGGTATCTGATGTTGAGAAGAAAATTCGTAAGATATATGATGAGATCAAAATTTTCCAAGATGAAAAGGACAGGAAAATGAAGAGATTCACTCTTTTGAGAGAACACATTTCTATAAACTTGAGCACTATTGAAGGGTAATTGGAAGAATGTCTTTCAGCTAAGACATCTTTTCAAAGGTTTAGTTTTGAGAATCTCCAAGCATGTGAGATAGCATCTTATGGATTATGTGCACTACTCAGTGTGGTAGATTCAATTAAGAAATCATGGGAGAAAGAGTTAGAGGCTATGAAGATCAATTTTGTAGATTGTGTTGCAAGCCTACCGGCTTTGCAATATTGAATTAAGGTATAACTTTTTGTGAACATAGTTTTGTTACCCTCCTTACCTTTTTTTGGTCATTGTTGTCAAATGGGGAGAGATATATAGCAAAAAATTGTTAAGGATACATACTCTTAGGGGGAGTATAGTATATAGAAAGGATTAATAAATTCATAAGGATAGTATATATATTTTTTGTATTATGGCCACAATTTTGAGCTTTTGAAGTTGTAAGACTTAGCCAATTTTCTCATATGTTGCCACCAATGACAAAGGGGGAGATTGTTGGCAATTTGGCTGATTTGGTTACATAGATGTCATTATGGAAACATATGATCTACATGAAGATCGCATAGGCCAGAGAGCTAGTATGTCAGAGTGCAATGTGAAATTGTCTAAGTATGAGATAGTGTGTTTTTACCAGTGAACCTGATGACAGTTTTGGTTTGCGATGTTGATTGGAGTAAGTTTAGTGCTTGTGCACTTGAACATAGACTCTATGGTGACTATTGAAGACTCATCTCAGAGTGCAAGTCAGTATGGCATGTACTGAAGAAGTTATGATAGTTTTTCTAAAGACAGTGTTAAGCCGACAGGACAGAATATGAAGATAGAATTGATAAAGAGTTAAGGGATTATCTTGTTTATCAAAATAATGACTTAACAATATAAAGGGATGACATCCTAGATGTTAACCCTTGGGTAAAGTTATTTTGTAATATGGTAGCCGACTAAAAAGTTATTATTCTTAATAACTTGTATAAATGTAATTGTAAATTGTAAGAAGTGTTATCATATTTTTTACTCATTCTTAGATTGGAGACCTAATTACTAGATGATGCTACAGTACCCTATTTTGTGTTATTAGGTGATATTATTTAAGTTTGTGTTCATTCCATTGCGGATTGCATGAAAGAGAAAGGAAATAAACTTCTACATCTAAAGATATCACATGCATGTATCGGTGATATGTATGTTGTACAAAAGGGAAAGAACTGGAAAATAAAAGAATCTATCTGAGCTCACATAGGCCATGAGCATAGCCGTTACTAGAATTGAATGAATGAGTATAGATATACATAAAGAAATCAATTAAATACTGGGGTACCAGACATTGCCTGGTAGTGGTGTCTAGATCTGGTCCTATCCTCCTGAGATCTAGAACCTGCAAGAAGAGAAGAGGGGATATGGTTAGATCCAATGGATCTAAACAATGGCTGGTATCACAATATTTACAGAATGCATATATACACTCAGCCATGCACCTCTAACAAAGGTTGTGCTCAGGGCATGTATATCAAGGCTCCAAAGAACAAAAGAGGCGCCATGTTTTCATTGACATGTTTGTTTCATGTGCAGATACAGGGGGAGATGATCCAACAACAAATCCCATGAATGAATTGGGCCCTTGATGCAAATCATGATAGAAAAACCTCAAGTTTTCTATCAAGTGATCGCATCAAGGGCCAAGAGCACACATCGTACAAAAGCAAAGGACATCCAGATGAAGTAGCATCAATGAGGATCAATGAAGCATGGTCAAACACTAGCAAAGGAGAGCTTGCAAGGTGCATCAAATCAATATCAAAATAGAGAAATAAAAGGGTACAAATCTGATAAGGGACCCACTTTCAAACAGTGAAGCTTCATAGAAATCAGTTATAAAGATGGAGCCACCACAAGATTCATAAACCAGCAAACAAAGGATTGTAATACTTCCAAAAACAAAGCACAGGCATGGTGAAAATAGTCAATAATAATAGTGAAGGGCAGGCCCGGGCCTTGGAGATCCATCTCAACAAGCCACTAGAGAGTGGTACCCATGCACTATCAACCTACTATGACATCAAATATCTCTGGCATCAAGCTAGTTACAACCAATAAAGAGAAACAATGACATTGTGCATCACAGTACCCTTAAATGAAAATAGATGCTTGATCACATAATGCAATGAAAGAAACTCACGGGCCTATACATATGCTAAAATAGTGCAATGAAGTATTAACAAGCAACAAAAATGAATACGGGCCTTGAACATTCCAAATGTGTCAACGGCATGCCCCATAGTAAAAGAGATACCATGCAAGTAGGCAGGAGCCCTCAGGTTTAAACATCATGCTGGGGCAGAGGGTGTCATTAAAACATTGCATGTATACATCATCAATAGTGGGCATCATGGTAAAATGGCACCACTAGCAGAAAAGAGGGGTTGCAATCGAAAATAGATAAGATAATCATGGCATGGCACCTAAAATAGGGTAATTAGATGCAGTCTTGATATGAGTACTATCTCCTTGTTGACCAACATCTTAATCGGCATGGTTCAAGCTTATCAACATCTAGATTCAACATCAAAAAGGGGATCCATGCACAAAAGGCTACCGTCTGCTGGTCAACAAATATTAAGACCATTGCTCACAGGCCTAACTAAGGAAATATATGCTTCAATGTGCCACAGCTTATTAACTCACAGGTGTCAATGTACACAGTCAAAATGGAAAGCAATGTATTGATTCCCCAATGAGCCCGCGGGCTTTCAGCAGTGAGCAAAATGGGTTAATGCATGTCACAATGAGCAGCGTGGTGACAGTTATGAGGCATCAACAGAGTTAAGCGAAGCATTTTTCCTACAAACCAAAGATGTATACATTGACACATGTGACAATTCCCTTGTTCTCTCATGATCAAGCATGGAACAATGTATGAAATTATGATAGGGTTCCAATCATGTGAAATAGTCAAGCATGTAATCGGTATCATGCTTCAAGTACAACAGACATCCACAATAGGAGCATATTCAGTAATGATTAAACAATAGAGGGTGTTTCTCAGTGGTAAGGATTCATGTCATTGCAATATAAGATAACATGACAGTGGGAATACATGAATCGCATGATATTATGATCTGAATAGCAATGATGCCAAGATTAAAAGCAATGAGGGATGATAATACATGCTAACATTCAAATGAGAAATTATGCTTAGGATCCATATAATAGCGAATACATCAGTGTCATTGTGTGAACCAGACGTGAGCTAATGGATCCAACAAAATAAACAACAGTGCCCTAGGCCATGCATGGAGAGTCACAGTGCCTGTGTACCATGGAATCGGTAACAAGAAATGAGTTCACAACATTGATGCCCTAGCATCGAGCCCCGAGCATTACCAGATGCAATGCCCTCATGGATGCATAGAAGTAAATACAATGTCGTACCCTAGTTTCCAAAATGCAATGAAGCAAATTCCAGTGAGAATTAAGTACAGAGCCCACAACAACAGTATCTACAGTGATCCATAAGCCCTAAATTGTGCTCAGGTCATGGATAGAATGCAGTAACAAAATACTTTGAAATAGTTGCATAAATTGAACCAGTGGGTCAAAACCATGTGCACAACCAGATTCCAATTTTCAGAATGACACATAGGTAATAATAATAAACATGATACAAAGGAATGCAGAGAAAAACATAAACCCTCGAATGCAAATACAAAATGCCATTATTGCAAAAATCAAATAACAGAAGCATAAGTGACCCTCAACCTTCCAAATTCAAGAATGAAATGCAGAATAACATACACCAGTGCCTACCTCGATAGCATAGTGCTGAGAGATGAATGTTTCCAAAGCCAGACTTGAAGATCAGAGGGAAACTTGCCAAATGTCAAATGAGAAAGTCCACAATACCAGCGGAAGAAGGGTTTTTTTTTATGAAAATGGTTATTAAATTATTTTATCCCTCTTTAGGGTCGATTTGTGGTCATTTTATTTATTTCTATGTATCTAAGGTTAGGCATGTTGAGGTTTTATGGGGTTTTTTGAAATCATTAGGTCGGATCTTAGACATCCTAAGTTGAATACTATATATTGATGGATTTAATTTAATAATTTAATAAGTCATCAAATATGCTTTCCCCATAATTGGGTTGAGAGTCATTTGTTTGACTTAAGATAAGTTGATCCATGATATTATTGGCATAGGGTTAAGGCTATTTAAAATGTAACAGTCATCGCACATTCATTGTAAATTCTGACAGTGGTATTTTTATAAACCATTGTCAGAATATTTTGGTGCATGACTTAGTGGATAGAGTGGTCTCCTTTGACCTTCTATTTTTAGGGCCCCACTTTCCTCGCCCCCTAGAAACCTAAGAATCTGGCATTCAAATTATGATGCAGCCTCATGGGTCCATTATTGCCCTTTTTCTATTCTTAGGAGGTAGTGGAATTCGAATGTAGATTCCAAGGCCTTAGCTATATACCTCTCACTTTTGGTGATTGAGGTTAGCTCTTCATTCTCTTCTCTCAGATATGAGTGTTGTAGCTCTGAGAGACACAATTGTACTTAGTTTATTTTTAGCAATAAAATTGATCCTTCTTGTTCCCCTACGATTTAAAATTTTCTTTTGAATCACATGCAAGACTACTGTGATGTCTTTGTGTCCTTAAGCCGTGTGTTGATCCAAGTCAGTTCTCAGGAATTTGTTTTAATTCAATAGTGTAACTTGTGTGTAATTGAAAATATCAGAGTTGTGGAGTTTTCTTCCTTTTCTATATTTCAAACACATGGTTTCCATTAAGAGTTTAAGGAAGCAAAATCAAGTTGTGATTCAAGTTTGTTTTGTTGTTGGAGTAAACTTATTTTTAGTTGTAGATCTCTTTTGAATTCGGTGGATCACCTTTGTTTTCATTTCAGTTGCAGTTATTTATTTTTATGCACTCTCTCCTTTTCCTCCTAAAGTTAGTAAATTTTCAAGTGATCCAAAGGGAAGCCGGCCCTTAATCCGAAGGTCTATTCTCAGATAGGTTACCCATAGCCTGAGAATAGTCCCATGTTTCATAGGATTGTTGGGTTTTAACACTTAGCAAATTGGGTGCAATCCTTAGTGACAACAAGAAGGATATCAAGAAGTGATATGATGCGAGATATATGATGTATATGTAATAATGATAGTGAAAGAGCAGTGAAGAGATATTGATGCAAGTAGTATAAGGTTATGTACCTTGTCCTACTTTTGTAATCAGTGAATATTGTACATTACTTTTTTGGGCAGTGGGCTCATCTAGTAATCACATTTTGTACTACCAACTCCTAACAGGGTTGAGGCTTCTAACAAAGCCTATAGTCCCTTAATTAGGACTGAGACACTATATGCATGTAATAGACTCCTAACAGGGTCAACATCCTTAACAAGATACTTTTGATTAGTGGATCTTTGTGGGTACCATCCCCACCAGGGTTTTCGCTTGGCCAAGGTTTTCTCGAGAACAAATAATGTGTTATGAGTCCTTTGGTTTTATTGCTATGCATTTTTTTTAGCTTCTTATGTTATGCATGTGTTAAGATAATCTGTTATATCCATAATTGGGAAAAAGATAAAGTTTGTAGAATACTGATTCACCCCCCCCCCCCCTCTCAGTATTCCCTATTTCTAATAGTCGATTCGTAAACATGGCTTTACAAGGTAGGATTTTCTAGGTTAACAAGGTATTTAATCAATATTCCATTCAAAATAGGCATTAAGTTTCATCCCCCAAAAATAGGAGGCTTCCCACAATTGATATATTGTAGTTTTGTGCAATCTCGAAGGACTACTCGAGGAAATTCAAAAGCTTAATATCCTTTTGTCACACACCCCATTAAGGATGCATGCATTTCATTTTATAGTGGGTTGGATTTTTGCAGCAAAGGAAAATGTATCCCACTTTGGGTTGTCCCTCTCACCGGCCTTGTTAAGGAAAATCTCGGGAGGTGAGCCCACTAAAGATCTAGCATGTTCATATGTAAAGCAATAAAATGGATTTAAGAGATAGGTTTTGGGAATTTGATTCACCAAAAGGTGAAGAGCATATCCCTATCTATTCTTATTTCCCAAGAACAATTAACAAGGTTCAATTTATCCAAAACCCACTAACTAATGGGAATTGATTATTTCTACTCTCCTCCACAGACAAGGGGTTGTTTGATTTAGTGCTTCATTTTATCTTTATGCTATTTTACTTACTAGATTTTAGCAAAATCACAAGGCCACAATTTAAAGAAAAATTGACCAAGTTTAGGCTTACCTTCAATCGAAGCTAGCAAAGGCTAGGGGCATTTTTTATGATTTTTCCATGATTTGGACTCACCTAGTGGCGTTCATTCATTCCTTTTTGCCTCCTCTCCAACAAGTTAGTCAACACAAACAAGGAAAATGAAGGAAAACAAGAATAAAATTGAAATCTAAGCCTTATTTATCAAATTTGAAACAAATTGACTAAGGAAAATAAATTTGATTTAATGAGAAAAATTTTGATTTGTATGCTTCTACAATTTTCAAATGTTGTTCATATACCTCAATTTCTTGTTGTGGATTTTCCAAAACCAGCTTGATGTTGGCTATATTCTCTTTTTTGTTTCTTTTGGCCAAAGATTTCTCCTCAATGTTGAATCTAGTCTCTGGATTTTTAACTCTTTTATGACCAGTCATCCTGCAGACACCAAAAAATCATTTCCCAAAAGTTAGATTCTGTCAATTTGCAATTTAATTGAATGCGTAGCAGAATCTATTAAATGCATTGTTAAAATAATTGAAGGCGTTGCAGAATAAATTGAACATGCTACAGGAAAATATTGAAAGCGCAAAGACATAAATTAAATGTGCTATTTTAACAGGCAAAGGCGTTAAAAGAAAATATCAAACGCGCAGCAGAACAATTTGGAAGTGCTCTAGAGTCAGGGTACACGTGCTGAAAGAATTAGAGACAGGATAATAGAAGGATTGAATGTGCCATTTAGCTATGTAAAGGTGCACAAATTTTTTGTGAATGCGCTATTTTAACAGGCAAAGGCATTAAAAGAAAATATCAAATGCGCAGCAAAACAATTTGGAAGCGATCTAGAGTCAGGGTACACGTGCTGAAAGAATTAGAGATAGGATTCTTAGAAGGATTGAATGTGCCATTTAGCCGTGTAAAGGTGCACAAATTTTTTGTGAATGTGTTATTTCAAGTCTCAAATGTGCTGCAGAAAACCTTATACGCGTTGTAGGATCTGTCAGATGCGTTGTTTAATCTACAAAACAAAGAAACAAACAAGGATATTCAAGAAAAATATAATTTCTCTGAATTTAAAAATTAATGAGACTTAAGGCCTCACAGTGGGCGCTATTTTGTGTGCTATGAGAAGCACCTTCATAGGGTTCGTAATGTCAATAAATCAAAATAACAACTAAATTACCACAAATAGCAATCTAATTAACCAAATTAAAAGACAATTGAGCACTTTATGGCTCTCTAATTAGGTTTGTTAATGCAAAGCTCTCAGCAAGCTTCCATTAGTGACAACCCTAATATGAGAATGAATGATAAACAAAGCTAAAATATTAATTCCAAAATGAAATTACAACTATTTAGCTCTAAATTTATCTTTCTAGCTTAAAATTTCAAGAGGTTTGATGCTATTCTTAGATTTGTGGATCATTATTAATTGAATTATGCCTTTCTTTTATAGATTTTGGAAAGGGTAGGGGTAGAGTTGATTTGATCATGGTTTGATTAGGGTTAAGTCCATGGTTCCACCTTTGGAGACCATTTAAATAAATTGTCCTCAAAGCTTGGGACAAGACAAAATGGGTGGACAAGATTCTTTCTCCCTATGCGTGATGGAGATTCGATGTGAGCTTGATCCACGTGAGCTTGGTTCTGAAATCCTATTGGTTGATGCATTTTCCTCTCATTTTGTGGTTGAGAGAAAATTAGGATTTATTAATTGAATTTATTTAATATGTTTAGCCATGTGTACCCCTTGAATGGGTTGATTTGATTTAAATGAACTATGCAATTAATTAGATTAATTGCATAATTAATTGATTTATCATGATTTATTTGTTTTTGTAAGAATTTACAAATAGAAAATATTGAACCAAGGATCTAGAGGTTAAAAAAAAGCACAAGAGAGAAAATATGAATGCAATGATGGATTGAATAGATCCAATGAATTCACCTTGAATGATTGATGAATGAATCAATGTTGTTCATCTGAAATGATTACATAATAGGCCTCCTTATATAGGAAAGGCAATAAGAGAGAATGATAAGGAGCTGATAAGCTATCTCCTATGCTAGGTGTAATCACATGTCCACCAAATGTGGATCATCCTCTATTATGCAATAAAGTATGTGCAATAGATTAGGATGATAATGTGATAAGAGCACAAAAGGTGGATCTCACACACAATGAGGTATGTGAAGACAACTATCACATCAAAAGTGGAATTTCTCCTACACCATGTGCTTAATAGATGTACACACTCCTAGGTGTCTCAATCACAAACTACTATGCAATGCATTAACCTAAGTAAGATTAAGTAAAGTGTAATTAGGAATAATTAATTAGACTAACACCTCCCCTTAAGTGCAACTTAGGGGAATGCACTTAAACTCACAATGCAAGATGGGTTCCGGAAACTAGACCATGTTAGGTACCCATGTACAAGATACATGAAATGCATAACTCTCATAAAGTGGAGAGAGAGGGAAAACCTCATGGGAAAAACCCTCCCCCAAAAAGAGAGAAGAAAACAAGATGCATGGATGGATAGAGTGCTCAAGACCCCCCAAGAACTACATACATCATGTATATACAAAGAAGTATCCCCCCATAAGAAGGATAGTTGGAGACATGATATCCCCCCCATAATGTAGAAGCTCCCATGTTGATGAAGAGTACCTGCAAACAATAGTTCAACCAATGCTTACAAGAAACATGTATCCCCTTAGGAAGAAATAGATACATCAAATGATGAAGAAGCCAATCCTTGTGCAAATGGAAGGAGGAAGAAGATGTAGGTCTCCATGAAGGAATCTCTGAAGACTGAGTAGGAATCTCCAAGCTCAAAGAATCTATCACTTCATGTGACAAATCAAGTGAAGAAGGAGAAGAATCAAGTACACCAATCTCCAAAGAAGGTGAAGAAGTGTCCCCATCTATGATGAAATTGTCATCAAGGGAAAGAGAAACCCCCTCATGTATGTCTTCCAAATCTGCATCATGAGAATCAACAAATGTTGAAGATGCATCCAAGTAGTCATCATATTCTGCAAGATCTGAAACACTGTGATCATCCTGCTGACTAGTAGAGCCCATGTCTGAAGAAGTAGGAGGTGGAGAAGTAGGAAGATTAACACTTGTCTCAACAACAAAATGATTCAAGTGCCCAAAATTATCCTCATAATTATCCCTTGGCAAAGGGATGGGTACATCATGTATATCATCATCATTATCAACAAAATTAGAAAAGGAATACAAGAGGGATGTATGAACAACAACTCCCATAGCTATGACATCTCTAGTCTCCATGTCCCTAATGTAGACATAATCAGGAGTGAACTCAACAATTTTACCTTGTGCCCCATGTGTAATTTGGTAAATAGAAAGGAGATTAGTGGTCAAGGATGGGACACAAAGAACATCATTAAATGTCCCTTCTCCCATAGGAATAGAACCTTTCCCATAAACTCTCATGAATGTGTTGTTACCCATCAAAATATTAGGAGAATTACAAGGCTCAATAGAAGAAAACATATCCATAGAAGATGCCATATGATGTGATGCACTTGAATCAAGAATCCATTTACCTTGCTCGGGATGTGTGGAAGCCAAGATTGCTTGTCCTTTACCTTTATCTTTGGATGATGATGGAGATGTAGAAGTTGCCAAATGTGTAGAAGAAGGAGCAGACATTGATGAGGGAAACTTAATGTTGTGTTTTTGAATAATGTGAGTTAGCTCATCAATCTTCTTTTGAAAACACTTATGCTCATCATGTCCTAACTTTTGACAATATGCACATTTATCTCTCTTTCTTCTAGATGATTCCTCTCTGGAAGAGGACTTGGATTCAGTACTTTTTGGTGAAGAAGATTCATTACCTTTTTCATGAGGCTTAGGATCCTTATTGTGTTTCTTTCCTTTGCCATTAGAAGCCTTTGAAGTAGACTCACTTGCAATCAATGCTTGATGTGTGGAAGGCTTCAATTGACCCATGTGTGCCAACTTTGCTTGTTCCCTTGTGAGTTGTGTTGCAAATTCATCAAGAGAGGGCAATTTGTATGCACTACCAAGAGCATCCATAGTAGCATAGAATGTAGAAATAAAGATAGAATAATCAGGACCAAGCTTGGAAAGAATAGAAAAGATCAATTGGTCATCCCCTTTAACAATGCCACATGAAGAAAGTTCCAATCTAATAGTATTGAACTTAGAGAAAAAATCTTGAATATTGTCAAAATCACTAGGATTAAGACCTATGAGATCATTTTCTAAGCTGAATTTTCTCATCCTATCAGGTTTACCAAAGAGTCCTTCCAATGTGACCCAAGCATCATGAGGATGTGTGCAAGATGCAATATGAAAGAGCAAGTCGCGAGAGATGGATGATCTAAGAGAGCCAAGTGCTTTATCCCTTCAATCAAACCATTTTTGTCTTTCTACAGCACCTGTTTGAGGTTCTTGATCCTGCCCAAGAGTCATTCTAAGCAATCCAAGACTTAACAAATGATCACTTAAAGAAACTTTCCATTCATGGTAGTTATATGGAGTGAGGATTTTAACCTTTGAATTATCCATATTGCAACTAAATAATGACTGATAACTATTGATAACTCCTTCAAATGACTGATGCAAATCAGAAAACTGAAATCCAAGGATTAACCAAGTGCAAGTATAGCCCCAAAATGACCTATTGCTTAAAGTGATATGTCTACCCAAAATCACTCAAATCTGATTGTAGATCTAGAAAGTAGATGAAAAATCATGCACTTTCAAAAAAAAATTCACCTCAAAATGTTACCGTATGTGCCCAAACGAAGCCCTAGAAGTTGCAAAAATCAGGAACAAATAGGTACAGTCAACAAGATCTGCAATTTTTGACAAATCAGGCCACCAAAATGAAAAATCAACACCACCACTAGAAAGTTCAAAAAATTCTACCCAATTTCAAAAAAATTTGCACCCGATTTGGAGCCCGGATGACCAAGTTATGGCCCCTCAAAGTCGGACTACAAAATGAAAAACCTCAATGGTGAAGGCTAGCAAATCTCCAAACCCTACTGACATCAGTGATATACGAGGTTCAATTTTATGGTCATACGGTCATCACAGAAAACCCAATTTGCCTAGTTTTGACAGCTGGATGACCATCAATTTTAAGACAGTGAGAGGCTGACATAGGCAAAAAAAATTGGGCCCCTTGGTGACGTGGCAGTACAGAAAGATGACATGTTTGTATAGTCAAAGGGTGATGTGATAGGTATAGTGTTCACTGATGTGGCAAAGGATGTGGCATGTTGTGCCATGTGGCATCTTCTGAATTATTGGTGGGCTACTGAGGAACCTGCCACCTGGCGGTGACTCAGCGTCAACGTGGCAATGATAGGGCATGAGTTGGCCCACTTCGAGGTCTCAGTGTTGCTGCCATGTGGCAGTGTGCTAGCCTGCTCGTGTGGCACTGCATGGCATGAGGCGGCACGGAAGGCACTAACAAGGCACAGCGACGTTGAGAGCGGAGGGTCGTTTCGAGCAATGGTCAGCAATGTCTTTGGCGGCCGAGGGAGGTGGTGTCCACTGCTAAGGGGGAGCTACTGATGAGCCTGGGTGGGAGGAGAGTCGCCCTTGGGATTTAATCCCACATGTATTGTGGAAAGGGGTTGTATACCCTTATTATATGTGAGCACCCAAATGATAATGTAAACAAGAAAGTCCGCCGGCCTTTGCTGTGTGTTCGCTTGCAGGCTGGACTTTGATGTGACGGTCCCAATTTGCTAATGCTCAGACAAAGAATATTCTTTGACGGTTATAGAGATTCTGGGGCTTGTGGGCACGTACCAAGCCCAATTTTTGCATAAAAAAAAATTTTGAAAAATATAACAGAAATTTTTTTAAAAAAAAATTTTGAAAAATCGTACCAGTAAGGCAGATTGGGCCATACGGTCCGATTTGCAAAAAAATTTGCCTCAAATTGGACTTTCACCAAATATAGGCAAGTTTATAGTTGATTTTAACCGAAATAGCCTCCCGGACGCAATGGTGAGGTCAGATCTGCTCCAAGATGCCTCTTTCACATGTTGGTTCTCAAATTTGAGATTTGGACCTTCAAAGCTTGCATCAAGATCTCTTCAAATCGGCTAATCAAAAATGCTCCAATGGCTCTGATACCATGTAAGAATTTGCAAATAGCAAATATTGAACCAAGGATCTAGAGGTTAAAGAAAAGCACAAGAGAGAAAATATGAATGCAATGATGGATTGAATAGATCCAATGAATTCACCTTGAATGATTGATGAATGAATCAATGTTGTTCATCTGAAATGATTACATAATAGGCCTCTTTATATAGGAAAGGCAATAAGAGAGAATGATAAGGAGTTGATAAGCTATCTCCTATGCTAGGTGTAATCACATATCTACCAAATGTGGATCATCCTCCATTATGCAATAAAGTATGTGCAATGGATTAGGATGATAATGTGATAAGAGCACAAAAGGTGGATCTCACACACAACGAGGTATGTGAAGACAACTATCACACCAAAAGTGGAATTTCTCCTACACCATGTGCTTAATAGATGTGTACACTCCTAGGTGTCTCAATCACAAACTACTATGCAATGCATTAACCTAAGTAAGATTAAGTAAAGTGTAATTAGGAATAATTAATTACACCAACAGTTTTAAATTGATTTTATGGCTTTTGATTTTTAATTAAATTTGGATTATGGCTTAATTGCAATTTAACTTTGATTTTAGCTTGATTTTATTTAATTGCCTTGATTTTTCCTTGGTCGCTCACTTTATTGATCTTGTCCATTTTCAAGTGATTACAAAATTAACTCATCTAATTATCTATAATGAAGGATCATTGAACTCATTTAATACTTAAGTCCTTTTGAGACTACTAGTTCATCTTCCTTCTAATTGTACAATAGGAAAGGGGAATAATCCTCCTTGGTTCCTTTTATTATAGTACATTTTGATAAACCTGACGTATGACATTTCCATTTTGATTTGGTGTTCAGATCTCATACATTACATTCTTGGATCTGATTTGGGTAGCTTTCATTTTCATCCTACAATTTACTATGTTAGATTTGATATGTGATATCTCATGTTGTTAAATTTATCTTTATCAAACATATGGAGTGGATATTACTTTATTTAATTTCATGATGTTTATATTCCTTCATGGTGCTCTTGCACATGGCATTATGAGAATCTCAAATATATTGTTGAGAATCTCAAATATTTCATGTGGTTTTCTCATTAAAATTTTAGGAAAATTCATGGAATATGTTGATTACATAAGAGTTTTGGTTGAAAATAATGAGCCTAAAGATGAAATTGGAATAAATCACCTTAATACTTCTCTTAGGTTTCTATTAATCATGGGGATAGAGATCATCCTCCTAACAATCCTGTTATGACCTACATACCCGTCCAAACATTTTGGAAAAATATCAGGTCCTCCTTTTTGCTTTCCCGTCTTTCCCTTCTGCTCCCTTTGTTTTCTTTTGTTTTCCCTTTTGGTGTCCCAAAGTTCAAAACATTGGGTTCTTTCCCATTTTGTCTCATTTTTTGCTAAATCCCTGACCCCTAAGGTCTCATAATACCCTTAAAGTTGTTTGACTCCTTGTGGTGTTTGCACTTCAAGATCTCAATTTCTAGTGTGTGAAGCATCACCTGATAGAAGTTAAGGATAGGGAACATTTAATTTATTTACCTCAACACATTATGAAAGGTATTTTGGTTCCCATTTTGAACTCACTCAAGTGATAAAAAGCTAAGTGTAAGCTCTGAGTGCAAAAGAACTTCTAATGACTTTCATGCTACTTTTTTGTATAATTTCCTGAGGTTGTTGTGGCTATATACTGGCATTGAGTATGTCATTTTTCAAGCTATCTAGTCTCTTGTTGAGCATGAGGCATCCACAGTAGAAATCATCAAAGATAATCCATAAGATTCATCTACATGATCTAGTGTGTACTACTTGCTACTGCATGAGCCTAAGATCCTTCCTAAAATTACCTTGCCACAATCTTTCCAATCTTTAGATTGGATCCTCATAGTTGCCAACCACTACACTGGATCCACATATAAGTGTGTGACTAGAGAGGACAAAGATGTTGCCAATTTCACTCCAGATGCAATGGGAGTCATCATCTATATCATGTTTTTAGAGAAGCCCATATTTATACATAAAGCATGGGCACTATCATAGTACTTGTACCGAGAAGAAGAAAATAAGAGGTTCCTAAAAGAGAAGTGGCTCATTCATCCCTAGAAGGATGAAGCCAAAATGTATAACCAAATCTTGCACTCTGACTTCATCCCACCCATCTAGACTACCATTGCAATGCTCTACCACATCTTCAGGAAACTAGATGTGAAACACTACCAGCCCTAGCTATTTTTTTTTCATAGATTCCATATGTAGCATGACTGTGCACTTTAACTGGGTACACATAATTTCCAATCACCTTCACAACCATCTTATCATCATTTGTTGTGGAAAATGACATTTTTGTATGACATCATATGTAGTTTGGCTAAAGGCCAAATTGAAACATAAGTAGGCAGGCCTACAAACCCATAGGACGCACCGAGATATAGAACACAATCTCTCCCATGGGATTTTTATCCATGGATACATTTTGATCAGTAAATAGCCAATTTTTCACCCATCAATGATGCATTCATCTTTTATAGAACCTATAGGCTGAATAGGGACATTAGAATTCATCTCTCCAAGGATGCAATAGGCCTTGTAAATTAGTGGGAGTGTTGGTTTGCTAAGTTCCTTACATGTGTTTATTTGAGGATAGTAGGTTTTCAAGGGAAACCCTTTCTACTTCCTCGGAACTCTACATAAATAATTAGATTATTAGAGTTTCGTAGACAAATTTTGGATGTGCAAGAACTAATGGCATTTAAGCATAAACCCAGTGTTGGATTTCCTTTCAACCTTGGTGACTATAAGTGCTCTGCCACCACAGCAAAGGAGGCATTTTTTATAGGATCCCTATGATTCCAAGAAGATAATAAATAAAATCCTTTTCAATGCTTTCTCTATGCATGTGCCACACATGGAGGATTATGGGTGGAGTTACAAGATGATTTTGATTAAATATATCACCAGTATTGTAGGATGACCACCCAGCAGATGTGAGATTTTGAGCTCTAGGATATTCTAAAAGATTTTGAAGATAAAGAAGATAGATTGGGCCCAACCTATGATATCAATGAGATAGGTAAGTAGAAGCTCTCTGCAATAAATTTGGATGAGCCTGAGGAATTAAGCATAGAGACTATCACTATGGATGCCATTGCTTGCATCCACGAGCTCATTGACCTCCACCTTCCCAAAGGTTGCAGAATGAAGATACAAAGCAAGCGCCCTCTATAAAAGTATGAACAAAGGAAGGAACTAGTTAAAGGAGGAAATTTCTCCAAGAAGTAAAATTCCCTAGTAGGTCCCAGAGAAGAGGAGATCATACAAGAGCTAGGGAAAAGAATGCATAAAATAAAGAATCTCCTCTCCATCATAGAAGAAAGGGTAACTAATAGTCTTTCTGCCAAACCCCTAGGATCTATTTCCCCACCAAGAGTATAAATCGACAAGGTTTCCCCTGAAGAACATATTTATGATGCTTAAGTCCCCTTGACAACCACCTAGGTTAGTGGAAGTTTAGTTTCCCAACCAGGAATAGTTTCATATAATGTTGATGAAGATAGTGAGGATACCCCATCTAATAAAGACCCTCCCCTCATCCATTCTTGAATAAAAATCTCAAGTTCCTAACTACCTCCTAAAAAGAAAAATTAATCATTTCAAACTCCCCACTACATGTCCCCTCTCTAGAAACCATTGTTTCTTTTGCACAATAGGATGCCCCTATCGAGGACCCAATTTTTAGGATGCCCAAGGCTACATGGACCTCTACCCTCTAGATTCTAAAGATGTGAGCATGATTCTCACCCCAGAAGAATAGTACACCCTTCTCAAGGAAGTAGAAGAAGAAGAAAAGAAAAGGCATTCAGAAGAGCGCATTTGGAAAGAACAAGAAGCTAGAGAAAGAGAGGCCCAACTGCTGAGAGAAAAGGAGGCCACCTTGAAGGTTTAATAACAAAAGAAAGTATAGGTTGAGATACTGCACTCCAAAGAAGAGGAAAGGAAAATTATCAAGCAAGAAGAAACCTTCTAAAAATAGGGAGAGGAAAGGAGACAATAGGAGGATGCTTGAAAAAATGACAACGAGGCCACAGAGAAAATAAGGCAAGAAGAACTTGCCAAAGCAAAAGAGATCTTTAAAAAGAAAGAGGACCAATAAAAATAGAATAAGGATCAACCAATTGGTGATCAAGAAAAAATTAGACCTTGAAGAACAATTGTAATCATGCATCTTGATAGCTAGACTCCACAACAAGGAGAAGCAGGGACCTCTAGGAACCCTACTCTTGGGGGTACCTATGTAGCAAGAGGAACAATTTCCACCTCCCAATATGGAAAAGTTGTGGAGCTAAATGCACCAGTGCTGCCACAATGGTTGGAGTTGGGATTCAAAAGGAAGAAAATCTCAGAGTATCAAATGGTCTCCCTCCACAACATCATGGCGAGCTTTGAGCCTTAGAGGAAAGATAAGAAAGGAAAGACTATTTTCACCACCCATAGAAATGAAAAAAGATTGATGGTGGTTGAGGTTTCTATAGAACCTCTAGACATGTACCAATCAAAATTAACCCTCACAAATCACCAGGTCACCTAGTTTAAGCTTGGCAAAAGAACTAAATGGGAAGAATTGGATGAGCTTGACAAAGTGGTAGTCACCATGTGAGCTAGGACTAAGAAAGAATACAAAGAAAATTTATATTTAAGGGTCTAACTGGCCTAATGGGAGGAATTTGTTTGGGAGTCAACATCTCCCATTTCCTCCACATCCCTAGAAGTATCCACCCTAAAATTCATCCCATGGGAAGAGATGGATTCACTCTAGAAAATTCAGAAAAAATTCCAAATCATGGACCAATGGATCTTTATTCAAGTGGAGAAGGTCCATGGTTTCTTCTTTGAGTCAATCAATCATTATTTTGAAGCAACATGAACTTGGAAACAAGTCTGACAAGAAATGGGTAGTTGAGAAACTGACCTCACCTAGCATGAGTAGTAATCATGGAACCTAAAGAATATCCATGCCTTGGGAAAATAATATTTAGTATTATAAGACATCCTCAGAAATGAGGATATAAATTTTGTGGAGGTTATCCTCTGGAAGCTAACTTTCCAGATAGAATGTTTGGGTGAATTAAAGAGATCAATCACCCATTTTCCACTATTAGTACAAAAGTGTGGGTTCCCACCTAGACAAAATAATAGGGTTCACCTTTTTAAATTATTTTTATGGATCATTTTGAGGAGTGAATGGAGAAGTATGGTATTTCCTATAGTTTTGAGAAGTAGGTCATGGATGAGTGTACAACATTAATAGTAGCAACACATACGACCTGGGATACCCTTTTAAAGATGTAGATTCATGTAGAATAGGAAAATGTAGCTTTGAAGGAGACCAAACTCTAAGTCTAGTGGGTTGAAAGACCCAATGAATATTTAATAAATGAGTGCATCAAAAATTTCAAGTTGTACAATGTGACCTCTTTCGGGTGATTTATCCCCACGACTCCTAGGTCCTTCATTCTTTATTTTTTCATTCATGTGAGACTAAAAATTTATAGATCCCTATGATGTGAAGTGTCCCAATAATTATTTATTATTTTATTCATTCAAGTGTTTTTATTAGAACTCACCTATCCACACAGACATTTAGTTGCCCACATTCATGCCCCTACAATAGAAGAATTGTTAGTGTTAAAGGTAGAGGTATAGAGGTCAAACAAAAACTAAAAAAATGGGCACTCTCTAGGTATTACTACCTCAAGGTTGAAGGAAATTCCTACATTGAAGCTCCAGTATAGATAGATGGCGAGGGGAAAGACCGCCAATCTGATAATTATGAGCCAGATCCAAAGATCATAGGATGCAGAGTATGACAAAAAAAATTTACGCTAGTAGTACATTCTCTCAGGCTCTGGATTTCCCTCTTCTTATTCTTTCTTCTCTTTCTCTTTGAAGATTTGCAAATAGTTTTTTATGTTTATAAATAACTCTAGATGATTGTACAAGGGCAGTACCCTATAAGTATAACATTTCAGACCATTTCAAGGGTTCGCAAAATTGAGTATTTTGAGGCACCATAAGAAATAGAATAGTTTTTAGCTTCTAATCTCTCTCTCTCTCATTTTAGTGTGATTTTATGCTACCTTGGAGAGGTGTATCTAAATCAGTGATGGTTGGAGCCTTATTATCTTGAATCAAATTAGATAAAACCTATTAATATTGCTATTTTAGAGTACTACTTTGGTTTTGGGTAAAATGTGTATCACTTTCATTTCGAGTTTTCCTTTTCTCTAGAATGTTATTATTATATGTTAAAGTGTTAATGGTATTAATGGTATGAAATAGATTTGGCATCTCTAGCATATATTGATTAATGATCATGTATGTTATAGACTTTACTATTGTCTAGAGTGAAGTTTGATGGAATGAATGAATGATGGTTATAGGTAGATGTTTTACTAACCCTTTTTTATCTTTTTTTTAAAATCTACACTAACATTCTCTTTCAGGGATATCAAACTTGGAGTCTTCATAACAACCAATAGGCCCCTTGAACAAATATTCATGTGTCCAACTAACTTTATCCAACACTGTCGTGACCTGAACCCCTGGTGCTTGGGAGGATAAGAACTTTGGATACCTTTCCTCTTTTAAGCAGAGTTGTGAGGCATACACAATGGCACATCTCAACCTTATTTGGGGAGTGCACTAAACACTCATCAACAAAATAAGGAGGGTCTGAAGGCTCCAAAGTTTCTATCGTTGAATCTCATATGAGTGAAATCCATAGACCTGACCTATGACCTTTAGGGTCCTTTTCTCCATATATATTTGAGATAATCCTTAGTTTGACCTATAGAAAAGGAGATTTTTTAGAGATAGGACCTCTTATTCAATCTAAAAGGACCGCTAGGAAAGGATTCTCAACCTATGATCAGTGATAGGGAGGTTGGGAGAGCCAATCACAAGCTCTTTCCTAGGTCTACCTTGTGACCTTAAGGTGTTCTTAACTGACACCAATTGACCTATAGGATCCTCTAAAGGTTCAATCCCTTGATCTACTTACCAACTCAACTACCAAGTACCACTTACCAAGACAAAACAATATTCTTGGTGCTTCCTTCTTTCATACTTACATTGACCCTTAATGCTCTTGTAAGGGTTCATCGCCTCCAAAATGGCATGGAATCTTGTAGAGGTGATGAGGTTCTTGAATGTGTTTTTTTTAGTTCATATTGAGGTCTTGGAGGTCTTACTTCCCTTTTTTGTCTTACCGATCTCATAGATCCCTCATAAAATAGGGCTACAAGGAAGAGCCCCGGCCCAATTAGGCCTCCTAGTCTAGGAAAATAGGGCTTTTCTCCTAATTGCTTTGAAAGAACCCTAAAACTTAATAATGGATTCTTGGTTCAATACCTAACCTCTCAAAGATTTTGGAGGTTTTAGGGTTTCATCTAGTTGTACAACCCCCTAACCAAAAATGAGTACTTTTGGGAGGGTTTTAGGCTTTCTCTGATTGCATGGCTTATCTTCAATAGTTTGGTGACCAAAATGGATTGGTGGAACCTTCTCCCTTTGTTCGGTTCTTAGAAAATAATTTCCCTTTGACCTCCAATCACTTTTTTCTAATTTATTACACACCTCTACAAGTTACAATATTTTTGGATCAGTCTCTCCTAGTCGGGCTCACCATAGGATCGCCTAGGGAAAGACTACATATATGCTTGGAAATATTTCTATAGCCCATGATCCTATACATATTACATACATGGATTCTACTCAATATCTCCAAGATTTCATATAGATTGAACACTGGGATAGTGAATTAGATCCCCATTTCCTACACCCTCCTAGTTTGAACCAGTGAACAAGGATAAATAAAAGATTTAAGAAAGAACAAAGAAATGAAAAAAAATCTATAATATAATGGCACAAACTACAAGGAAACACACTAATTTACAAACTCCATTAACCACAATCCATGATTCAACTCAAAACATGCTTCTTCTATTCATTGATTACAAAGCTAGATCAAACTCTCACACATTGTTCACACTTTTAGAATGATGTGTCTGTACACAGGAATGTCCAACCTTGGGATTTGGTCGAAGATTGACTTAAATAGTTCAAAGTTGGTCTTAGGTTGGCTTTAAAGAACTCCTAGGCTGATTTAGGGCATTTGGACAACTTTGGTCCGAGCAACTTTTACAACATTTTTACAACTTTTCACAATCTTGTCATCCATATACCTTGGCTAGGTCCTATGGAGTTATAGACTCTATAAAAGACTCAGATATGATTTCTCACACACCCTAAGTCCTATTATATCATAGTGGCATCATCTAACCACTCTTAACCAAGAAAGAGACTCTAACACATTAGTCTCAAGACCTAAGACATAGGACCTTATTGGACCTCTAATCCCTATTCGATCTCACACTTTGGTCAACATTACCTTAGGAAAATCAAACACTTACCAAAGGTGGATACAAAAAAAAGGAAAGATGGATTGGTTGATCCAACCCTTGGGTGCTCCTGTACCATTCTCCCCCTCTACATAAAGAAGTTAAGGCAAAGTAGGGGATATGAGAGAAGGATCAATGACCAGCTATTTGAAATTGCCTTCTTCCACCCATGTAGCTTCAGATTCAGGGTGATCCTTCCATTGTACTAGATTGATGCAATGGAGGATGGGGAGAGGGTCCAAAGGCACATCCTAACCAGATCCACCTTGCAAAGATCACACGTGGAAGAAACAACACAAAAGTGAGAGAGAGAATGTAGAAACTTTCATATATTATCTTCAATTTATTCATACATGTCAGGTTGTAAGGCCTTCCTAGTTTAGGCTAGATATTACAATCAAGTACAGAAGTCCTCCAACATGTGAGGATCTGACAATAATATCTAATCTTCTATCTTCTATCCAAAATATTTCTCCTAAACTCTAACCAAACAACTAAATTTATACAAGAGGCTACCGAACAAGTCGGCCTTTAGATCCACCATCAATGAAAGGAATGACTAGATCTAGGTCCACACACTTCCCAATGATAGATACCAGCATTAAATATGTGACCAAAATTAATTGCAAGAGTCGGCCTCAATAGAACTCCAAAATAAACAACTCAGTAAGCAAGGATAACCGAGCGCTAGAAAAGCATCACCAAGCGCCAGGGAAATTAACCAAGCACCAAAGAGATAACTGACTAACACCAGTGAACAAAGGAAACCAAGAAACATCGAACCAACTCAACCAAAGAAGGAACCAAGAAACACATAAAACTTCAAACATATTTTTGGTGATACGGGATTTCCAAAGACTTGAGATGCTCCTGCATCACAAATGCTCCATGTAGATCATGTTCCTGGTCTACTTCTTTACTCTAGATTATATTATCCTTTTTGCTTGACACTTTGGCTTTAGAGGTATGGTGACTAGATTGACATCTGACAGTACCTCCTAAGTATTCTAACTGATCTTAGTCAATGGTCCCTTATACTTGACCAAGTCTGCAATGTTGAAGATTGGTGAAATGCTAAATCTTGAGGAAGGTATATCTTGTAGGAATTGGATCCATACTTATCCAGAGTCTTACATGGTCCTACCCTCTTCATCTATAGCTTGGTAGGCACTCCCTTCTACAACCTAGACTTGTTGAGATGTACCATGACATAGTCATCTACTGCAAATTGAACATCCCTCATCTTTTCATCCACTTTTTCCTTCAACTTTTGAGTTGCTTCTGCTAGGGTCCTTTTGACTTGTTCTTGGACCTCTTTCATGGTTTGGGAGAAGTCCTCTACATGTCCATTTCTAAATTTCATGCCTCCTAAGTCTTTGAGTTCATTTACTCCTCTTGGGTGCATTCCATATACTACCTCAAAAGGGTTTTTGCCAATGGTTCGATTCACACTGTCATTGTAAGCATACTCTTCTTGATGGATGACTAAGTCCCATGTCTAACCATACTCTTTAGTTAGGAACCTTAGCAATTTACCTAGTACCATGTTGATCACTTCAGTTTGACCATACATTTGGGGATGGTAAGTTGAACCAAAAGACAAATTAGTACCCGATCTTCCCCATAGGGTCTTCCAAAAATGGTCCATGAACTTGGCATCTCTATCTGACACAATGCTAAGAGGAATCCCATGGATTCTCACAACCTCCTTGAAAAAGAGATGAGCTATGTCGCTAGCATCATGATTTTTCTTGCAAGGGATAAAATGACGCATCTTACTAAACCTATCTACCACCACATAGATACTATCCAGCCATGTCTTGGTCTTAGGAAGCCCCACTATGAAGTCCATGTTGATGCATTCCCATGGCCTATTTGGAATGGGTAAATGTTGGTATAGGCCTGCATTGTTGTCTCCTCCTTTGGCTCTCATACATATGCCACATTGCTCTACATATCTCCTCACATCCATAGGTAGTTTAGGCCAATAGTAGAACCTTTGAACTAACTTCATTTTCTTGTTGATGCCAAAATGGCCACTAAGACTCCCATTGTGCTTCTCTTGAATGAGATTCTCTCTCATTGATCCCTTGGGAACACACAACTTATTCCCTTTGAACAATAGCCCACTCTGCAAGGTGTATTTAGAAAATTGACTGTGGAAATGATTTTGAAAATCAGAGCATACCTTATAAGCCTCTGAGAAGTCTTCATCATCCTTGTAAAGGTATTTGAAGCCATCTATCCCAATGCTTTGGAGTTTAACTTCCTTGATTATCAACAATCTCCTACTCAATGCATCTACCACCTTTTTCATATGTCCCTTCTTGTGCTTGATGGTGAAGGTGAAGGCCTACAGATACTCCATCTATTTGAGATGTCTATTGCTTAGCTTATCTTTTGTGTTGATGTAGCTTAAGGCCTGATTTTTTGTGAACACCAAAAACTCTTTAGGAAGGAGGTAATGCCTCCACTTCTGAAGTGATTGCACTAGAGCATATAACTCCAAGTCATAGGTTGAGTATTTCTTCTTAGCCTCATTGATATTCTCAATGAAGAAGGCTATGGGCCTACCTTCTTGACTTAGCACTCCTCCAACTTCTATCTCACTTGTATCACATTCCAAGGTGAATAACTTGTCAAAGATTGGTAGTAGGAGGATAGGTTGGGTTTCCACTTGTTGTTTCAACTTTTCGAATGTCATGTTGGCTTCTTGTGTCCATCTGAATTTGGTCTTCACTCCACCTTTAATGGTGTCTAGCACTGGTTCACATATACCACTAAAATTCCCTATGAATTTCCTATAAAATTGGGATAGGCCATAAAAACTCCTAACCTCTATCCCTATGGTTGGTGTAGGCCAGTTTAGAATGACTTCCACCTTGCTTGGATCCATCTTCAATTGACCCTTGGATACTACAAATACCAAGCAGACTAGTTCTTGTTTGAGGAACTTACACTTCTCCAAGTTGATGGCTAATCGTTCTTCATGGAGTCTATTGAGCACAACCTCCAAATGTGTTAGGTGTTCATCCTATGTTTTGTTGAAGATGAGTATATCATCAAGATATACCACCACAAATCTGCTTGTATAGTCCTTTAGCACTCCATTCATCAATCTTATGAATGTGCTGGGGAATTAGTAATCCCAAATGGCATCACAAGCCATTCATACAACCCTTCAGTGGTCTTGAAGGATGTCTTCCACTCATCCCCATCCTTTATCCTGATTTGATGGTATCCATTTTTGAGATCTAACTTGGTGAAGTATTGGGCTCCCCCTAGACAATCCATTAGATCCTCTATCCTAGGTATAGGGAACCTATATCTGATTGTAATTCTATTGATGGCTCTTGAGTTAGTGAAAGGTCTCCACTTACCAAATTTCTTGGATGCTAAGACCATCGGTACTACACATGGATTGATGCTCTTCTTTATTATCCCTTGATCAAGAAACTCTTGCACTTGCCTTGCTACTTCTTGATTCTTCTATGGTGTTAGCTTGTAGGCTGCCTTGTTTGGCAATGAGGCCCCAGGTATGAAGTCAATTTGATGAATTATGGACCTCTTAGGAGGTAAGTTTTATGGTTTCCCATCACTCACTATGTCCTTGTATTTCCCAAGTAATTCTTTAATCTCTATCGGTATAGGTGCTTGACTAGGCTTCTCCCCTTCCTTAGGCTTCACAATTATAGTATATCCTTCACTATCTCCTTCTTGGAGTGCATGCACCAACTCTTTTCCATTGCTCAATAACACACTAGGGGTTTTGGTCTACACCTCATCATCATCTATCAAGGACTGGATCTTGAAGGTTCTTCCATCTTTCTTGAAGGCAATTGTATTCCCTTTGCCATCATACATGGCTTCTCTATCATATTTCCATGGTCTTCCCAATAAAATATGGCATGCATCCATGGGTAGCACATCACATATCAACTTATCCTTATACCCTCCAATAGAAAATTCAACCCATGTTTGTCCATTTACTAGGACACTTTGACCTTTGTTCAGCCATGTTACTTTGTAGGGGTTGCTATGAGGCACCTTGGTTAGGTTGATCTTCTTGGTTGCTTCTTCTACAATAATATTATCTGTGGAACCAGAATCCACAATTACTTTACACACTTTACCCATGATTTTTCATCTCTCTAAAGAGAGCTCTTCTTTTCTTTGGCTCCTCTTTTACTGGTTATCTAATGAGGACCCTATTGAACATGAATTTCTCTCTCATCTTTGACTCTATGTGACTGACCTCTAGTGACTTGATACTTGATGTGTCTTCTTGAGTATAAGCCACTCTCTTCTCTACATTAGAGGAAGATGCCTTCTCTAGACATCTATAGGTTGGATGCCCCATCTTCCCATAATTGTAACACTTCATACTAGAAAAATAGGAATTACTTCTTCCTATACCTCTCCCTCTATTAGAGCCTCTTGTATTACCTCTACCTATGTCGTAGTTCCCTCTAGAACTTGTTTCACCACTTTGCTCCACAAGCTTGGACTCTACTTGACTTCTCTTATCAGTCCCTCTGCCTTGGTGACCACCTCTATGACCCCTTTGATCTCTTCCTCTACCTATGTTCCTTGAACTAGAATCTTGTCTCATCTTACTCTTATCTTCTATCTCGAGTGCTAATTGATAGCACTATTGTACTATCTTTGGAGTTAGGAGACTCATATCCTCTTGGATAGACCACTTCAATCCATTAAGATACCTGGAAACTTTTATGATCTCTTCTTCTACCACCTTATACCTTAGACATAGTTTTTGGAATTCCTTGGTATAGGTGTTGACATCATTGTCTTTCTACCTTAGACTTTGCCTTCTTTTGTGCTATTGGATTTCATAATCCTCTGGCATGTAAGCTTCTTTAACTTTGGCCACCATTCATTTCCATGTAGCTATGGGATTTTTACCTTCTTTCTCCCTTTCAGTTTTAATAAACTTCCACCATGTGAGAGTAGAGCCTCTAAGTCTTGACTTGGCTTCTCTCACCTTTTGAGCCTCAGTGATCCCATTACATTCAAAATGATTTTCCATGCCCTCAATCTAATCAATGACTAGATCAAGCTCTATTTTTCCACTAAAGAGTGGTACACCTTCTAGAGCTTTTCCTCTTAAGGCCTTCAAGGCTTTAAGGAAGGGTTCTTTCTCCACCACTAGATGTGGTTCAGGAACTTCATCTTCCACTAATATATCCTTCCATGCCTTCTCATCTATATTTTCATTCACCTCTTATGTTTTATCTTCTACTACTTCCAACTTCTTGGCTATTAGATCTATCCTTTCCCTTAACTATTTATTTTCTTCATCTTGGTTTTCTACCTTCTTGGCCTATTTTTCATTGGTCACCATCCTAGAAGATCCGTTGGACTCACACTCTCACATGCACTTACTTACCAAATATTTTGGTGCTCTGATACCAATGTGATAGGGAGGTTGGGAGAGCCAATCACAAGCTCTTGCCTAGGTCTACCTTGTGACCTTAAGGTGCTCTTAACTAACACCAATTGACCTATAGGATCCCTCTAAAGGTTCAATCCCCTAGTCTACTTATCCAACACAACTACCAAGTACCACTTACCAAGACAAAACAATATTCTTGGTGCTTCCTTCTTTCATACTTACACTGACCCTTAATGCTCTTATAATGGTTCATCACCTCCAAACTAACATGGACTCTTGCAGAGATGAGGAGGTTCTTGAATCTATTTTCTTTATTTAATATTGAGTTCTTGGAGGTATTACTTCCCTTTTGTGTCTTACTGATCTCATAGATCCTTCCCAAAATAGGGCTACAAGGAAGAGCCCCAATTAGGCCTCCTAGTCCCAGAAAATAGGGATTTTCTCCTAATTACTTTGAAACAACCCTGCAACTTGATAATAGATTCTTGGTTCAATACCTAACCTCTCAAAGATTTTGGAGTTTTTAGGGTTTCAACTGGTCATACAACCCCCTTACAATAAATGAGTTATTTTGGGAGGGTTTTAGGCTTTCTTTGATTGCATGGCTTGTCTTCAAGAGTTTGGTGACCAAATGGATTGGTGGAACCTTCTCCCTTCATGCAATTCTTGGAAAATAATTTTCCTTTGACCTCCAATCACTATTTGCTAATTTATTGCACACCTCTGCAAGTTACAAACTTTTTGGATCAGTCTCTCCTAGTCGGGTTCACCATAGGCTCACCTAGGGCAAGACTGCATATATGCTTTAAAATATTTCCAAGGCCCATGCTCCTATACATGTTACATACATGGAGTCTACTCACTATCCCCAAGAGGTCATATAGATTAAACGGTGTGATAGTGAGTAAGATCCCCATTTCCTACACCTTCCTGGTCTGAACCAGTGAACAGGGATAAACAAAAGATTTAAGAAAGAATAAAGAAATGAAAAAAAATCTCTAATCTAATGGCACACACTGTAAGGAAATGCACTAATTTACAAACTCCATTAACTAAAATCCATGATTCAACTCAAAACATGCTTCTTCTATTCACTGATTACAAAGGTAGATCAAACTCTCACACACTGTCCACACTTCCAGAATGATATGTCTGTACACAGGAATGTCCAACCTCAGAATATGGTCTAGTATAAACTTAAATAGTTTGAAGTTGGTCTTAGGTTGGCTTTACAGAGCTCCTAGGCTGATTTAGGGCATTTGGACAATATTTTTACAACTTTTCACAATCTTTCCATCCATAACCCTTGGTTAGGTCCTATGGATTTCTAGACTCTATAAAAGACTCAAATATGATTTATCACACACCCTAAGTCCTATGATATCATAGTGACATCATCTAACCACTCTTAACCAAGAAAAAGACTAACACATTAGTCTCAAGACCTAAGGCATAGGACCTTACTAGACCCCTAATCCCTATTGGATCTCACACTTTGGTCAACATGACCTTAGGAAAATCAAACACTTTCCAAAGATGGCTAAAAAAAAAAAGAAAAGATGAATTGGTTGAGCCAACCCTTGGGTGCTCCTGCACCAATCATTAGTCAGGTCCCCAAATCCCTGGACCGTCTCACACGGTTATCTTGATGACTTCTATCCAAACTGTATTGGAATATACCCTTTTTAGCATGACCATGACTATGGATGGATTAGCCTATCATGTGACCCTCATAGGCTGATGGGGATGGACAGAGGGTCTCTTTTGGTGGGCATCTACTTCAGGATTCAATATGCTTTTCTTTGGCTTTTGTTTGGCCTCATTTGGACTTCATTTGCTATAGTTTTACCACGTTTACTATTTATAGTAAGCTTGATGTTGTTCGAGAAGGACCCTTTCTATTTTTGGAAAGTGCATTTGGTCACATGGGGAAATAATAGGTGTGACTCTTGTTTCAGATGACATATTTAAAGGTTAAGTATTTTGGGAGTTATTATTATTTTAGTGGTTAATTTATTATTAAATCATTAAATGGCTTAGTTTAAAGTTATAATTTAACTTTATAATTTTAGTTAAGTTGAGGGTTGATTCATCATTGGAAGGGGCCATTTATTCAATTAATTCATGGAAGCTTAAGCCAAGGTATTAATAAAATTATTGGAGTAAATGCATTATTAAAAGGAAAAAAGTAATCTTTTATCCCACGTTGGTAAGGAATGTGTTTGAGCTCTCACAAGAAAGAATAAAAAGGGACTTAAGAGCTCATTCTAATATATGGAATTGATCATTTTTGTCCTTTGATACTTGGTGAATTTTATGAGTTTCTCTAGAAAGGGTTTGAAGGAGCCATTGCAAGTTTGGAAGTCATTATTACTCAACTTTGAGGTGCTGAAAGATTGCACTGATATTGCTGGTTGTGCTAGCCATTATTCTACATCATCCTTTCAGAGGTTTGTGCATTTACAAGGTTCTTATCTGATCATTTCAGGATCAATTTGAAGACATTTATTTGCAGATTGAAGCAAGCCATTTCCTAGAGGTTGTGGTTCATATCTAGGAAACTATGTTTGATTAAGAGGTGCTACTTTGCATTAGTTTTATGTATCACTTAATAAAATTTGTAAGTAATTGAATTGGTTAGTTTGGTGAGCCTTTGGAGTTAGAAATTTAATTAATTGATAGATAGTGGTACTGAGTTTCAGTATCCTAAGCCTATTGTTGATGTTGTGGATAAGGTGAGAGTGGAGGATGTTGTAGATACTACTATAGATTATGACACCATAGATGATGGTGTTATCTTTGAGGACTGTAAGGAGCATATGATCTTTGACAGCTCTGATGTTTATGATAACTATCATAGAGTGGAGTCAATGTAGGAGACAATAGTCTTTTCCTATATTGAAGATGTGAGCATGGAGCTACCTAGTGATGACACTTATGATGGGAATGTTACAGATGAGTCAGGTGACATAGATTCATGCCATAGTGTAGGTGATTCGTGTGATGACATTGAGTCATCTATGTAGCCAAAGATAACAGAGGAGTTTCATATTGATGATGTTGATACTAGCATCACGGATACCTCTGATGTTGAGAGTGAGGATGATGGGTGCTGCAGTGTTTCTAGCCTTTTATATCATACTTTGGGTTTGGACTCAGGATTTTCATATGGTGGTGGTGGGTCCCAGGATCCTTTGTTATAGAGACTCACAGATGAGGATGGGGAAGCATATGAGTGCCATAAGTTTTTTACAGCTAGGGCTTCTACTTCTTCATATGAGGTTACTTCTTTGATGACTCATGAGGATGACGCTACCTGTAGCGAGTCATGCTTGATTTATCAGACCCTAGGGGAGGACTCTGAGTTGTTAGTGAGTGAGGATGGGTCCCAAGATCTGGATTGTCAGGTGGTTACAGAGGATGAGGTAGCTGAGGATTGTGATGAGTTAGATTCTATAGCATCTTCCTCGAGGGTAGGTGACGATGAGTCTAATGTCAGTACTCAGTTTGTAGATGTGTTCTCAGATGATAGTACATAGAGATATGATGATCTTGAGGGGATTTTGTTGGATGCAACTTCCTTCCATAGTGTGGATAGTGCAATTGAGATTGTACATAGGAGACACATTGTGTAATATCATCATGTGACTAGCCAGTTAAGAGTTGGTGAGAGAGATATTACTTCTACTCTCGAGCATTTTAATGCCACTCATCACTTGTTAGTTATTTATGGTTGGGGTGCTCCTATGATGAATGAGCACAGTGGTGGTTACCTTTCCTTGACAAAGATTCATTCCGTGCATGAGGCTATTAGGATTTTGAGACGGGATTATTTACAGTTGGTAGCTGACCAAGATCACTTAGTTCAATGGGGGCGTACGGCTTGTGAGGCACTGATGGACTAAGAGGAGGAGGTGAGTGAGCTTACTCAGGAGCTCACAACAACTTTTGAAGCTTTAGAGGAAACTCAGTGGGCTTTTCAAGAGTCGCAGTTGCAGTTGGGAGAGGTGACTATGGAATTGGAGTGAATACAGTCTTTTCCAACTATAGATCCAGTTATGTTGCATATAGTGGTGGTTAATGGTGAGTTAGCTTCCACAGTTGGCAGTGATGGATTTGTTGGAGACACAGTTACATCCATCCTATGTAGTAGACACAGAGGAGGTGAGTGCTTCAGTGGAGGATTATAGAGAGATTTTTGTGGGATCAGGTTCTCCAGTTGTTAGCACGATGAAAGATGATACAAATCAATTTGTTGAGAGTCCTAAGGTAGCAAGAGAATATTTTATAGAGATTTGTGTATCATTTTCTGACACTACTCTCATTGATTCACAGAGCATGGACAGGGTATCACCTGGCTTAGGGATGAGCTATCATGGTGATTTGTTTCCTTCTTCTCAAAGAAAATCTATTTCTTCTTCTCATACAGCTAATAGCGATCAGCAATTGGCAGTGCCACAGTTTCTAAGGGATCAGTTGTGGATTACAGGAAAGCGGGTTGATGTTGATTCCTATAATTTCTACTGTGTGGAATCTTTCATGGAGTACTTGCTTGAGAGTTTGATTTTGTAGGAAGGACCTTTCAGAACTTCTGAGGGTACTCTCATCCAAGGTTCTCGCAGTACTCATCTTTTAGTGAGGAAAAGTGTAGATACCTTGACTACAATGCTTCCTCATAGGGATTTTGTGGTTGGGTTTGCTGAGCGGGTTATTCAAGATCCTGCCCAACCATTTTTTTAGAGTCAGATATTGGAGCCATCTCTTGATTCTCATATTGTTTTTGATGAGCCTCTATTAGAGATTGGAGTATTTCATCATGGTTACATAGTGAGGAGCATTCATCACTTCTCTTTTGACCCACCGATTGAGGACTTGGTTATACGTCGGTGTGGGTTTGCTCCAGGTTTATATCATCTGTGATGGGATGGGTTTATTCCATGTACAGTTGATATAGTTAGTTAATACACGTTAGCAGGAGGTGACTTGCATGGACAGCATACCTATGATGATTTTGCAGGGGTGGATATCAGGGATATGGGAGTTCTTGTTCCTATTGCAAAGATGAGATTCATCCTCAGAGAAGATTGGTAGGGTGTGCAGGGAGATTTGATCTATCATTTGATACCGGATATCCATTCTTTCTGGTTGTGGATGGATGTGATTTATGTCTCTACTAGGATCCAGATGGAGACAGGCTTAGAAATGTGGATTGGTTGAGTCGTCATCGTTGGCATGGTGAAAGTATGTTCAAGATAGCTCTGTGGATAGATTTATCATCACATGATTTTGTAGGTGATGCCAAGTAAATTATACATATTTATCCTTAGGATCTGGGTGGATCATTGTGTTTCTTTGATTCATGTGATTGCTTGAGGACAAGCAATCTTGGGGAGGGAGGACTGTAATGTCCCATTTTTAGTGTGACCATGACTATGAATGGATTATCCTATTATGTGACCCTCATAGGCTAATGGGGATGGACAGAGGGTCTCTTTCAGTGGGTATCTACTTCAAGATTTAGTATTCTTTGGTTTGGCTTTCGTTTGGCATCATTTGGACTTCATTTGCTATAGTTTTGCCACGTTTACTATTTGTAGTAAGCTTGATGTTGTTCGAGAAGGACCCTTTCTATTTTTGGAAAGTGCATTTGGTCACATGGGGAAATAATAGGTGTGACTCTTGTTTCAGATGACATATTTAAAGGATAAGTATTTTGGGAGTTATTATAATTTTAGTAGCCAAATTATTATTAAATCATTAAATGGCTTATTATAAAGTTATAATTTAACTTTATAATTTCACTTAAGTTGAGGGTTGAGTCATCATTGGATTGGGTCATTTATTCAATTAATCCATGGAAGCTTAAGCCAAGATATTAATAAAATTATTAGAGTAAATAAATTATTAAAAGGAAAAAAGTAATCGTTTATCCCACATTGGTAAGGAATGTGTTTGAGCTCTCACAAGAAGGAATAAAAAGGGACTTAAGAGCTCATTCTTATATATGGAATTGATCATTTTTGTGCTTTGATGCTTGGTGAATTTTATGAGTTTCTCTAGAAAGGGTTTCAAGGAGCCATTGCAAGTTTGGAAGCCATTATTACTTAACTTTGAGGTGCTGAAAGATTGCACTGAGATTGTCGGTTGTGCTAGCCATTGTTCTACATCAGCTTTTCAAAGGTTTTTGCATTTACAAGGGTCTTATCTGATCATTTGGGGATCAATTTTAAGACATTTATTTGTAGATTGAAGTGAGTCATTTCCTAGAGGCTATGGTTCATATCTAGGCAACTACATTTGATTAAGAGGTGCTAATTTGCATTATTTTTATGTATCACTTAATGAACTTTACAAGTAATTGAATTGGTTAGTTTGGTGAGCCTTTGGAGTTAGAAATTTAATTGTTGTTGTAAATTTCCCTCCATGCATTGTTATTAAACTTTATGCATTAGTAAATGGTTTTAAATTGTAAACTATTCAATTACAAAACAAACTTTTGCATACACATTCAGAAAATCAAAACTTAAACATTGCATGCCAACTGTTTGATGAAATGTCAAAAGGTTTGAAATTGGGTTTCAGAAATTAGAACCCGCAGGGTTCCTACATGTACCCTAGATCACATCCCAAGTCTATTTTGTTCTTGTTCCCCCTATTGGTTCCCAAAAAAAATTTATGCTTCAATAGCTACTGACACATTTACTACCAATTCTAAAGAGTTTCCAACTCCAATTATTAAACCCCCATGAATGGCTGGACCAACTAACATGGATAAAACTCCCCCTACACTTTTGGCTCTACAAAACCAAGGTGGGTATACCTAAATTTAGTAAAATACTACCCTCGTTACACACATCCTTAAATTTGATAAAATTGATTATCTCACAAATGACTCAACAATAACAAGAAAATACTAAGTAATGGCTTACTAGTTATTGATTGTCAATTGTTATGGAGCATGAGATACACATACCATAGATAAAACTGATAAATGAAAAGAATTTTTATCAAAATAGTTTAACCATATGACATGGACCAACAAAATAACAATCACAGTTGATTTAGATTAGTTTTTTATCATTGGGAAATATTATCAATCCACAAATCATCATATGAATGATGTAAAAAGATAATGATTCAAGACTTATATTATCATTGCATTACAACAATATCTATTCATGTAATCCTAATTCGGACTTCTTATAATGATCCTTGTACTAACCTTATGAACTTATGAGTTATCCTCATCATTTTAAGTGTTCCTTGATCAAAGCTTAGAATGAAAACATACACATATGAAATATATGCAGTGAATTGAATAAGAACTTTGAATTATCAAATTCACAACTCATAAAGACAACACGAAAGAGAGCACCAAATTTGGATTATATTTCATTGACTTCATAATCATTATCTTCATACATTGATTTTCTCATTCAAATAAACCTCAACAAAACTAATGCTCCAATACTAAATTTCTTATTTGTTTTGTATAATTTTATACAAGACTCATCACATCTATTAAACTTGACTGAGATTGAACGAACTCCTATGATCTCAAAATAAAATTTCTCATCCCCTCCTAAGTGATCTTGGAAAGCGTTTTATAGAACAAGGATTGCAACAAGCTACGAAACACCTTTGTAACTCAAAATCTTAACTACAAGAACATCTGGAGAGAATGATCAAATCCACGAAAAGAGCGGGAGATATCAATATAACCATGGAATCTTTGAATTCGCAGTGCTGGAAATAGGGCATCAGCAAAATGATAAGTGATACTTTCCCAAATGATCACGAGATCATGAGCACTCCATAAGTTTTAACAATCTCATTCCAGCATCATTTATAGCCTTTGCATACCAGCACCAAGTTGTAATAGTCACTTAAACATCTTTGCATGGTCACACACAAGAAAAAATATGGCAAAGAAGACTTGCGAGCTCGTGATAACTGTCAAACTTCAGTCCTTAGGACAACTTTACAAGGTACAATTCTATCACTTAAAAAATAGCGAAAACCATCTATATTTACACACGAGACACATGCAAACATGTTGCTATATTGCAACCCAAATAGCAATCAAGAAAAAATACCTATGACCTCGCAATAAATTATCTTCATACAAGAAAACATGTGTCATCATGTTGCGACCCTATGACTTCAAATATCCCTTTTCAAAATTTGGCCCAATCAAATCAGTCAATCCCTGGTTTGACTACCATGTGGCAGCTCTTGATTTACCTGTCAATCCACTTGTACACTACTTGGATGCATGTTAACCATCACAACACCTTTTTCTGTCAATCAGCCCCACCACGTGTCGCAATCTCAGAATCATTTTCATCTCTTTGTCAACCAAGATCATAGAATTTTTCCATGTGTCTACTCAGACTTGCCACTGCCTTGAAATACATTTCACATGGAACCTTTTGGTTTGTCATTGTTGTACCACCTTACTGCCCTATTATCATTACCTCTCAGTTGACCTCACCACCTGGCAGCACCTCGCAATCCCATGCTAACATCATGGTTCCTCTGTCAAGGATGGTGGGACCAAAAAAAAATTTCATCTATCCTCCCTAGACCTTCCTATCTATCTCCTTTTCCTATGCTACGTGGCAGCCTCTCGCTATCCTGATCACTTTCTCTCTCTATGTCATCCTTAGCCATAGGATTATGAGTTCTCGTCATCTATCCTCATCGAGCCTGTCATCTATCTTCACTGCATTCACTGTGGCAGAATCTTGTTATCCCATGCTAACATCATCCTCAAACTGATCAGGATAGTAGGATCACAAAATCTTGCCACATGTTTCCTTGGGCCTCCTTGACCAACTCGACTTGTGCCTGCGATATATCACAATATCATGATCCTGTGGTGATTCTCTCTCCTCAAGCCTTCAATTCGTGAGAATATGAGTTCTCTCCATATGTCCTTGTCAAGTTATTACATACCCACAAAATTTTATTTAGTCATCCTCCAAGTACAAGTTGTCTTCATACGCAAGCTCTGTTAAAAGGTCGAGTGCCTTTTTTGCACTTCTTATGTGTGCATCGATGTATAAAATTAAAAAGTTATTTCCTAACACACAAGATGTGGGATAACTCCTTAGAATGGTTCCCTTCAAAATAGCAGTTATCCATTGCTACCTAGGATTGTAAATCAACTAAGTCAAATCCACCAAAACATAACCTATGGACCCATAAGAAAAACTAGCTCATACTTTATGTATTTTCTGACTTCCATCTCGACTGTAAACCTTAATCGTTCAACCTATGAAAATACTTTTGCAAAGATGAAACATTCTAACACCACTCCCGAAGGAAAAGGAACAAATACTTAGCCAAAATTTTAACAATTCCAACACCCCCTACTATGGCTTACTTCAACTAGAATCATTCCCTGTTAGGGACCATCCAGGTTGGAATCTATGATTTTCCGTGGAACCCAAAGAAAATTTTCCCCCAATACAAACATCTTGATCCAAGGACAGCAAAAGAGCATTTACAAGCATTCAAGGAGTTTGTGGTATGCCACCATATTTCCCACAAGGATTTTTTTGTAGGTTGTTCCCCTATTTTTTAGAGGATAATGAGCTTAATTGGTATCTCAATCTCTCTAGCAACTCAATTCATAGTTGGTTGGTGATGGAGATTGCTTTTCTCCTTCAATTCTAATTGTATGTTGACCCCACTACTTTATACCATTAGTTTTCCTCCTTGTGAAAGGATCCCAATGATCCCTTGACCATATTCAACAACAAATTTCAAAGGGCATACAAGAGGTTGTTATATCCCCTTATCGAAAATGAGAAGGTGGCCATATAAATGTACCTTTATGCCATAGATCCCTAGACTTTTTTGTTGAGCTAACACACCTCCAATGTGGTAGATATAGATACCCTTGCCAAGGTCTAGGCCTTGATCCCCTAGATGAATCAAGAGTTGAATCAAACTCTCAAAGGTATAGGGAATAACCTACCATTGAACCTTCATCCTCGTGCATTCTATTACATGGTCAAGTTCAACCCCAATACCATGATAGGCACCCCAATGATGAACCTAGTACCTTCATATCTACTGCACCTTGTAGCCCAATTCACCCCCATGTCAAAATTCTCTTGGAATTAGCAACACCTAGCTACACCCCAAGCCTTGGGGTGTTCTTTCTTTTAACTTGCGGGTCCAACTAGACCCCATCCTAGCACATCTCATGCCTTCATGGCTAACCAAGTGCTATTTCTACCCCCTCAGACCAGACAACCCATTTAACCATGGAAATAGATGCCTTGAAGACGATGTTGACCTAGGTCACATCTGAACTTCATCAAATCAAGATAAGCCCTAAAAGTAACCAGAAATTTGGCCCCTCATAGAAACAAAACAACTATTAGGGCCAGTAAAATTACCAAGACTTTGAGCAATTGTATAACAAAAATTACACCTATTTAACTAGTAGTGGAATACCAACCCTAATAACAAGGGATAAACCATTATCATCAAGAGGCTTAGGTAAGCCCCAATTAGACTCGCACTATCAACTTGGTAGATGTCAACCCTTTCACCAACTAGTGTTAGTTGCATGACACATCATCCCACTCTAAGGTGAACAACACCTAGATGAAAAAGATTATTAAGATCAGCCAAGTTGATAGGCCACCAACTACCAAGAAGCCTTTCTCCAGTTAACTAGAAAACATTATCCATGCATTTTCCTTTGACATGCTCTTTTTCCCTCTAGAAGAAGAGAATAAACTAGAGGACCCCATTCAATACAAGGTGCAAGACTTTGAATCTATAAGGGTTCTCTACAGCTTTCAAATCCAAAATAAGGGACCCCTTACCACCTCATTCCCTCCAAAGGATACTCAAATTCCCCCATACCCCAATGTCAATAATTATCCTCCTCCCCCCAAATGACCTTCATCTTATGCTTCTAGGTTTGATAGCAGGAGGACCACATGGAACCCTAGAGGGAGATATGATGTTACTAAGGTCATAGACAATACCAACACCACCATGTCCCTTATGGAATTTTTATGAAAGTACCCTAAGTAGAAGAAATTTCTCCACAAGTCCCTTGAGTAGCTAGAACCACGAGTCAGCAAGGCCAAGAAGGTAACCTTTGATGAGGCCAATTTGGTTGTTTATCATAGAAGCACGGAGGATCCCCCATTCCTCCTTATCCTAAGGATTTTTAAGAAAATCTTACATAATTGCTTAGTGGATTTTGGATCCTCAGGGAACATCATGCCCCTATCCATTTGCCAAAAGCTCAACTTGACCCCCACTAGGACCAATGGGGTAGTGATCCAACTTGACAAAACTCAGGTCAAGATGGTTGGAGAGCTCAAGAATGTAAAAATCTATCTTAGCTCCAAGCCTCGTGTCTATAGTTCCATCGACTTCTAGATAGTTATCCAAGAGACCTATGGTATGCTTTTGAGAAAAAAATTGGTCTAAGTCCCTGAATGGGTACATCTCAACTGACTTCTCCCACCTATGGTTTCGATGGAGGGGGGAAGTTAACCAAATAAAAGGAAAGTGAAGCTAGGATGAAGAAAATCATCACAAATTACAACTAGGTGAATGAATTATCCTATGCACAAATCGAGCCTAGGCTTTACAAAGTCTAGGAAATTATGACATTCAAAGTTGTCAAAGGAGACACCCTACCCCCAAACAATGATGTAGAGGATTAGTGAGTCTAGAATCTAGTCTTATTACTAACCCATGGCATCTGAATGATAGGTCTCAAAGCCTTTATTTCTATTCTCCTCTCACCATAATGGTGTCGTGTGCATTATTTGGGGCACTCTGAACTCACTTGTGAAGTGTTCCTAACCACGACCAAAGACTTACTACCTCGTCCTCTTACCAAGGTAGAGGAAAACCAAACTGATGGACCTCTAAAGGATATTACTCTCCTAAATATGAACACTAAGAGTGTGGTTTACCAACTTGTGGAACCCACTCCCCTGGTTAAAATTACATATATTTCATCTACCACTCCGCTTGATTTGAGCGCTCCCCAAGATTAGACAGAGGTGCTAATCCATAGAACATGCGAAAACACCATGTTAGACCTACAAAACATAATGTTAAACCCTACCAAACAAGATCTTAGATTTACAAAACAAAGCATCAACCTGAAAAACCAGAAAGACAAATAGAATAAAAATTAAATAAAACCCTATAGTGGAAAACCCTAACACAAAACATATTAAATAAACCTTAAGAAAAAGTGCCAATCCATTGGTAAAAGAATTTATTAGTAGAGGCACTAATATTTAGGCGTAGACGTTAACTAGTGGAGGTACTAATCTACAAGTGAAAGCATTGATCCCCATAAAATAAAGAAATCAACTACTGTGAAGTGCAAGTGAACACACTAATTCATCATTTGTAGCTTCAAAACACTAAAATTTGACATTGGGTATGCTAAAATGATGTTGTTGAAAATTGAAGAGCTACTTATAAACCTCTATAACCCAAGCATAGTCTAAGATCTAGAAACTAATTTAACAACATATTAATGAAGAACTTCTCCATGAATGCAAATTCTAAAATAAACAAAAGCTATACGATCACATTCACAAAATGCTTAATTCCATTGTTCTCCTACCCTTCAAGGTCTTGTATTAATGGTATTTTCTCTCAGTTATTTATTACATGCACAAGATGGTATTGAAAGAACAAAGTATGGTTGATCGATGTTGATGCAATAAATGATATGATAGCGAAAAATCCCAAGTGATCAATAGTTCTCCAAAAAGAACATTAGATCCAAGTTTGCAATAGATTCAAATGAGGAAAGACAAATGTTCTTGTGGAATTCATCAAAAGAATCAAGTGTGTAGATTAAGAGGTTACAAGATGAATAGCTAAGATTGGAAGGTACGTAAGGATTAATAAAATTAAGAAGTTAATTCAAATGAAGGGATGAGATTAAGTGGTAGGTAAGACTTGGTTTACTTTTGGTAAAACTTCACAAGATGCATTGGATTCAGACTTGTTGGGAGATGTGAGAGGAAATGGATAATAAATTAATTAAATAAATAAATGTCTATTTAATTAATAGAGGAAAAGAAGGTAGAAATTAGATAGTTAAATAAATAAATATTTATTTAATCATAGGATAAAAAAAGTCTAATGAATAAAATAAATAAATATTTATTTAATCATAGGATAGAA
The DNA here is from genome assembly GCA_027943335.1 of Chamaecyparis obtusa. Classification (NCBI taxonomy): domain Eukaryota; kingdom Viridiplantae; phylum Streptophyta; class Pinopsida; order Cupressales; family Cupressaceae; genus Chamaecyparis; species Chamaecyparis obtusa. The sequence continues at coordinate 184,912 of BSBK01007311.1, forward strand.
AAGTCTAATGAATAAAATAAATAATAAATATGTATTTAAATAATAGAATAAAATGCTAACAAATTAATTAAATAATAGAGGAGAAGGCTAATGAACTAATTAAATAAATAATCACATTTATTTAATTAATTAAGGAATAATGGCAAAATAATTCAATAAATAAAATATTATTTTATTTAAGTGACAACAATTTTAGGCATCTACAATAGTTATGGTGTGAAAAGATACAACCATTGGGACTAGGTGTTGCAACATGCTTTGTGCAAATAGGCAACTCTTTGATGTCAAATTTGTAACCTACACACATAGAAGAACGAATATAGAGGCTTTCTAAGTCAAGCCCCATGTTGCTATCCCCACCTCCACAATAGAGAGTGGTGCAAATGATAGTTTACCCACAGGCATATGCACCAAGATGGTGCGAAATAAAGGTAGCCAAATGGCCAAAAACTAGTAAAATGGGAGTGTGTTACATAGAAATTCAAATAACACTCACGTTATGGCTTGATTTTTCCAAGCCATAATGTGAGCGTGCTATTTGGTTCAATAATGTGCTTGTATTTTTATGTTATAAAAAATGATGACATAATGATTACTAAGCTTAACATGAAAGTGCTTTGCTTAAATAAAGTGTTTTACACCTTAGCCTCCTAAAATTTATATAATGTCAAAAACGGACTCATGCTTTTAACTAAACAAAATATACACGATTTTCTTGATTTTGGATTTATGATGGATTTAAATAGAAAGTAAGGGTTTGAGAGGGAGGGATGGAGGAAAAGGGAGCAAGAGGGTAGTATAGGGAGAAAGAGAGTTAGTTGGAGATAGAGAGAAGGTTAGAGGTAGAGGAGATATAGGGAGAGAGTTAGAGAGATCTCTAGATAGGAGATCGAGGAAAGGCATAAATAAAGGTCGACGTCACAAATAGGTAAAAAGAGGGAGGGATAAGTAGGTAGTGAGAGTTAGGTATAAAGAGACATAGACAGCATCAAATATAGAGCCTATCATAAACCCTAAAGCCTAAATGATAAGCTCTCAACATTGTACACTTAACCCTAAACTCTATACTCATAAGCCCTCATAACTAGACCCTCAAACCTATATACTTAACCTTAACACTAAGCTCAATATGCATAACCATAAACCCTATAGTTCAACCCCTAAAGCCTATATGATAAACCCTCAATCATATATCTTATATCCTCAATCCTAAACCCTATACCCTATACCTGATACCCTATCACTCAACCCTACACTCTAAAGCTTATATGATAAATCCTTAACCATATGCATTAAACTATATACCCTCAACCTTAGAAACCATATCCATCAATTGTATCCCCTAAGGCATATAATAATAAACCATCAACCCTATACACTCAATACTTAACCTCAAACCCTACATTATTAATCCTCAACCCTATATTATTTCTTGAGTATTGAGTGTATAGGGTTAGAGAAAAGGAAAAATTGTAATCCTATGTATTTTTAATCCTCAACCCTACATATTATTAATCCTAAACCCTATATTATTTCTTGATCTATATGCTACACTCAACCTTAGACCCTAAAGCTTATACACTCAACCCTAAACCATATACCTTCAAACCTAAACCTTATCTCTCAATCCTATGCTCTAACCCTTACCCTTATATCCTATATTGTAAATCATAAACCCTACACCTTGTTGCCTAGACCAAAAACATAAACATTACACCCTATATGTTAAACCCTAAAGCCTAACATTAATAATTTTAACACTAAGACCTAAATAATTAAAATTAAGAACCAATTCCTCAACTTTCCATCATAAATCATCAACCCTAAACCTATAAATCATATCCTCTACAAAGGGCGAGAGGAGACAGAGAGGGGGGAGATAGAGAAAGGTGGTGTAGAGAGAAGAGAGGCAAAGAAAGAGAGAGAGAGATGTGAGATAGAGAGGAGAGATCTACATAAGAACAAAGGGAGATGTAAATCAACAGGGATGATGGAAGAGAGATGGAGGAGGAGGGAGATGTGAGTTGATAAATAAATAGGTTGTAGATCATCAACCATAAACCCTACATCCTTAGCACTTAACACTAGGAGATGCACCTTAAACCTTATATACTAAACCTTAAATATTCACAATAATGATTAACACTAAGTCACATACCCTATGTTAGGCCCAAAAGGAGGCAAGCACAGTTGAGAGGGGGGTGAATCAGTTGTACACTAACAATTAAAACTTTAAACCGCTTAAACTAATTAATGATTTGAAAGATAAATAGTAATGCAAAATCCACAACACAACACCAAATTTGTTTTCGAGGAAACCCAGTTAAGAGAAAACCCCAATGGGAGTCAAACCCACTACATAGATGTACTATGTTAAACCCAAAACAAAAGATGAATGAACATGCATTCACAGACCCACTTCCTAGAACTCACTTCTCACAATAAAACGATATGGCCCTCAGTTGGGTTCACTAATAAATTTGTGATTATAATTCACAAGGGTGGACAAACTGTCTAATATGACTGAACTGACTTACAACATCAGCAATGTCAATACAGTTCCAATGAAGTACAATTTATGTCTTAATTGCAGAATACAAACATCCTCTTCCTTTCTCTTCTACTACACACACTTCACAATCACAAATTATTGCCCATTTATACATATTACAATGAATAGTCCACAACAAGGTCGACTAATACCTATAAGAACAAATGGTATAAACATTATACTCAAACTATAATGTGATCCAAATCAAATCGTCCAAGACTTAGATAGGACCCAAAACTTCATCCTCAAACGTGTTATAGCTTTGTCAAATCCGTGCCGAGAATCCCAACACGTTACTTCACCAAGTTAGCTAGGCCTAAATGAAAAATTGTCAACACACTAACTAATCACCAAATGCAATCACCATGATCAATGTGAACCATCAACACGATCATAACACGATCCAAGAATACCAGCAAGAAGCAAGAATAGCTTCCCGAACCATCACATCAACTCAATCTCAAAATCCAAACACATCTATATACTAATCATCAACAATACTAAACACCAAACTCTGTCACACGAAGATAACTTGTCAAACTCTAAATCATGAACAACGCCAGTTGAGGAAACAACGAGTCCCAACTTTACCACCAGCTTCTCATCAATTGAATCAACCATATCAATCTTCAACGAAGCAAAAACTCAACCTCAAAACACAAGAATACTGAAATACAGTCAACTGATAAATCAATCTATCATGCGATCCTCAATAAGTTGACCAGAATCAACTACAGAGATATCTAAAACACCAACAAAATATCTTCAACAAATCACCTAAACAACTGAAATCATCTTCTCTGAATAAATAAAACACAATGTCTACAACAGCAATAGTATGTTAACATCAATGACAAAACACTAATGTCAGCACACATAAACAAGGTCTAATTAACGAACTCTGACATGCTCAACAATCTCCCAACACCCTCAACCCTAAACAATATACTCTTAATCATTAACCCTAAATTCTTCATAGAAATGTGGGTGCATTAGGGAGAGAGAGAGAGAGAGAGGTGGGGGGAAAGATAAAGATGGGGAGGGAAACAAAGATGGAGAGATACAAAGAGAGGATTTTTATCTTCATGGTAATGTGATCATATTATAACACATTTACTCCTATGTAGATGACTTTTTGAGTGTGGGGCACATATTTTATTCCTAGAAACGTGAGTGCATTATAACATAGATAGAGATGTATTGAGAGAGAGAGGGGAAGGAGGGGGGGGGGGGGGGATATACAAAAATTTGGAGGGAGGGATAGGGATAAAGAGGTTTTGGAGAAAGTGATGGAGGCACGGAGAGAGGGATATTAATAGAGGTATGTAAGAGAGTCGGATAGTTTTCTTTTACATATTTAGTTGAATCGTCTTAATTTTAAAAATTGCACAACTTTTCAAGAGAAACCTATACTCATGTTCAGATCCATTTACGGATCATTGATGCACAACTAAGAATTAAATGGTAACTGACGCTAGAAATACCAAAATGTATCGCATATAGTTCAGATTTCATAAGCATTTTAAAAATATACTAGATAAATGGGATTTCATTTCCAGTGATCCTAAGATTTGTTTCAATGTTCAAATGTTTCTCGTTATATTATGTCAGGTCTATAAGTCGAAACATTTACCAGCCTTGAATCAAATAATTTGCCCCGCAAATCAAATGCCAAAATCTTTCTTTAAATGCTTGTAGCATAATTTTTTTACAAATTCCAGCCAACTTAGAAGACATGATTTAACTAGTCAGTTTAGCGTCCCTCAGTTCCCTACAAGCTACCACATCCGGTTGAATTCTAGAAAGTGAGCATCGCCAGGAACCAACAAAGCTCAATTAATTTTTTTTTTGTCGTGGGCAGTCTTTTTTTGTTGTATCAATCGTAGTCTCTATCAAGTTAATACATTACCTGAAATAAACCAAGATAACAGAGAAATTACAACTTACTTTGAGTAAACAAGTCGCTTAGACAGAAGTATCTAACGAGTGACCTCACAGGAATAATTTTGCAAGAAAAATGCCGCTGAATTTTCTATTCCAAATCTTGTATTTTCGTATCATAAGCTTATCTCTTATGGGTTGAGCACCCTACCACCTGTAAGGACAACTAAAATAGAGGATTGAAACAAAAGATTTTAATATTGACTGCCCAACATTTCCAGACAGATTATCGAATACAGGTAAGTATAATACAATGGGTACCCTGAAGAATAGCTTCAGTCGTGAAGGTTAAGATACATTTTTCTTGAAATATTCATAACTCTTCTATTTAGGTTGAGCATCGTTACATACTTTACACGGCCTTTTTTGGCTTGACAAGGAGTAGGTCGAACTTGGTCCATAAATTATCACCTCCCGTTCCCATAAATCTTATTCATGAAATTTTTAAGGCTTAAAGCTGCTCCTGAACATGAGGTCCCCAGCAAGGAATAGCATGATACCCTTAAATGCTAAACTCCTTTTTGCAAGCCGCGTGTTCCTTAATCGTCTATTTTCTTGAATGTTTCCTCAACCATAAGTGAGCCAGTATACTTTATCTTGAGAAGGCCAAGAAATTGAGTAAACTAATAATATAACAAACATTTACACATTACTAACATCGGCAGCTGTTGAAAACGGTAGATCTTGATCACACTATTATCTAAACAGCATTTTCAGCTCCTCAATCCGTGCAGATCGAACCTCTTGGTCTGTCAATGCTCCAGAAATCATCCGTTGCTTACGTGCTTGAACCTGCTGCATCCTCTCTTCTACAGTATCCTGCATACAAGTCAAAAGGAAAGGCAAAAAAAGTATTATCAAATGCTCACATTCATTTATAAGAGTAACTATATCTGTAAGATAGGGAAAAAGCTGTCTAGCTAAAGATTCCAAGTAAATGTCGAATCTAGTGTTCAGAAACAAACATTTAAGTAATCCGTTATTCAGTATAATGCACCTTCATAATAAAACGTTTGATCGAAACTGATTTTGTTTGACCAATGCGATGAATGCGCATTATAGCCTGCTCCTCAACAGCTGGGTTCCACCAAGGATCCTTTACAAAGAAGAAAAGGAATTTTCGTCATTAGTATACACAGGATCTGTCTTCATTTTCATTCTACACCCAACTTAAAGAAAACGCTTCCTCAATATTAGTAAAATGATTTTTTTGCCCATTTCTAGTTTTATGATATACAAAATATTAATCATGACAAATATAAAAATAGCAGAAAATTTACAAGAGGTCAAGACTGATAAAGGATACACACTTGAAATGATTGAATTTGATCGGTGATATTTTTAAGTCATGCCTTCAATAAAGGGTGTTGAGACCTGCCCGTTAAGCATCTCCTAAGGTAAATCATCGTTAATACTAGGGCACATCAGCATCTTCACTCTTTGTTTAATCTAGTTTTACCAGTCTTTCTCCGAACTTTTGAGACGAGGATGTGGGGGCAGTTTATGAACAGCAAAAGAATTCCCAAATTTGGAGATTGAAGGGAAACAATGAAGTGGCAGCTATAACAATAGGTTGGGCTTTCCCTTTCCAACCTCCCAAACTCTATTTAGTGGGTTTATGTCTGCAATTCATTCACTTCTTTCTTCTCTAGCTCACTATCCTTATGATGGATCAGAGTGTGATTTGAAACGTGGATACAAAAATATGCACACAGTTAAATCCAGAAGCTCTCAAATTCAATCAGTATGAACTGTGAAGCTCTCAAATTCAATCACTATGGACTGTAAATATAATATCTTTAATTTAAAGTAGAGTCTGTCGAATTTTCAGTGACAATCCTCCCCCTTCTTTATTTGTTTTTAATATTGAAAATCCTCCCCACTTTTTAGTGTGTATTGGGGTTTTAGGCATATTTTTCCTTCAAAAGTTGTCTTGTATATTTTTGCGGCAAATGGAGCAAGCTGTCCAGTCTTGAAATAAAACATTGAGCAAATCACTGAAATAACATTAAAACTAATTCCCCGAATGAAAGAACTGCTAAAGAGCTCACAAAGTGAAACAGATCTACCCAGACCATCCTTGGTCTTCTCATGGAAAAATATGGATCCAACCAAAACCAGAGTGTTGTGTACCAATACCATGGGAAATTTTCGCTTTTAACTGAGGCCCTTGTATAAGCTGCAACCTGGGTAAAGCTCGAGCTACCTGACAGATGTTAAAGCGGGCCAAAGCTCATCAAATCTTGAGAGTTAATGTGGAGAACAACATCCAGATCTTCACTTTGGTTAATCCCTGTCCTTAAGAGATTGAATGAAGAACTTGAAGCTCACATGACTGATTCAAGACATTTGGCAATTGCTGGATCAGTTTGACGATTGCAAACCAAAATACATAACCTTCAAAGTTAAGAAAGCTATCAATCTCTTGGCTAACTAGACATCATCTATCGAAATAAGAATTGCTACTCCATCTTGACTGGAGTTAAAAAGGAATAGTGGATGGATCTCTAATGCCTTTCATTGTAGCTTCTCCACGGCGACTAATATGTATCACACCCCAGCACCTATAGTGGCACATTACATTTATGAGATTAAATCCCGACATTTTTATCACCCAGTCCTGTTTCTTCTCACAGCCCACCTCTTTTAATGACAATCAACTATTCCTCCAAATTTGAGGTCATGTCTTGCTTTCATGCATGCAAGCTATCTATCTCATGTCAAAGGTCCTTTCCACTGCTTTTCGCCTTGTCCATTTCATTTCTCACTATTTTATTAGCTTGGTTGTGAATCTACTCATCATGGCCTGATATTGGCCAGAATTTTAAACATTTCTGGTGTTGGCTGGTTTAACAAGGTAAATTTAGCAAGAGTGATAAAATAGGTGCTGCTAAGAGAGGTGGTGACAAGATTTTGGACAAATCTTTTGTCTTCAATAATTACACTCACTGAGATCTTTTAGGTTAGATTTCAATGTCCACTTCTCTATGATTCTACATGTGCATTTCGAGAACTTAACTCTCCATTTTCCTCCTCTCTCTCTCTCTCTCTCTCTCTCTCTCTCTCTCCTGGATATTTCGGATTTAGGTTTGTTGCATTCCCTTTCTAGCAATGGCACATAGAAACTCTTCAACAGGGTTAAACTCCCCACAATCCATTGGCAGCAGCAAACACGAGAAATTAGAATGCAAACATATTTGTTTCCCACTTGTGTTAATAGTTGTAAATCCTGAAGAACACAAAGCTGAGGTATTCCAATAAAAGTGAGAGACAATTGTCGCTAAACACCCATGTTAATATCCCTGCTCTCACTGATCCAAAGTGAACTCACCCTAGAAATTTTATCATTAAAAGTTGTTTTTTCTATGTTTATCCGTGCCTAGATCACAGATTGCATGAAAGCCGATAATATGATTGTCGTTGGTGAGTTTATCCATGCTTAGATCACAGGCTGCATGATACCAATCTTTTAAATTTTCCTGATACCATAGGTGATGAGATCAAGCTGTTAGAGAGTATTTCTAGCATCAAGGACCCACTTACCTCTGTTACATTAAAACATACGGCCCCTGGACCTTCCAAAGTAGTTTAAACACTCCGCCCCAAAACTGATGCAGAGAAATTGATTAGTCAAAGGACCTTAGGAGTTAAGGAAAGTCATATTGATTCAGCAAGAACAAATCAATTTTCTTTCCACCAGACATTCAGCCCATGATAAAAGCCCTATGAAAAACTCTCCAGCAGTGTGGCAGCCTGATGGATTTATGAAACTTGGAGGAGGATACCACAGTCTTGGTGGGCCATATTTTTAGATGTATTTGTGATATTTGCAGCCAGGTGCCTCATACTGTTAAATCTGAACATAATTTGTACTTTGAAATGCCATCTGTACACCAATCCTTTTATGGATGATCAAGTTCATGCTAGGGTTCCATAGTTGGACATGCATACAGGTGGGAAACAGATGATTGAGAATGGATGTATAGAATCGAGGACTTTCATCACAATATGGCCTCTGTCACATTTGACGTCTAGTTTATTGCTAGGTAATGGTTGTTTTAAAATGTTTGAGCTGATAAGGAGGCATTTCTGCAATGCTTTGGTTGTTATCTGGATCAGGGTGTAACTTTGGATAGTCTATGGTAATTCACGGAGTAGTTCTATGCTGGATATCATTGAAGCTTTTAATGATTTTAATTTTATTTTAGTTTATCATGGAAATATTGATGTGCCAAGCAGCATCTGCATAATATTACCTGGTTAATCTTGGTTATCCAACTTTACTGCAAGGCTACCTGTTGGAAGGCAGTAAAATCCATATTTATGGTATGCTGGAACACTTGTGATTTCTAATCAAATGTTTGCTCATTTTCATTATCGGTGTAGTTTTTCAGTATTATTACGAGCCAAGTACAACATTAGAAAATGAATTCAATCAAATAATTACCTAGGTAATATTCACAATTCAGGAATATTAAATATAGAAAAGAAATAACTTTTTTGGGGGGAAAACTTAATAAACATAAAACTTCAGCACTAACAGTTAATGAAGAGACAAAATATCATTTTATCTTAAGTCCACTATTAGTTTTCTGTACCTGTCTCTTGGCAGTTGTTCTTCACCAGAACGCACTCACCAAATTTAGTTAAGTGTACATTTTTATATTATTTTCTTTTGCTTTCTTATTTTCAGCTGGGCGCAGATATCTTTTAACATTACAACACTAGTTTTCTTACATTTCAATCAGATTCTGAATTCTGTGGCAAGCTGCTGTTCATATTTTTTAGCAAAGTTGCATGGACAAAGATACATAAAGATATGGCCATTTTTAAGACTCCTAATATGGATATGGCTGGATACAACATTGATAAAAAAATACATACACATATATTTAACTTTCACATCCACGTCACGAGGACCTCTTCGAATGGCTGTTGGTGGTCAATGGAGAAAAAAAAAAATTTAAAAGTAAAATGCTAAAAAGTAAGAAGGACAAAGGAGAGAGAAGATTACGGAGACAAACCTTATTCATGAGGGAAGGTGCAAGTATTATAGGGATGGCCATGCATTTAATAAGCATGGCGAGCCTTTTCTTGTCCTTAAAAAGGGCAGGTCAAAAATGCAGGAGAGTGCGCAAGGAGTGGAGAAGACAGAAGAAATTGCATCGGAAGAAGAGAGAAGGTACGATACCACAGCAAAAGGGCATGGTGTCTGCCACAGAGCCATTCCAGGTAGTGAAATGACAGCCCATGATGATTGTGGGAGGAGAACAAGAAGCATTTGCATGATTGTGTGGATTCGAAGAGGGCAAGATTGCAGCTTTCCACCAATGAAAAGTAAGGCAATACAATGGCTGCTGTGGATATTGGATGGGTGAAAGGTCATAGCAGTGCTTATTGGTTGTGCATATCTTCCGTGCTCCTACGTTTCTGGTGCTGATGACAGTTTGGTAAGAGTTTGACTAAAGAAGAAGCGGCTGGATAGAGATAGCTTAACGGCTGGTAAAATTTCTACATGTAATTGTGATTTTGCTGATGGGCTTACATGTAAGTTTGGTCTGCAAAAAGAATTCAATGTTGGAATCCAATGCTAGTAATCAAATCGTTGAAGAATTATTTGGAGGTTCAGTATTATGGAGCGATTGGAAATAGAACCCCAACTCATAATTTTACTGCTATTTTTGACACAGGGAGCTCCAATCTTTGGGTGCCTTCGTCTAAATGCTATTTCTCACTGGCTTGTTATTTTCATTCAGAGTATGAGGCATCACAGTCGAGCACATATGTAAAAGATGGCAAATCTTGTGACATTCAGTAAAGAAGTGGTTCCCAATGTTAATGTTTTCAGATTATAGCAAGGAATATACAATCTATAGAGGTCTTTCAATTACTAAGACACAGGATATAATAAAGTAATCACAAAAAAGAGAGATAATACCCGGATTTGAAGGTCTGAATTTATCCTTTTGTTGGCTTCAAATCTGTACTTGTAATTTTCAAATTAGTCCTCCAATGTTGCCCTCAATGACTCTTATGAATCAGAACTTGAAGGTCTTCAATTCGCTCTTCTAGGGCTGCGCCAATTCTGCCCTAATTTTCTGCTCCAATCTGCTCTTTAATTCACTATCAAGGTCTGCTCCAAATTTGCCACCGATCTGATCTTAGGATTGCTTCAGATCAGCCCTAGTTCGTTGAATGTATAGATCGCACTATATCTGCCCTAGATCGCACTAGATCTGCCCTAGACAAATCCGCCCAGATTTCAAGCCTTATTTGTATGTATAGATCGCACTATAAAGGCAGAACTAATTCGCTATTAGTGCAGATGATTATCATCACCAATGCTGGTGTAGATTGGTCCATAAAAGCTAGTGATTCGCTCCATAATGCTGAACTAATTCGCTCCATAATATGCTAACTAAATCTGCATATTAATTCACTCCAAGCATTGATGAAGAGGACATTCACATGTTATGTTTTTGATATGTTTGTCCATCAAAAACTCCAATATATATGAGCATCATTAAATAAACTCTTCCACCTCAAGGTGGCCGACTTGGGCCCTCCCAAGTATTTTCTTTTATTTATAATAAAAATAATAAATGCCTTATTATTTATTATTATAAAATCGCACTTCCACATATATATTAATTTAATTAAAGGGTAATAATAATAAATATATTTACCCAATACATTATATTATTATTTTATCAATTGTCCTTATTTATGCGATAAACAATTAAGCATAATGTTGATATTAGCCGTAAAGGCCATAATATTAACACTCCCTCTTGGACTTGAGGGTAAGATCAACCTATAGATCCCATCTATAGTAGGACACACCCTTTTAATCTGACTATCATTCTTGATAGTGGTAACAAAAACATAACCATCTTGGATGCCTTATCCTGAGATGTCATAGATTCCACATCTATGATGGTAGGTCTCTATCTACCAGATGAGAACACATGTTCCCAACCATTCATCTCATATCCATATGAGAATAATCTTTCCATGGTAACATCTAGTCATATGATACTTACCAACCGGAAGTGGATTTCCTAGATCCACGAGTCTCCATGACTCAAGAGATAGAATATCAAGTCCATGATATTCAAAGTAACATAAAGTCCATGATGTTTACCAACCAAATGTGGATTTCCTAGATCCACGAGTCTCCACGACTCAAGAGATAGAATATCAAGTCCATGATATTCAAAGTAACATCAAATCCATGATATTCACCACAAGTCAACATAACATCAAGTCCATGATGTTTAAAACATTGGTCTAACGAATATCAAGTCCGTGATATTCACCAAGTGCTCCAAGTAATGGTCTATTGACATCAAGTCCATGATGTCCACCAACTACTCAGATGTGGATCCCTGATCCATGAGATATCAAGTCCATGATATCATGAGCATTGGTCTAACGAATATCAACTCCGTGATATTCACCAAATGCTCAGAGTAATGGTCTCCAGACATCAAGTCCATGATGTCCACCAACTACTCAGCAATGGATCCATGATCCATGGGAATAATATCAAATCCATGATATTTTCTAAATCTCCAATTCATAAGTGTAATCGAATGAATCATATAAGCAAAATCTTATCTCATGAATCCACATAAGAATAACCAACATAAATCTTATCTTATGAATCCACATAAGCATATCAAAAATTAAATCTTATCCTCATAAGAATATCCAGAAATACATGAGGACATTGTTAATGTAATCATATGCCAACATATTTATGTTCCTGCATATGTAAAGTATGCCAATAGCATATATCATATAGTTTCCTATAAAAGAAATGTGTTCACATATGTATATAACATAAGCAAAGTAATGTAAAACATATGCCAATGTAAAGTATGCTTCCCATGCATACAAACAAAACAATGTATGTTGCCATCCATACATCAAGTTAATCAGCCATGCACGTAAAGTATGCACATACATAACAGAAATATGTCAATGTAAGATACGCTGCAACATAATGTATGCTTCTCACAAATATGTGTTAATTTATCAGTTATGTCAATGACAGATAATGCAAAGAAACAACTATGCTAATTAGCTGTGTATATTCTCATACATACATAACATATGTCCAAGCAAAGTATGCATCCGTACATAAAATATGCTCCTCATATATGCATAAATCCAATATGTCAAGGTATCATAATGTATGTATCCAATATAAAACAGTTAATGTTCTCACACATTCACAACATATACCAAAGTGAAGTATGCAGTCACACATAATGTTGTAAAGTATATCACAATATACTTAAAGAAAAGAATGTGCTTCCTACACACTCATAATCAGCTAATAACAAATAACTAGCTATGTCAAACGGCCATGACAATGATCCGCAAAACCAGGTTTAAGTGAGCCCGTGATTAAACTCCCTCTTAAGTCGAGCACTAAGGTGGGTTTCCTTCTACAGAACCACACAGGGATAAATTGTTAGTAGGCCCATGATTCATATTATCCATGAATGTTAATGTCATACCAAGTTAAGATCTCTGGGGCCTATGCCACTCAGGATGATCTACTCCCTCTGGAACAATATTGTGAGAGGTTTATCCTATCTTCTCCTCTGAAGCTTAGGTTTACTTTATAATGTTCACAAGGTTAGACTCCCTCTCAATGTATGTTTCCAGATATTTTGAAATTTACCCTAAGAAGGTCAATCGTAAATTTCAAAACATGCAAGAATGTAATGACACAATTTTACTCATATCCTTTCAGCCAATTATGAGATGGTTTCACAACATAGAAACTAATATTAGGCGTTGAAAGCTAAAAGACCAATGAATTTGCATAATCAAAATCCTAGATCTTGATGCAAATCAAAACCCTCATAAGATGTAAGGTTAAATTACTATTTTCAGACCAACCCCTAGTTGTCATAGATTTCTTAGTTTTGAAAGAGTTAGACTGAATTCCTAAATCTGAAAATCGATCTTTCCTCGACCTAGGCTCTGATACCATGTTAATGTTTTCAAATTATAGCAAGGAATATACAATCTATAGAGGCCTTTCAATTACTAAGACACGGGATATAATAAAGTAATCACAAAAAAGAGAGATAATACCCGGATTTGAAGGTCTGAATTTATCTTTTTGTTGGCTTCAAATTTGTACTTGTATTCTTCAAATTTGTCCTCCAATGTTGCCCTCAATGACTGTTACGAATCAGCACTTGAAGGTCTTCAATTCGCTCTTCTAGGGCTGTGCCAATTCTGCCCTAATTTTCTGCTCTTAGGAGCCTCTAATCTGCTCTTTAATTCACTCTCAAGGTCTGCTCCAAATTTGCCACCGATCTGATCTTAGGATTGCTTCAGATCAGCCCTAGTTCGTTGAATGTATAGACTGCACTATATCTGCCCTAGATCGCACTAGATCTGCCCTAGACAAATCCGCCCAAATTTCAAGTCTTATTTGTATGTATAGATCGCACTATAAGGGCAGAACTAATTCGCTATTAGTGTGGATGATTATCATCACCAATGCTGGTGTAGATTGGTCCATAAAAGCTGGTTTGATTTGCTCCGTAATGCTGAACTAATTCGCTCCATAATATGCTAACTGAATCTGCATATAAATTCGCTCCAAGCATTGATGAAGAGGACATTCACATGTTATGTTTTTTATATGTTTGTCCTTCATCAAAAACTCCAATATATATGAGCATCATTAAATAAACTCTTCCACCTCAAGGTGACCGACTTGGGCCCTCCCAAGTATTTTCTTTTATTTATAATAAAAATAATAAATGCCTTATTATTTATTATTATAAACTCGCACTTCCACATATATATTAATTTAATTAAAGGATAATAATAATAAATATATTTACCCAATATATTATATTATTATTTTATCAATTGTCCTTTATGCAATAAACAATTAGGCATAATGTTGATCTTTGTCGTAAAGGCAATAATATTAACACCCAAGTGAGATGGGAGAGTTGAGATGGAGACAGCATGAGTCAGGTGGAAGGACTGTAAATTTCAGCGCCGAAATCAGAAATACCTTCAGCTCTCCTGAAAGCTAAGTATAACATCTTATAAATGGTATTGAATTTGGAATATTGCTCTTCTTATTGTTAAGAAAGGATTTTCCATATTTAGGAATCAAAAATGACGGATATACCAATAGAAAATGACAACTAAACTAAGGTTATTGATTTTAAGTAATTCTGTCATGTTTTTCAAGTCTTGTCAATTGCTAAGATTAGCTGGTATGTGTTTTAATAATGATGAAGTTATATTCATATTCCCATGCAGATGCAGGATATTGAATAATAAAATAATATTTTCCAAGGTCCCATTTTAGCTCTAAAATATGTAGAATGTTAAGGTGAAGTGATTCCCTTTTTTATGAGTATCATTTACTAATGTTACTTGTTTCGACAATAACTAATCAACTTGAAATCAATGCCATCAGATCTATTAACTAGTAGGAGAAGGGTATTATGTAAATGTCCCTTACATAATTAATTAAGAAACATGTCCACTTGTACATAGAATCATGCAATCTATGAACACTAATAGGTATTAACTATTAAGCATTATTACTTGATTCTACTAGGTTGAAAGAAAATCGAAAGTAGGATTTTAATGCTCACAAAAGTAAGTTCCTCTTGTATGTTCTCTTTATGTTTAAATACATGTATAAAATTATTCAAATAGGCATTTTGACCTTGTTGAAAAAGGATCCATGATTATATTCATGCATGACCTTAATTAACACTTTGTTGGTGACTATATTTCTTCATATGTGGAACTCAGTATATTGGCTCATAATAATCACAAAAGACTATAGCCAGCAGTGGCATAAGATGCTTGCATAATTATTATGCTATTATTCCAGGGCGAGTGAGCACACTGTTTGGTTATTACTATATAATAAGGTATAATTGGTTGTAATATAATTTGGAGTGGGAATTAAATTATTCTTATTAGAAAATAGGTGGAATTGAGATATTATGGAATGACAAGTATTAGACTATTTGTTGATTATTAGTAATCATATCTTTTAGGAAGAGGGTATCTTACTTCAAGCCCAGATAAAACCTCCATCTGAGTAATACTGTGAATAGTGATACTTTGGTTAAAAACATGATAAGTTGTAAAATTGAGAGACTATTAAGTTTATTAAGAAATACCGTGAACATCACATCTTGTGTTCATTAATAAGCTGGCACTAAGTTGTTGGATCTAAAGTCGCATTGACCTCCTTATATTGTGTACTAAGTATAGGATTTAATACAAACTTTGACATACGATTGCATAATAACCTTGCCAGAATGACTTTAGAATGTGGTACTAAAACAACCTGTTATTAAACATTATCTTAGTTGTACAAATTGATACCCTTCATAATCCAGCTTAAACTAATGGACAAGAGCTCTACCTGACTAGATAACGCATAGCGACCTCTCAAGTACAATAACCTTGACAGGGAAACTATCACAGGAACTATATAAGGGTATTATAATAATTTGCATGATGATATGTTTGTTTAAGGATCATGGCTAAGGCAAGGATAAACCTATGGTGTAGGACTGATGACATTTTATATACTTGTGATAGTGAAAATATTTATGTGGCACTATATTAGAAGATATTGTGATGCATGTAATAATGGACCATTCGAAATTTTATTGAAGAGGCAATAGGTGTAATAAGATCCTTCAATGTCATTTTAACCTCTTGGCCTAATGTAATAATAAGACATGCCATATAATTATATAATAGTATTTGAGCATTGGGGTAAGGAAATTCTACATGACTACAAGATATCTATTGACCCCTTGAGAGTAAGAATGTCCATATTGAATCTATTACGTGAATTTTGAAAGGAAGTGTTTTCCTATGTGCTTATATAAACTGAGGTATTATCATGTTGAGTAATAATCTTGGCCCCTATGTTTATTAAACAAACCTTGGGATGTTCAAGTTAGTTCATGAATATTAATAGGGCGAGTTTGATCACTAACACTTTTGATAAATTCCTAACAGTAGCTAGATTGCTTTCTGATAAATTTTGATCTCAGTTACTTCATAGACTTAGCTAATAATATTTGATCTGACTTAGACAACTATTTGGAGACTGCCCTCTTTAGAAGTCTAATAAGTTTTGATCTCAGTTACTTCATAGACTTAGCTAACATTTGATCTCAGACTTAGACAGCTATTTGGCGACTGCCCTCTTAGAAAATTAACTGAATATTTGCCTATGTAATCAGCAATATGAATATAAACAAAAATATATATATTTTCTACAATTCATTTTGATATCAGGTACTTCATAGATGTGGCTAATATTTGATCTCACACTTGGGCAACTATTTGGTGACTGCCCTCTTAAAAAGCTAACTGAATGTTCACCTATGCAATCAACAATATGAATATAAAAGACAAAATCTAATTTCTACAATTCATGAGTTCTTTATTTGCTCTCTATATCTCTGTGCTATGGAAATGCCCCAAGTTTTTTTTTAAAAATAGTTTCTCTTTTTCTACAATTTTTTATGTTTGTTTTTTTTCTAATCCGATTTTCCTGAATTTTTCCTAGTTTTTCTCAAAAAACCTTATACTTTTGGTTTGCCGATTAATTGCCCAAACGATTTTTGCTCCTATGATATAACCTACTGAATTGCTTAAGTTGCAGAATTTCACAGCCAAAAATCTAGAACTGACATTATATATGATACATTATTAACTAGGAACAATAATGCAACAACTAGGTATTACAAAAGAGAGTTGGCAAGAATTTTTAACACTTTTTGGCAACATGTAAGGATTAAAATCTCCAATCCACTTTGTTGATGTTTTGTAGCTTCAGTCGAATAAACACTATAAGTCAATACTAGTGAAGATATGTGTATATATATTTAGTATATATGAGATGTATATATATACTTAAATATATATATATTATTATGTAAATATTAGAGAAATTAATATAATACTCAAGAGATATTATATATATATATATGTAATAATAATTGTCATTATATTAATGAATAGACATGTCTCTTCCTTAGCTCATTCTCAATATAAATGCAAGAGATTGTTGCATTTGGAAAACACATACAATTAGATAGTGCTATTACATTTGCAATGATCCTAAAACCTTAACATGGTATCAGAGCCAAGTTGCAAATGTAAGAGAGTAGTTTGTTGATGGTGAATGTGTGACTGCCTCAAAAAATACAGTCTCAGTACGAAGACCATATCTCCCAAATGCACCGTTGGATTTCGCTAAATTTTGGATATGTTTGTGATAAACAAATTTAGAACAACCTCACCGGAGCGATTAGAGAAAAAATGTCAAGTTCAAAAGTTATGGCCGACTGTGTACGGGTCTATGCAAAAATTTGTAAAAGAGCGAGGTTCCTTCTTTAAAAGCCTAACCGCTTGAAAGGAGATCCAATCATATTGAAGGTTGTCATAGTGTATAGAACCTTTGGAT
The DNA here is from genome assembly GCA_027943335.1 of Chamaecyparis obtusa. Lineage (NCBI taxonomy): Eukaryota > Viridiplantae > Streptophyta > Pinopsida > Cupressales > Cupressaceae > Chamaecyparis > Chamaecyparis obtusa. The sequence goes on from BSBK01007311.1 coordinate 202,908, forward strand.
ATTCAAGAAAGATCATGTGAAGAATTATGGTAATGTTCAAGAACGAGGACATCATTTTGTGAATTTGCATGATATTTTCTATATGGGCTCACCTTACAGAATGAAATACTTGAAATTTATAAAAGATAAGTATTTCATGTTTTATTAATGCACATAATTTTTGAGTTTTTTTAATTCATGCTATACTATTGGTTATTAAAATCTTGTATGCTTCTATCATTGGTATTTCTAGTCGAGATAGTTTAGTGAGCTATTTGTAATCTCTCTAACATACCTTCAAGACAGAAGCACAAGATAATTGCATTCAAGGGAGAAAGAACTTGATGCTTGCAAATGAATTGATGATTGAGACTAGATGCAAAGGGAATCTGACATTTCAAAAGATGTCAAGAAGTTGATAAACTTGAGCTTCAGAGGGAGCAAATGGTTCATTTAACGTGTGACAATCTTGATTGAAAGGGAGTTCACTATTGAAGGTGAAACACTTCTGAGGTAAACTTGATATAATTGATTATTATACTAATGAATCATGAATGTTTTTAATGGGCCTGCCCCCTGTGTAAATCATGAGGAAGTGACAACTTCCAAATGATTATCACTTGTATTTGCAAAAGTTATTGGAAGGTGACGATCTTACAATAACTTAAATCATGATATGTATTTATAATGTTGAAACAGATCATGATGAATTAATGCAACAACTAAGTGTTAGATGTCATTAAGTTGACGGTCTATGAGTTGTTTGCATAAATATATCTTGTAAAGCAACCACTAAGTGTTAGATGTCATTAAATTGACGGTCTATAAGTTGCTTGCATAGATACATCTTGTACGGCAACAACTAAGTGTTAGATGTCATTAAATTGACGGTCTATAAGTTATTTGCATAGATATATCTTGTAAATCAGCAACTAAGTGTTAGATGTCATTGACGGTCTATGAGTTGTTTGTATAGATATATGATAGGTATTTGGTGAATATCATGTGTTGATATTCTACAAGCCAGTACCTTATTGAGTACTTGGTGAATATCATGTGTTGATATTCTGATAGGCCAATACTCAGAGTATTTGGTGAATGTCATGTGTTGACATTCTGATAGACCAATACTCAAGAGCTTGTGGATAGAATCGCCGATGGAGGCAATCCACCTGAGAACTTGTGGATAGAATCGCCAATGGAGGCAATCCACATATTGAGACTATGTTTCTATTGATTACATCTTGGGGATGATGCCTTTATTTCTTACATCATATGATTGATGTTGTCAAGTGTCTTAAGTGTTGACATTGGATTGATTTATCCTCCCTAGCTAAGAGGGAGTGTTGATGTTTTGTAGCTTCAGTCGAATAAACACTATGAGTCAATACTAGTGAAGATATGTGTATATATATATATATATATATATATAATGTAAATATTAGAGAAATTAATATAATACTCAAGAGATATTATATGTGTGTGTGTGTGTGTGTGTGTGTAATAATAATTGTCATTATATTAATTACATATTAATGAATAGACATGTCTCATGAAGGGACATGTCTCTTCTTGGCTCATTCTCAATATAAATGCAAGAGATTGTTGCATTTGGAAAACACATACAATTAGATAGTGCCATTACATTTGCAATGATCCTAAAACCTTAACACACTTGATTAATTGATTGATATAGGGAGGCAGAGATTGATTAATTGAGAGAGAGAGAGAGAGAGAGAGAGAGAGAGAGAGAGCAAACCAATAGAAAAACATTAGAAGCTGCAGTAAGATTTATTCCCACACCTCCAGCCTTCAATGAAATCAACATCACCTGCAAAAGCAATATCAACAATATATAAGCACCCAATTCAATTTTTCAATAGCATGCATTGCAGTAAAGAATACAAACCTACCAAAATATGAGGATTTTCACTAAACTCCCGTATCACTCTTTCTCTCTGTTGTTGACTCAGTGTCCCATCCAAGCGGACAAACTGGAAATTCCCTCTGCAAATAACGGAAACAAACTTATGTGATGAACAAGAAAAAATATTAGAAAGCGTATCAAGTGCTACAACTGTAGTAGCAAGAAAAGAAAATAGCAATGGTTCAGAATGTCTAAATGATAAAAGGTATGTTACAAACAGAAATACAACATAGGCAAATTGGAAAATCCTTTCTGCTAGTTAAAAGATACTTTAAACATCGAATATGGAACACAACACATAAAGGACACAATTAAAAATAACAACAAATGGATGTAGGAAAACAGGAATTTCTTTATTGGCAGTTTAGTCTGCAATAAAATGTATTTATTTAGGGTGCCTAGTAGCAAATATATATACCAACCACTTCAAGTAATAAAGGGCATTTCAATAGGTAAACTCAAATAAACACTTCAGAACAATGGTTAATGCATTCATCCAGAAGCAGAGGTCTTTGCAGGATATCAAATGAGGAAATGACCAATGTTAGTAGGATAGTCTACTCTTATAATGATGACTCGGAGCTGTAGAGGATCACATATTAAAAACATTAAAGTTTTAATGCATTAGAATTGATATGACAGATAAGTGAATTGACAGGAAGAAAGGGATATAAAGAAGAATTTCAGGTCTACAAGAAAGCCAGTGGGGGGGAGGGAATTGATGCAAGTGACCCAGATGTTGTCGACGCTGGTGGAAAGTTAAAAATGTTAACGTGTAGCTAGTTGATTCTAGCTAATAAATTAAAATCGAAATTTTATATCTTTAATTTAAAATTTAAAGTTATCGAAATTCCTGGGCCCGTTTTCTAAAACGTGTGGGCCGACAAAAATTCTTGGCACCTCAATTTGGTTGGCCAACTCAAGGCAGATCTGATATATAAGGAGCTCCACTCTCGTCATTCAAAACACAATTTGATCCATTTTCGGCATTTAAACTCAGACAGCGAAATATCTCTGCAAGTTCGATATTCAGTCTTGACATTCGAAAATCAGTCTCTGCTACAGGATGTTCTCCATCATCAAATCCAAATTCACCTTGCTCATGATCGAGGCTGTTTGATATAGATCTACAACATACAAAGTTCAAGTGCGAAAATCAGAAGGTGCTACATTAAGAACTGCTTAGTTGAAGGTGATTGTGATCTTACTGAGAATTTGTTGTTACATGCCTGGGTATAAGATCATCTATCTCTGCCATCTACGACAGCAGCAACTCTTGTAGAAGACTAACTACCTTCCTCTGCTCCATGGTGATTGATCAAGCTATCATCTAGATCTGATTGCATACAGATCACTGTTCATTACACCTTCAGGTCTGATTCATTATTGAGGCTGAACATTGTAAGTTATATCTGGACTTAATAAAATACTTCAAACTGATTGCTGGGTTTTCACCTCCACAAGGGAGGTTTCCCAGGGTAATTCTTGTGTTGTGTTTGTGTTTTAGTTATTCATTATTACATTTATTTCCTCATTATTAGTAAATAGTTAGATCTGAAACTAAAATTTAACACGGTATCAGAGCCAAGTTCATATTGAACTAATCAGATCTGACAGGTCCCAGGTTCTTGGTAACTGTATCAGATCTAACTTATATTCTTTAGATTTGTTGTCTTTGTGTGTTTCTTTCTTGTGTCAAAATGGTGACAGGATTGAAGGTGGAAGATAGACTTGAAGGTGCTCTCAACTTCATCTCTTGGAAAGCACGAATTTTGATTGCTCTTGAAGAACATGACTTACTGGAATTTGTTCAAAGTGAAAAAATTGAAACACCCATGGATCTGGAAATGCTTAGTCAATTCAAGAAGAAAGCTATCAAGGCCAAGAAGATCCTAATAGATTCTGTCAGAGATCATATTGTTCCTGTCATCTCGAGGATGTCTTCAGCCAGAGATATGTTCAAACAATTGGAAGATATGTTCGAAGTAAACAACATGAGCCGAGCACTTACCTTAAGAAGAGACTTACTTCAAATCAAAATGAAAGAGGATGAGTCAGTCATGGAGTTCTTCATGAGGATTTCAAAATTAAGAGATAAAATAAGTGCTATTGATAGTGAAGTTGTAGACAAGGATCTCGTCATGCTTGCACTCAATGGTCTCCCTCCCTCATGGGAACCCTTCATTCAACGTTTAAGCGGTAGAGGTAACTTTCCCTCCTTTGACCTCCTTTGTGCTGACTGCATTCAAGAGGAATCTAGGCTCATATCAAGAGGGATCAAGTCTACCCGTAATGAAGAAAACTTAATTCTTGCTACTCAATCAATCAAAGGTGATCACTGGAAGAAGAACAACTTCAAGAGGAACATCGATTTCAGATCCTATGATGCTAATAGCTCAAGGAAGAAGCCAAGAGATCTCTCTCATATCCAATGCTTCAAATGTAACAAATTTGGCCACTATGCCAGGGATTGTCAGGTTCAACTCTTTCAACAAATGGCTAACCCAAGCGAAGTTGTCAACCTTGAAGATAAGCAAGACTTTCTCCTTTAAGTATTTTGTGTTAGATAGTTTAGAATCAATGTTGTTTGAGATCTAACTATTTTTGTTGAAACTAACTTTAGGGAAAGGATATGTGTTGTAGATTTCTTTTAGTTGTGCAGGGGTGAGGATCAAGAGGGAGTCACACACTTTCTCATCTTACTTGAGTTTGGTATAGTCTAACCTATGTGGTAATGTGATGGTAACTCTCTTGAATTAGAAGTGTTTCTTTTGGCTCAATAATCTTGGATCTATTGATTTTTGAACTAACTTGGAAGGTTGAGTATATGATTTCCTAACTCTAAGTACAGGAAATTGGTTGAATAGTCAATTACTTGGAATGCTTCAGAATCAGGGTATATTGCTTCTTCAAGAGAAGCTATTGGGATTGACTTTTCTATCACTTGAAGGATGTCCAAGTGCTTTGGAAGTTATGTAGGGCTCAACTACTACTAAGAGGGAGCCTTAGCTTCATTGATGTATCTTGTATACCACTCTTGCGGGCAATGCAAGGTGGACATTGTATCTTGTTGTTTTAATCTTCCTTAAGTGAAGATGATTGTAACCACTCTCTGCGGGCAATGCAAGGTGGACATTGTAAATCTTAATTTTGTCCATCCTCTGCAGGAAATGCAAGATGGTGTTGTAATAATTCTTATAAGTCCACCCTCTGCGGGCAATGTAAGGTGGTGTTGTATTGAAGTCCACCCTCTACGGACAATGTACGGTGGCAATCACCCTTTGCAGGCAATGCAAGGTGATCTTTTGAGGCTTGTCCTCTTCCACCCTCTGCGAGTAGGTATGGTGGATATTCTTGACCATCCTCTGTGAGTAGGCATGATGGTTCCACCCTCTGCGAGTAGGTACGGTGGATATTCTTGACCATCCTCTATGAGGAGGCATGATGGTTCCACCCTCTACAAGTAGATATGGTGGATTGCTTTGGTTCCATCCTCTGCAAGTAGGCATGATGGGTATGGTTGATTTGTTCTTACAGCTATGCATCCATCCTCTGCGAGTAGGCATGATGGAAAGGTAAGGTAATACTTAGATCTCTCCTAGCTAAGAGGGAGTGTTAACGTGTAGCTAGTCGATTCTAGCTAATAAATTAAAATCGAAATTTTATATCTTTAATTTAAAATTTAAAGTTATCGAAATTCCTAGGCCCGTTTTCTAAAACGTGTGGGCTGACTCAAATTCTTGGCGCCTCAATTTGGTTGGCCGACTCAAGGCAGATCTGATATATAAGGAGCTCCACTCTTGTCATTCAAAACACAATTTGATCCATTTCGGCATTTAAACTCAGACAGCGAAATATCTCTGCAAGTTCGATATTCAGTCTTGACATTCGAAAATCAGTCTCTGCTACAGGATGTTCTCCATCATCAAATCCGAATTCACCTTGCTCATGATTGAGGCTGTTTGATATAGATCTACAACATACAAAGTTCAAGTGCGAAAATCAGAAGGTGCTACATTAAGAACTGCTTAGTTGAAGGTGATTGTGATCTCACTGAGAATTTGCTGTTACATGCCTGGGTATAAGATCATCTATCTCTGCCATCTACAACAGCAGCAACTCTTGTAGAAGACTAACTACCTTCCTCTGCTCCATGGTGATTGATCAAGCTATCATCTAGATCTGATTGCATACAGATCACTGTTCATTACACCTTCAGGTCTGATTCATTATTGAGGCTGAACATTGTAAGTTATATCTGGACTTAATATAATACTTCAAACTGATTGCTGGGTTTTCACCTCCACAAGGGAGGTTTCCCAAGGTAATTCTTGTGTTGTGTTTGTGTTTTAGTTATTCATTATTACATTTATTTCCTCATTATTAGTAAATAGTTAGATCTGAAACTAAAATTTAACAAAAAAGGATTCAAAATAATTGATTAAGCTCATTGAGTACCTCAATCAAAAAATACAAAAAAGAGGAACACTGCAATTGTAATTCAAAAGTAACAATCAGAGAAATATCTCAGTCTAGACATATGCAAACTTACACAGATTGAAAACAAGGATGAGAATAACCCATAAACACTTTAAGTCTATTTATAGATGACTTGGCTATATTTGCCAGTGCCTCATTTTGTACCAGGAAGTTTTGACTGCCTGGAGGCATCTTAAGTTCTTTCAGATGGCAAAGTAGTTAACACAAAACTGAATTCTGGTGGACTGATCTTAACTAAACCTTGGGCTAAGTCCTAGGTAAAGCAGATCCTAGAATATAATAAGGTGATGTATCTTGGAATTCCATTTGGAATTAATATTTCCACTAAGAATATGTGGAAGTGAGATCTTGTCGCAAACTTAGCAGCTTGGCATGTATTCACTGATAACTCCGATTACTATAAAAAATTAAAAAATTCTCAGAGTTAACAATCTCTACACAATCTTCATTTCATTAGTCAAAACTATCCACAAAGGAACAGGAATTACTAAAATAAGCAAAACTTTTTGTGGAACTCTTACAATTCCTTTGATCTGCATTTGAAAAGGCTTTTCATAAATTGGGTATTGAAGAAAAGCTACTCCTAACAAATATGAAATATCCATTGAGCCAGTTGCCATGGTCATATTAGTTAAAACTAATGGTCAAATCTAGCTGCACAGATTGTCATATTTTACAGAAATATTGCATGAAATTGTTTAAGTGGGAAAAAAATGAAGTACCCGTAAAGAGGTATTTGCAACAAATCTAGAAAGGCTGTCCACTGGCTAAAGACAATGCTTTTAGATCCCAATGGTCTGAGGTCTTCCAGATGTTGTAGCAGAGCTGAAATCTTTGATGATTCTGTCCAATTCTTTTCAACATCTACATGAAATCTACTTTCTCTGGGAGCCGTGATAAGATCCTGCCTAATTAAAGCTTTCCTGAAAGTAATAGAAGATATGCACAACATACACATTTAGAACTCATTTGTAGCTATTTGCATACACCAAACAATTAAATAGGAGCAAGAAGTAACATATACAAGAAGAAAATCAATAGTGAGAATAATACCTATGCCAAGACCATTCCATAGTGTTGTGTAATCTAAAATCAATTATAGCATTTTTACATACATTTAACACTTTCAGATAAAATCGGTTGAATGTGAAAATATTAAAAAATGTAGGTGTCATGAAGACAATACCTACATATAGGGCAAGACCCACTCATAGTGCTGCGCCAGCTTGCAAGAAGACATTCACGACACATGCAGTGTGCACATGGAGTGAGGACTGCATCTTCAACTGCTTCAAGGCAAATTGGACACTCTGCCTTTTCCCCTTTGCGAATTTCTTCAACCACCTCTTGAATATAAGCCTTAGAAAGTGCAGATTTGGATTCCCCGTTTTCAGCCTGCTGACCTCCTTTAAGAAAACGTTTTGCAAGCTTATCCAGATCAGAATACTCTTGTGTATCACCACGGCTGATGGAAATAAAGCAATCATCAGACATCTTTTACCAAGAGCTTTCAAGACAATAAATGTGTAATGCAGTGCAATTTATAGTAATTCCCTCAGGACGTGTTTCCATAAGGTTCTAACATTATGTAAGCTATGTCAGACACAAACAATATTGTGATGTGGGCACTAAATCTTTACAAAATAAATCTACTCAAAGAATCATGTATTTCTAAACTCAAAATTTATTTCTTATACGTACTGTACCTACAGAGAGTCTCTTGCCTTTTAAAGATCTGAAATCATTGTGTGAGATCCTGCTACTGCAACTCAACATATGTTAACTCATCTCAGTTCATTCAACACTTCAGATAAGTTGAAGCTTTTGATTTTCAACCTTAACTACTTTCATCTACATAAATATTGTAGAGGGCCGGTGATTGTACTTTCATCTACATAAATATTGTAGAGGGTGGGTGATTGTTGCATATGAGATTTTGAATGAATCAAAATTTTCATGCTAACTTGGAAAATAATTTATGTACTTGGGGGTGACCCATTTAGAGCAGCGGTTGTAACACTTTGTTGCGGAGGCTGCCACCAAGGTTCAAACCCCTGCTGGCCATTGTACTTGCAAGCACTATGCCTACACTGGGTCGGTGTGCTTGTGGGTTTGAATTTGTGGAGTGTTTCACAGCTTAAAAGGCTGCCGTTTACCAATCAAAAAACAAAATAGCTTATGTACTTAAGGTCAGTACTAGTCACTCATACTTGGAAAAAAATGAAACTTATATCTATCATGCTCACATTGTTATTTTGTGTGTTTTTATGCTTGTATTTATTTATGTATATGGTACACACAAAAATGGTCTGTGCTTATTACTTTTATAATTTAGAGTTATATATGAAACCTATTTTTCTTCTCTAAGTTTGAAAGACCATTGCAACTTGCCTGTACTAGTGTTAATTCTCTTTGGTCATCAGAAATGCAAATGACTAGGCCTATGATATAGATCAAAAACAAATAACTTTCCTGTTAGGCACATCTTTCTAGAATATTCTACTACCAAAGAAAACATTCAGGATAAGGTTCCAACTTCTAACTTCTAATAGACTTATAACCTAAGCAATTCAAATCAAAAAGAAGCCACTCAGCAACTACCAAAGAAAACATTCAGGATAAGATTCCAACTTCTAATAGACTTACAACCTAAGCAATTCAAATCAAAAAGAAGCCACTCAGCATTTTAATATGCATTACACATGTCCATAATTTGTGTACAAGACACTTTAAAATATAAACCCACCTCATAACAAGAAAAGGATGGTCGCAGCATTGACGTAACCTCAAAAGTAGCTCCAAAATAGAAGCATAATTGTGGAGAACTCTGCCCTGTTCCACAAATTGGTCAAACTTGACCTGCAAAGCAAGTACACTCCACATGTTATAATGGATGTTAAAACAACTAGGCGAATATAGGAATTTGTGACTAGGTTTTGAGAGGTTTTAAAAATATCAGTGTCACCCACCTTAGACCTTTTAAATAAGGCACCATAGAAATCTTTCTCAGTTTCTGTAAACTCGCAATAGACTACTTGGACACTGGCTGGAGGAAGAACAATGATAGGTCTAGATACATAGGGAAGAACATGATATCAGGCTTCAGCAATCACTCAAAAGTCAAAAGAGATGAATTTCAGGGAAACAAAATGATCAACTAAAAATACACCTGCCCTCCTTATCAGTACTATCTTTTGTCCTCCGCAACATTAATGGCTGCAAGATAGCTTGAACAAGCTTCAATCCACGTTCATCTCCCTCCTCAAATGGCTTCTGAATCAATTTGTACCACCTATAAACCACCACGATATGTTTCTTCAAAAAATGGGAAGTAGATTAACATTGGAGAACACAAATTTTAATCTTTGAGGACAATGCAGCAAATTATGCAACATGATTCATTGTGATCATTAAAATAGAACTGCACAAAATTGGAATGCTTATTTATTATGAAAAAAATAAGCATCAGCATAATAACAGAACTAACAGCAACACCAAACACAATCATAATCTAACTGCACTGACTTGACAATTCTTTTCTAAAGACCAAAATAATAGGCCCATCAACTAAATGAAAACCAGCAAATGAGTCAACTTTTGATGGCAGAACGTACAGCAGTTTTCATTGCAAAGGGATTAAGTGTTGAATTCAAGCATGGTGTAATGAGCACCACATTATATATATTCTTAGTCTCACTGACAATTATGGTCCCTTTGTATTTTTAATAAATAAATGTAATCCCAATCATACTCCAAATACAACAAATAGACATAGTTTTGCAAACCAGTTGGGATGTATAATCTTGCACAGCTAGGAAGCACTTTGTCTACTGCAAACCTCATTCATGATGAAAAGGTCAAATATGTCATGGTGAGAATATGGATGAATATCAATCAGTTATGACCAAAAAGCTTGGCCTTACAAAATACAGCAGAACCTTATCAGCAATCTTCTTACCAAAATGCAATTGATATATGACATTAATAAATGCAATTTGGATGAGCCATCTAAATATGAACACCCTTCAATTATGAAGGATTTTAGACCTTTTATGTAGTATAAGGTCAAACCGTAGTGCATTACAACATGGAGATTATGATGAATCTATCGGACTTGGATGAGATTCTCGATTAGGTAATGAAACAGGTGCTATTGAAAAGGGGAGAATAATTTATGCGTAGGGTAACTTGAAAATGCATATTATTTCAAATATGAAAAGTGACAACCAAAGCGAGTATATTTATTTTAACGCTACATGGGAGAACATTTTGAAAGAACTAAACAACACATGCAGTTAGAAGTACTCTGAAATTACACATACACAATATGTGGAGACATATTGCCAAACAGAAGGAAAGGTTGGTCATTCAACCTAATTAGAGTGGATTTCCTTAAGACCAAGTTGTTCGTGATTACAAGAAGACACGTTGCCACTTTGACAAGATCAATATCTTGTTCTCTCTTTCATGTAAAAGATTTTAACTTGCATTTTTTGAAATTATGTCACTTACTATAACTTGAAGTTAGAAGTTAGCAAATGAGCCTCGTTTGTGTAAAAATGATGGAAATCCTAGCCAAATAAGGTTTATTTTTTCAAAACTAGTGTATTTCAAAAAAGTAGTTGCGTATAGTTATCAAGTTACTTACTAGGTAGTTATCCTATGAAGCCTATAAATACAAGGCTGTTTGCAATGAAGAGGGGAAGAGTTTTATAAAAAGAGAAATTATGGAAAATTTTCTAGACTTTTGGAGAAATTTTCTGTTCACACTTCATATAATAGTTTATGAATTTCTATAATTTCACAAAGATAACCGAGGAAACATTTGAATCATATGTTTTGGATGATCTATATTGTTACTATTTCTCGTCTGTTCAAATTGGTAATCCTTCTGTCTAATTATGTAAATCATAGGCTATCCATTATAATGGTCATAATTTATGCAATTGATGTAATGAAACACAAGAAGGCCTTGGTATCTCAGTTTGAATGTGTTTAAGTTACCCATCTCTTCATCTATTAAATTTGTCACCCATATTTCATTGTCATTACGTATCAAAATGTACTTTATCATAAAAATCCCCTCTGTGATTGTTATCGTTCATACAGTCCTGTTGTACATCCGTACGTATGCCAGTAGGTTTTCTATTATTCATTTCCCTTTGGTTTTATATTTTCTCCTTTTTGTACTCTCAAGTTGAAAGTACATGAAAATTCCGAAAAACCCCATCATACAAGGGGACCTTCCACTCTCAAACATAGAGGAAGATCGCTATTTCATAGCATCCAACTTTTAAGACATTTGTCATTTCCCGTTGGCCGAGTCACTTAGATTCTGCAATGACATATATGTTTACCAACTAGACACATTCCTGGGGATTTTTCAACTATCTCAGGATTAATGGACATGATTAAAGAGAAGGGTGAGATGATTAGATAATTTGTGAGGGGCTTTGTTTTGTGTACCACAAGGTTCAGGTAGACTACCTTCATCTCCCTCTTTTGAGGTGAGTGAAATGGAACCATGGGGGAAACAAAAGCCATGAGTTCATCATCACTAGGCCTAATTGCACATATGTTAAACATGCAGACAAGGAAGGTTGCAAAGATGAGGTTGTTCCCAATTTCTATTTTGGTAATGGTAGTCCCTTCTATGTTGCTCAATCTCCTTTTTACAAAAAGCTTATCAACAAAGGAAGCAAAGCTGATCTTGGTTATGTCAGTCCTAGCTTACCTAGCTTGAGAACCATTTTATTGAAAAGATGTGATGTCCCCTTCTAGCTAGCGACATCATGTTGGTAAGTGATTAGCCTATCAGTGGACCCTCGTAGGCTAGTAGGCATGAATAGGGGGTCTTTTCAGGCACAGTGAAGGTATGGCTTTCTGATGGTTCAGTATTGGCAAAGCTCAGTGTTTTCAGTTGGCTTAAGAGATTGTTTTTGGCTCAGTTATATGGATTTTGCTATTTTTAGCAAAGGTTTCTATATTTGGGTTTATTTTTTAGCCATAGAGATGAACCCCGGCTATTTTTGGAAATGCATTTTGGTCACATGGAGAATTATTTCACCAACTCCGGTTTCAGACGGTTTAGCCAGATTCACAATATCAAGGGAGTTGTTGCATTTTCAGTGGCTAAGTGTTTAATGAAGGAATAACAATTTAATATTAAGTTATAATATAACTTTATATTAAATCACTTAAGTGATGGGTTTTAGCTTCATAAAGGGGGCCAAGTTTATATATTAATTTATGGGCATGTGTCCTAAGTCCAAATTAATTAATTAAATGTCATTTTAATGTTTATTACATTAAAAGTGAATTATATGGAGAAAATCGCAAGCTTGTTTTTTGGTGCGATTTTGGACTTGGAAGAAATAAAAAGGCTTGGTGTGAGTTGAGAAGGCATCCATTATTCATTTGAAGAATTAAAAAATTGTTTCCTCTTGAGCTCTGAGAAGGGTTTGATAGTTTCAGCCATTGGAGAATGTAGTTTCTTCTGTGTGTTCATCATTTGAGCCACTGAAATACCTAGTGAATTTGATAGTCAAAGGGAGTCTCATTCAAAGATTCTATTTGCGCTTCAGTAGAGGGTTTCAACAGTTGCAGCACAAGCTCAAAAGCTACATCGGGATCAGATACAAGTGCTGGTTGGTTACATCATTGCAGAGACTTGTAGGCATGGCTGGGAGTAAAGGAAAGACGCCATTCATGCTAAAAACGCATTGGCTGGTTCAGTGCAATTTCTTATGGAAACTATTCAGGTTTTTTATGTTTGTAAAACTCATTGTTGTTTATGTTTGGATTCCGGGACCATCTTCTTGTACTTGGCGTTGCATATTGAAGAATAATAAGTTTGCAGCAGTAGTTAGATTATCTTTCCAGTCTTTTCAGATTTGTATCTATTTGTTTTTTTTAATTTAAAACCCTTGCAAAAACAAAAAAAATCATAAAACATTCAAAGAAACAACAGTTCAGCAGTTAGAACCTGTGAAGGGTTCTTACAAAAGAAGAATTCTTAAGTTAAACTATTGACAAAGGAGAAGGCGAAATGGATAATATATGGCTGCAGTTAATCATGGATGGATGGATGAGCATTAGACAGCACCCATGTGGGTCCTAGTAAGACTAGTTTGAAAAATAGTCTCTTAGAAAATATATAAAAGTTATTCCAATGCTAACCCATTGATGGAGGATAAGGAAAAATGGATAAAATACATATCTCAAACATAATAATGAATGAGTGGATAAAAATTAGACACCACCCACTCATCAAAATCATGGTTAAATGCATTTATGGACCTTGCCACCTAGTGCTTAGGAAAACGCGGGGGTGTTGAGTTTCAATTTTAGATTCTAGGAAAATAGTTGAGGAGGTTGATCCTCAAAATGCAATGCACATGCTTACTAATGCAGCATAAGCCTTTAGGATAGTAGGTAGATTGTATTATCTACATCAAACAAATCTATTCAACCCCTTGTCACATGTATGGTACAAATAATGCACTCAAATACATTGTAAATAAGTGGGTCAAACAGGTGAAGGCGGATGGAAAGGAGGTGCAAATGTTAATTTGCAACAACCACACCTCATTATTATTGTTTTGGACCTTTACAAAGAAGGAATTCTTCAAACTAGTTGAGACTCAATTTGTTTCATATTTTAATTTCATTCTACTACAAAGGATGCTTGAATTGCAAGGGCCAATGCAACTTATGATTGTGACACATGAATGGAATAGGTGGAAAAAGTCAAAGACAAAGCAACAGAAGAGGGAGAAGGAAATGTTGGCTAGTGGTACTTTTTGGTGGAATGTGAAATAAATCACATCTCTTATACAACCTGTTTTCACCTTCATATAACTTAAGGATTCTAATACTCTTATTCTGAGGAAGATGTACATAGTCTTATTCTTGGGAAGATGTACAAGTGCATTGGTAGCATGCTTCGTTAAATGAAGGATTTGAAGAATAGGAGATAGTTCCAAATGTAAAATTTTCTCCTAATGACATTACTGTGTTGGTGAAAGATCCAGTTTCTTGCTTTGGTCATTTCATCTCAAAAAGGTTTGTTGTAATTCATAGCAAGACAGCTTAAATTGTAATGAGTATGTTTCTTCTCTTTCTTTTTTAATGTTTGAGCCATAGGAGAGAACCCCAACAGATTCCTTGACTTAACGAAAAAGCATATTAGAAATTATTATCATAATATCTATAGACAATACTTTAAATATGTGTACATTTAAATACTATAATTATATTAATTATTAAAAATATTATTGCTTTTAAAGGGCGATCATACTTTCTATATTTTGGGTTTCGCCAGCCACCAACCAGACATTTAATTTTGTTATTTGCCATCAGAAAAGGGGGTTTTGTGAACACACTTGCTGCCATTACTACCCACTTGCTGCCATTGTAGTTATATCTCTTGGCAAAGGAAGTGTAATCACCAAAAATTGTGGGTATGGGAACAAGGTCATGGGAACAATAAAATAACCACGCATGTGGACTACAAGGTCATGGAAACAATAAAATTACTCTAACAAAAGGTGATAGCAATCAGAGCACCTAGCATCTTAAAGAACATAATCACAAGAAAAAACTTATCATGTATTATCTTATCAAGAACCGGATAGTAAAGAAGAACTTCTGTACTTCCTAAAAGAATTGGCAGCTGTTGAAAAGATTAACAACGAAGGTCATATTCTCATCTCAACTCAGCAACTCAATCCCTATAACATTCTTGCAATTCTCTGATCTTCATGCAAATGATGAAGAAATATATTATAAAATAAACCACCATTCACTCTAGCATGTGTAAATGTTCTTTTTTGTTTTGAATTCTCCCATGTCAGTCAGTAAGTAGAGTGCAGTCTGTTATATGATATATCTGTTCATTTATTGCTACCGAAGTAAAAAAAGAAATTAGTACTGCAACCTTATATCTATAAAAATACACAACACAATCTTATTAGCAGCTATCAAATGGAGCACAATATTTTGCATGCCAAAACATGATGCCTCAGGTGTGCTGTAAAGCTGTAAGAAAATTATTTAAATACAAATAGATGACATATTGGTTTACTTGGGTAGATGCCTGGAAAAGGGAAGAAAATAAAATAAATTTTGATAACAGTACAACTAGAAATGAATATCAAAAGGAAGAACGTTGTAATTGTTTTGATTTCATTGCACATTAGTCAACCATCAAAACAAATGAAAGCCATTAACTACACCAAGACTGAACCAACCATGTGCACAGTGCACACGAAATTCATATCATATCCACTTATTGGCTACAACACTTAGAAATATCAACAAACAAACAATGCATTTCTAATTTATTAGCCTTCTGAAGCACTTATTGGCTACAACACTTAGAAATATCAACAAACAAACAATGCATTTCTAATTTATTAGCCTTCTGAAGCATAGCAGGCATGAGAAGCACCTGTCGCATAATATACATAAGCAAATTTCAAATTTGTAATGTTTCTTTCTTTATAAAATATATGAATGGAAGGCAGAAGCAAAAGATACACATGATCCATTTTACTTATTCTTTTAAGGCTGCCAGCATCATTTTGATCACAGGTTTATGCAACTACCATGTCCTTGAAGAAACAAAACCCTAGAAAAAATATTTATAACTGCAAAAACTCAAATGCAATCAAAGGAGGTACACAAGTATGTACAAGATCATCTTTGGACAAATAGAACAGTAATATTTAATGTAGTTACTAAGGAAAAACAGGACCAGGTAATTAAATTTACCATCCCCAACTACTCCAAGGCTCAACGCGAAGAAAGCGAAGAAGACTGTACACATCCTCCAAATTATTCTGCACCAGTTAAAAACAATAGCAATACTCAAGTTATGCAGAATTCAAGCAATTCAACAAAAAGGTCATATCAATAACACAAATGTGTGCAAACTACAAACACTTTCCCTTAAATTGCACAAGTTGCATAAATTCTAAATAATTAATTTGCTAGAGTCTATCTAACAGGAATCTCCGTCCTTAAGCAATGGAAGTGCAAAGCAACGCAGAATGATGACAAACAAACTATAAACGGATCTTGCTACTCATGTATAGCCAGCTATATGGCTCAGATAAGATCTTCTAAGAGCTGTTAGCAAGATTCAAACAAGAAAAATTTAAGTTAGCTACTGTCCAACACTGGCAACATATCACATCCCTCTTGTTCACTAATGCTTTGTTATGATTGTATTGATTTCATAGATGTTTTTATTTCATGTAAATGCAATGGAACAGTGGTTCAGAATGTATATGTGGAAAGATTTTATGTTATGATCATAATTTTGATTTGCAACTAGATATATTGCACATGATGAATAATGGAAATGATTTTGGGCTAACTACATTTCTTTGACCAAGTGGTTGTGGGGAGATCATTGTCCTCTGAGGAAGGAGGGAAGGTAACATCAGGAATGGGAGGTAAACATGATCATGGGTTATAAGCTATATAAGTTCCTAACTTGTAAGTATTGGCTAAGTCAAGTTTGATATTAAGCCTAGAAATGTGGAGTTGAGTTCTAGGTACCTATGTTGGTCAAACCTAGATAGTTAGTTAAGTCATTAGGGTTTCACCTAGACTGGACTTATGACGTGACTTTAGCCTTTGTTAAAGTAGCTCTAATTATGAGTTAATAAATATACTCTGGATTTAATCTTACTATTTAGTTAATTAATTCATTTTGTTTATATAAGAAATATATGAGTGTTGTATGTGTAGTATGTATAACACATGCTTAAATATGTGTGCATTATTAAGATAATAAACACAAATATGAATACATGTAAACATAAGTATTGAATTCTATTCCCAGTTGGGGAAGATTGAATTTCACTAAAGAAATACTACGGTCTAATTCATATCATACTCTATTCATAAATGATTTAACATATGGCCAAATGCCATATAGGGGTAACGCAAGTTTGGCCATATAAGTTATAGGCCACATGAGTGTAAATGTTGCACTGACATTTATATATTTAAACCGCTTTAAAGGTATTTGTTTCTTCCTTGCACGACACCCAAAGATATCTTCAAATAGAATCCAATTTTTATTGGATAAATGAAATTGTAATTTCACATGTAAAACGGCACTCACTGCAGATTAAGAATTGGTAACTTGATATGAATGCACGTGGAAGAGATATTACACAGCCATGTGGATAATAAAATCCAAGGCTTAAGCAATGATAATAAAAGGTATTCGCAACTCCTTGAGAGGGAAGATATTAATGCATGTGAGAGAGGATTTCGTAACAAACTCCCAAATTCATTGAAATGAATTGTAAATCAAGTGAAATCTGTAAAACCGCTTTGAAAGAGGGAAATGGAAAAAAGTTTGAAGCCCGGATTGTTAATGTTTTTGTAGTGGCAGGAGATATCATCTGTACCTGCGGTGGTTGATCTTGTCAACATTGTTCTATCTTCCTTGTTGATGTTGTTCTTGCTCAGCTGTTTGTGATTGCAGATCAGCTACGATGAACTGTTCTACAATTCTCTGCTACCTGCGAAGGTTATGCTGTATGGTTCTTTTACTATCTGCAACCCTAGATGATGTTGTTGGACGGGATTTTTTGTTTATAGCTTCATGTTTATGATTATGGAGCAGCTGTATTATAGCTGCCAGCTCATAGGTCATCATGTCCGTATCTTCCTTGTGGTGATCATAGTTATTGAGGCATCGAATGTTCTGAAGGTGAAACGACTCTTTTCCATAACCATCACTGTTAAGCGCAAGAGTCGTCGAGTGTTAAGCTCTTGTGAGATTGTCGTGAGTCTGGCAACTGTCTGATTGAGAGTGGCTTATATTATCATCGGGATTTATTATATCTTGTTAAAAAAAGGTTCAATTAATATTTCGACCATGTGGCTCTTTATGATCGATGGAGCACAAAGCGGCATGCAACGTAACCGCCATCAAGTCTTTATTGTGTATCAAGAGTGGACTGTTGGTCTACCTCTGCGATTGACATTCTCTTGGCTGAGTCTTGTTTCAATAGAAGTTTTTTCACATATTGGTGATTTAATTGTAGTGCAAGTCAATGTGATGATTCATTAAAGAAAAAACTGGTTTGAGCACCATGTTTGCCTGTTGATATTATCGGGCTGATTAGTTTTCTTAATATGAATTGTTCTGTGTAATTCAGTGAAGCAGATTTTGCTGGGTAGGAGTTTTGTTGATTCATAGAAGGATTTTTGTATATTGTAGGTGTCGAGTGTGACTTTGACATTCTACTAATATTTGTTAAATAAGTACAATACCGGTGAAGAAGTTATTCTTCTGAGAAAAGCTTGTGAGCTTCGTATCAAATCTTTTGTTTATTCAATAAAGGATATATTTTGGGTGTGGCTGGGTTTTTCCCCTCAGGCTGGAGGGTTTTCCCAGGATAAATAATAGTATCAATGTGTTATTTGTGTTCTTAGATATCTGTTATAAATGTTATGTTATTCTGGTTCAAAACTTAACACGGATATTATATAGGTGGTGAGAAAGTTAGAACGCACACACCACTTTTGCACAATTCCATTTTTGGTTCTTCATTCTCACAGGAAGAAACAGCGACACAGCTGTGAAAGTAAAGAGTGAATCAGCATAACGCTCTTTCAACCTCAGCTAGAAAGGCAGACATATTCCCAGGTTACGAACTGTAGCTAATGTCTTTTCTATTTTTCTTAAGGAAGGAATTACAGCTGAATATCATATTCCTGTCTATTATTGAAATGTTATACATACTAGACCTCTGATTAGAGGTTATTTATGCTTGTTCAGCAGATAATGTTTTTCTCATTGTCAAATGGAAACACAAAAATGATATCATGGTTTAACAGTTCACTTGTAAGCTATTGTACAAAGAATTTATAGCTAGTTATAGTGCTGTTCTGGAAGCAAAGGAAAGGAAATTTCTGTAAGAAAATTAGAATAGAATATAAACCAAATGAGACTTTGCCATTCCATTACTACAACCTCTAGACTCAATTACTGAGTCAACTAGAGACCAAGGCTGGATAAACAATTGTGCAGCTGTACTTCATCATTTCTAATGAGTAGAATCAGCTCAAAACTTATAAGTCTGTCATGGACATCTATGTAATTCTATTCTGGATGACATTGGGCAATGTTAAGGGAACTAGAATCATGAGGTAATGAGAAATTTATACCCTAGTATCTGAAATCATTTACTAGTAAGAATAAACCAGTGTGTAGAGGGTTAAGTGGCAAGACGGCATGTACGTGCATGCATGAAGAAGTGCAGAGACAGCACATTCATGAGAGCGTGAAGAGTAAGAAACATCCATTTAACCCTTTACATACAAGGATTATTACCATCCAAGGCAATGCTTAATGGCTAGCAAGCCTAGACCACAAGATAACATATAGTAGCAACTATGATCTGGTGCATCAGTACAATAAACAACCAAGAACAATTGGTTAACATTACTAGATGTTAATGATAAGTATGTCCTTACATAAGTGTGAAAAAGAAAATGAACTTCATTGTTGTTCCATTACATCCAGAGATTAAAAGATTAGGAGTAATTGAATCATGAATCTTGTATGAATATGAACCTCTTAAATCGAGACCTGTACGAGTTGTCTAACCAAGTCAAGTAGGGTGATGAACTAGACTACATGTCTTAATCGTGCTTGCAACTAGAAACCTTGGCCAAGGTGACACTATGTTATGCTAGTGTCAGTTAGTTCATTTGGTCCACATACATTAACTAGTCAGAGTTCATACTCGTTAGAAGTAGCTATGGTGTATGACTGACTAGAATTGTGTAGGAACCAAACACCAAGCTCAGATGGCTTAACCTATCATCACGTTCACACCCCTACAAAGGGCTGAGCCACTTCAAGTAGGAAGTTGTGCAGGGGATCAGTAGATCTGTGGTTGGGTGGTAAAACACCCTGATGGTATTTTCCCTCATTGTTACACTTGGAACAAAAAGGAATTCAGAATGGATTTCCAAATGCTTATACATTCACAGTAAATTTCTAAACTTCTCTTGTACTTGATTGTTGAAGTTATTTAGATAGAAATGATAAATGAAAAGATATATTTCCTTAATAGAAGCTTCTTATTTTGTTGAAAAGATGCAAATTGATTTATAAGTAATATTTCTAGTAAAGAAAATAGATTAGAATGTTTTAATGTTTTCCTTCTTAAATTTTGCATGTTTGTATTTGCATTCTTTCAGTTCAGTAGTTTAGTCATGTTACACAAACAAGCTAAGAGGTATAGGACCTATAGGTTGTGCCAAGTTGAATAAGACATAAATTAACTCAAGGTTTTCAGAAAACTACAAGAAGCGGCAGAATGTCAAAAGAAAAGCATACAGCTGATAGATCAACCATTAAATCCCTTGAGGCCACCCACACAACCAATATACTCGTGCTACCACATGAACAAATGTCCCCAGGCAACCCACAGGCCCAAAGCCCAATCAACACCAAGGCGATCAAAGATATGATCAAATGTATAAAAATAGTATACTACTACCCAGTAAACCAGTGGCCAATTAAAATACTTTCCTAAGCATAATCATGCACCTTCAAGGCCTTGTGCTAAACATCATATAATCACAAAACTACATCCACCTTAACAGTGTCATCCTTACTCAAGCTTGCTAACCTACCTAAGACCATCAAAAACAGTTCACGAAAAGGTAAAGTTTCAGGAATCTTTCACAGCGCAATATTGCTCTGGAAGCATAATCAGTATGCCACGCCCTAACTCCGGCAAGACTTACCATGGAAAATTAAAGAGAGCTGTTCATACCCGTCCAGATAGAATACTACCTAATTTTGCAGCAAGAAGCAAGATAATAAGCCAAAAACCAAAAATGTTGACTGGCTATAAACTTATGCATTAAAAAATGAAGTGGCCATTTAACTATTAAAGGAATTTTGTACTATTTCTATAATGGCCATTCAGTTAAAATCTTTCCATTTCATACTTAGTTCTTATCTAGAATGTTTCTTTTCAGTCTTTTGTTTTTGTTTTAGAAACTTTGTTTGTAATCACTTTTTAAAGAGCTTTTGTCTCCTTCGTAATTACTTCATTTTCAATCAATCAATTATCATTTAGTGGTGTCAGAGCCCATAGGTTAGTTTTTCAGTGAATTTTTAAAATTCATAGTTTCATACCTGGAATAAAATTCCAGAAGTTTTTAATGAAAAATTTTGAAGAATCCTAAAAACTTTTTTAGAAGTTTCTTTACTGATTTTTTAAATAAAATCAACATTTTCAGAACAGTTTGTGTTTTTCCTAAGTTGCTGATTCGGATTCAGGGACGGATTCGGGTTCGAGAATCCGGTTCATGGATTCCTGAAAAAAAAAATTTCCCGTTTTGGATTTGGGCGAGAGCTAAGCTAAGTCTGTCATAGAGATGGGGTCGAAACCAAGTGATTTGTGATAAAACGAGTTAAAACCCTTTGAGAATCCTTTTGCCAGCTTCAGTTTGACCTTAGAAAGCCATAATGGATTGTGGGAGGTAACCCTGCTGAAGGCTTGTTGAATCCTGAAGTTTGGCTAAGTTAGGAATTTTTCGAAAACCCCCAAAATCTAGAATTTGCATCTTAACTCCTATGAAGTTGAAACCTATCTCAAACATCCTGAAATGTATTTATACAAATATAACTTAAAGTATAAGAAATTAAATGTTTACACAAATATAAATCCTGCTGTCAATTTAGGGTTAGATGAAAAACAAAAATGGCATATTAAGTGCTTTATGCCTTCATAGGCCGCAAGTCCCTGGGGATTCGCATGGATCCGCGCAGGATCCCCCCGGGGTCTGCGCCGATCCGGGCAGGGTCCATGCACGGACCTGTGGGTCCGTTCGCCTATCCGGACAGGCCCACAGGTCCGTGCACGAACCCTGCCCGGATCCGGCACGAACCGATCCGTGAATCCGGACCCGGATCTGGGCCTATATAGGCGAATCCGGCAACTTAGTGTTTTCAGATCAAAGGTTTCAAATTTTCATCATTGTATTTGAGAGCTTTTTTGCATTCTTTTTCTAGAAGAGGTCTCAAGTGAAAATCTGCGGAAGAATTTTTTCTTTGGCACCACGATTTTTCTGCTTATGGGCAGTGTTTTTTGTGTTGAGCACTGGATTTGCAGGCGGGATTGGGTTGTGCTTTTATTTCCATTGTTTTTTCAAGGCTATTTTGAAGCCCAACAGAAGTTTACAGCCTGCGTCGTCTATTTCTCAGCCCACACTGTTTTTCGCACTGCAACTTCAGTTTGTTGTCCACATTTCTTTTTATTAACAGTTAAAACACTGCACGAAAGGAACTTTCTGATGTTTTTTCTGCTGCACGTGGGGTTGTTTCTTGGATCTCCAATCTGAACACTTTGTTTTGATGATTTTTAACATAAAATGAAAAAAATCATGGGTTTCTGCAAATCGCACCTAGGGTTTGCAGAAATGAAGGGTTATGTGAGCTGCATTTGTTTTCATGATTTTCTCCCAAAAATCATGATTTTTCTGATGTAAAAGGGTTTTTAATCAATTTTCCCAAAAATCGTGGGTTTTTTCCGATTTTACCTAAAAACAAAGGTTTTTGATTGTGGCTTTCAATCTTCGACAAAATGTTTTCACACTTTTTTATAAAATCATGGTTCCTTGCAAAGTGTTTTGGGTTGCACCTAGGAATTCTATGGTGAACAGTGTTCTTCTGCAAAAGTTTTTGCAGACTTTTTTTACAAAATCATGGGTGTTTCTGCTTTTGACAATTTTTGGCAAAATTGTTGTTTTACACAACTGTGAAGATTTTTAGAGCTGAACTTTGTGTCTCTGGATACAAGAAGGGATAGCTTTATTACCCAATATCATGTTGGAACAATTATGGTAAACTTGGTCATTTACAGCATTTTTGCAAAAAGCAGTTGGCTGATCAAAAGTCCAACCAAGGAGGGTCTCCAAAGCAGGCTCATGTCATAGAGCATTCTGAAGAGGAGTCAGCTTTCTATGTATTCATGGCCAAATGACCTGCATATTATGTCAATTTTTTTGTAGGGTAGTTACTAGAATATTAAAGAGAGGGTGTTAAACTCAGTTAAAGGAATCATGTAATGTTTCTATAATGGTCACTCACTTAGGATCTTTCCATTTCATGGTTAGTTCTTATTTAGAATGCTTCTTTCCAGTCTTTTGCTTCTGTTTTCTTGTAATCTCTTCTCAAGGAGCTTTCATCTCCTTTGTAATTAATTCATTTTGAATCAATCAATTATCATTTCATTAACAACCATAAATGAGAAAGCAATAGAAAAAGTAAGCATCAAAATAATGCAAAATCAAACTCAAACTTGCATCAATCTCTTGCAAACGTCTAAAGTACCCAAAAAATATTTCTTTTGATTTATCCATAATTTGATAATTGCTGACAGCAATTAAGATGTTATGTTGCCATAAAAGAAATGCCAAGGTCACATGCAATGAAATATTGAACACAAAAACCCTACCATTGGCCAGAAAGCAGAGACATTTGCCCTACAGCTTGTAGTATTCCAAATGATATGGCCAATACTTACCTAATTATAAAGCATTAAGAATCATTTGCATACTCATTCTGACCATGCATAGCACCATGCATTTAACTCCAACTTGAAATATAAGCCTTGAGGAAGACACCAAACCATGCATCTGCCTTACTTTTTTCATGTTATGCAACATCCAAACAAGTGATAATTTTCAAATCAAAATATAACCCGAGCGGGACTATCATTTCTTATCTATATTTCTACATATAGGGAAATGTCACTCACTTTTCCCAAAGGTACTTCATGTACAAAAAAGAGCCTATAACATAACAATGTTGCCACATATTCGCTCAGATAACAGAAGTCACACAAATTGTAAATAACTGGTGATCATAAGTCAAATTGGGCCCTCCAGAAAGAGCCTCATTACAGATCTTAAAGATCAAAGATGAAGCATGTTGATATTCAGATCTCTATTCTCGTGCAAACCTGTGCTCATGTGAACACCAAGCACAGGAAGCCTACAATTGTAAGACGCAATTTGCATGACAAAACCTTGAATTTTAGAAGCCAGCTCTTTAATAGATTTTCAATGAGCTCTTGTAAAGTCCCCTTTTAGGATATTCCTTATCTTCGCCTTAAACAATAATATTTACTCAAAATCTGATAACAGATTTATCCAAGATTACAAATGTATGATTTATATTCAGGTCAATAGATCATAGCACAATACCCAAAGTTGATCAAATTGTGAATTCTCTGGATATACTTTGCAAATCTGCTCAATTAGAGGAGCCCATCCTTAACAGTGACAATACCAAGGACCCCATCCTTCCAACCCTTCACCCACCCCATGAGCACAGAAGGGATTTTGTCCTTCCAAATTAAAAATTACCTAGAATTAAAAACCAATAACTTGATATATTTGCTTGACTACTGCTGATTAATATATCTAGATGAATTAAGAATGTCAATCTTGAATAATACTTGAATGTTTAATAATCGGTTGCTGCATGGATTAATTTTCTGAATTATTTATATTGTAAGTGTATTTCTGAATTTCTATTCTGAATTTATACTCTCAATTGTTTGTGAATTGATATTCTAAATTCATGTCTTGGATGGTTGATGTTGAATGATTGATGTTTAAATGGTTGATATTTAAATGATGGATTGAAAGATAGATGTTTGAATGATTATATATATCTTCTTTATAAAAGAGTCACACCCTTTCTCACACCGTCACCACTCTTGATAACATAATTTAATTTACTTAAAGAGTCACATAATATTATATTCCCAATTGATCATTCCTTGTTTCCTTTATGAATTGATTATTTATTGAATGATTCTCTCAATGAAATGATTTGCCCATTATATCCATTTCTTGGAGGAGTCACCATCCTTCACAAGAATTGAGCTGTCTCCTTTCATTACTGCCATTGACAATAATAATTTATTTCTAAATTGATTGATGATCGATTCAGTAATGATGATCCATGGATGTCATCCTCAAAGAAAATGATCTCCCTTTTATATCTCTTGTTTGAGGGAGTCGCAACTCTTTGTTTCAAGCCTTTTGACCATTCATTAAACCTAATTGAATTTCAAACATATTCTATTTTATTGCTATTTTTTATAATTTAATTTAATGTTATTGTTTACTCGAACAAGGTGATGTTACTTACTACACAGAGTAAACAACAATATAACTTGCAGAACATAAGATATCACCACATAACATAAAATGGGAAGTATAAATCCAATAAGATAGAGCATTTATACCATTTAGTTTGATATGCAATACGTACATGGTAAATCACAACCCTAACACAATAAAATGAGTACATACATAGGAGTTCTCAGTTAAGACTACCAACCATTGGGAACAACCAAGTACTCATCATGGACTAACAGCCCAATTACAACATAATTAACTTGGCACATTCGACCGACTACATCAACCACCCTAAAAAAGAAGTCGCCTTCCAAACTACTTAAGTAAAAACAAGGTTGTGTATGACAAAACTATGACAATGAGAGGACATCCTTGGACAAGCAGAGGACGCCAAGATCAATTTGGCACTTGAAGTGGAGAGCCGTTGGCAAATCCATTGCACTTGCTATGTACAAATCCTCAAGTCACGCTCAACCACAAGCTCCAGTTCCCTCGACCCCTTAACCATGAGAATTGCCTCCATCAGGTCACTCTTAGTGGGTCTCGATGGGTGCAATGTTTCCATCATGGTTGATCTCTCCACAGTCGGCCATCCCTAAGATGTGAAACATCAATAAAACTCCCCCCTGCACTCCACTTGCATGAATGCAAGAATCTTTTCATCCTTAATGACCACTAAGGAAGCAAGACCAATATCCATTTGGGCAAGACAATTTTTCCACTTCATATGTGGCCAAAGATGTCTTCCAACTCCACCAAGTATCTTTGTATCGTGTCAAGTATGTCATGTGTGTCTGGTCTAGAAATATCGATATGCATCCCCCAAGTCTTGTCCTTGATAGATGACCCATTTGAATCCTCTCATTCTGGAGTATTAAGAAGTACTAGTATCCCTTATGACATCCTCTTGAGGTTACTTTGGCTAATTAGCCTAGATCTCACTCTAAGGCTCTATTGTGGGGGCTACCTCTCTAGCTTGTACAACCTGATCTGCTTCCCCTGCTTCAAATGCTAGGGGTTCCAAGTTCTTGTCCAAGAGACTTGGGCAATGGTGGTGGTGGGTTGATTGGTGACACTTTGAACTTGTTAAGTCTACTATCAACCCCCGTTACCCCAACTCCCCCCTGAGTACCTAGTGGTGTGACTTCGACGACAACAACCAAGGGTGTTGCAACTAGTGCCACTTCTGTGACAACAGCCAAGGATGTCACAACAAGACTGTTCCAATCGATGAAAAAACTTTGGCTAGCAAGAGTGTGGCTGACAAGAGCATGGCTCATAAAAGTGTGGTTGGCAAGAGGATGGCTCGAGAGAGTGTGGCTACCCAGAGTGTGACTATCTCGACTAGGGGTGAGATAATCACTATTGTAGTCTTTGTTACAGATGGTGGCCAAGAGAGAATTGTCCACCAAGTGGGAACAATCCGTCGAGAGTGTACTTGAACTACCTACTAAGAGTGAATCACCAACCGAATTACCCACTGAGAGTGCACTATTTGTCGGGATTGAACTACCTACCTAGAGTATATTGTCTACCAAGAGTGAATTGTCTATCGAGAGTGAATAATCGACTAAGAGAGAATGCCTAGATGTCGTATGCAAACAGGAATGTCAAGCATACCAAGTAATGTCATAACAATTGAGCGTCTAGCCATACCAACTTGCCAAAGGAATGTTGTACGAGTTAAAAATCGCCTTAGAGTGTTGTCGTACTCTGACCTTTTGAAGGGATCGTACAACAAGCTTGTGCATATGTTGTACAATGCAGATAAGTTGACAAGGTCATTCTATAAAATTGTTTGAACATTGTGCAGTGAGGTAACACCGCACAATGAGATTCCCTAAATGTTATATTGTATGAAAAAGAAAGTGTCATAATGGAGCAAAGAAATATTGAATGAGATGAATAGGATGATGTATGGAATGAAAAGAGTAGTGTACAGAGGGAAGGAGTTCTCGCAGTTGTATAGAATGAAGGAAATGCCAACAGAAATGAAATGGTGTGTGGTTTAATGAGCCTATAGTGCCCATACCACTTTTTGGAATCGTACGCTGCTACCCAAGGACGGTACAATGTGAAGCTTTGCACCAGCAAAATGTTTTTGTACCCTTCTTCCCACTAAGAGTAAAGTGTTCATCAACAATAAAGCATTTACCAAGAGTGAAGTATTCGCTGAGAGTAAAGTATTCGCCAAGAGTAAAGTATTCGCCGAGAGTAAAGTATTCGCCAAGAGTAAAGCATTCGCCGAGAGTATAGTATAATTTGTCACTGAGAAGGAGAGCTATAATGTGACCGAGAGAAAGAAGTAAAATATGGCTAAGAGAGTGAAATACAACATCATTGAGAGTAAGAAATATAAATGGTCGAGAGCGAGAATACCTCCCATATTTTTCTAGTTTTTTTATCCTCACCTTTATATCTTTAGCTTTCAATTGTTTCTTTATTTTTTGCCATACTACATATCATTTTTTAATTTGGCCTCATTAATTATTATTCTCAGCATTTCAACAAATTTCGCCTTGCACTTCATAATATTCACTTGCTCCAATATTTTAATAAAAAAATATTTTTCCTCCCCTTGCAATCTTTTTTATTTTTTTCTCAAATACATTTTTTATATTTTATATTTTTCTATCAGCCTCATTTGTTTCTTTCTATTATCATTTTCCAACCCCTCTATATATTTCTCTTTGGCCCCAATTCTGTACAATTTTTGTATCATGCCTCCATTTACATGTCTTCAATGGCCATTTAAAACATTATTCTTCACAAGTACCAATGTATTCAAGATCAAAAAATTTATCTACCACCGTACCTTTTCCAAGGTTACAACCGTCATTGACAACCATGGTCACTCTCGAGTTGTTTTTATGACCCAAGTTTACCTTCTTCACACTCGGCCCCTCGTACTTTATTATCTTGTCTCTTTCAAAATGATGAGTTGACTTATCATCCACCTATGTTTCTCACTCCTTATATTCTTCATACTCCAAAGGGAATGTATCACTCTTAACAGCTTGGCCGCCTTCATCAATTTCCTCAATATATAGCATGTTGTGTTCATGGTGGAAGACTTCATATTCTTTCATTTGCCAATGGAATAGTCCATTCAAGAAAATCATCTCATTTCAAAATATAGTCTCCCAGCTCGAGCACCCCTTCATCATTTGGTTCCATGCCTTCGTTCATAACTGACTATGTCTTTCGACTTTGATTCGGAGGATGTCAACTCCTTGCCCACCACCTGATTTCTCAAGTTGTTGACATACTTCCTTTACTCTCAATCAAGAGCATGTTTTGCTTCCAATTATGATATGCCTTGGCAACAATCACCATCTCGTCCTGAGGAGTGTGTTGTACACCTTCTGCAACGAGATGATGATGAAGTCCAAGAGAATTTTTTATGTCCAATTGTTACTTTTTGTGCCAAAATTGTTCCGAACGGCTTGATGCCATGTTAGTTAACACCTACCAAGCAAAAGGTCAGTGCCTAGAATGTTGATCTTCCAAGGCATTTCCAAGTTTCTTTTGAAAGCAAATTGACTCTGACCCTCTATTGACGATGGTGTTTGTCAACTTCTTCCCCATTATTTACATCTCAAAGACAGCCAGCTTTCGCTTGACGCTCACTATCGACAACATGGGATCAATGACCTGGTTAACTTCAAGTGGTTGTTTCACTATTGGTTCTCAATTGTTACATTGGTTCTAATCAA
The DNA here is from genome assembly GCA_027943335.1 of Chamaecyparis obtusa. NCBI lineage: Eukaryota > Viridiplantae > Streptophyta > Pinopsida > Cupressales > Cupressaceae > Chamaecyparis > Chamaecyparis obtusa. The sequence goes on from BSBK01007311.1 coordinate 232,236, forward strand.
CTATCTCATTATTGACTATATTAGTGATTGCGATTTTTAATTGTGGCATGGTTTGTAAAAGGTTTAATACCTCTATAGGTATTGTCAATCGTAATACTAGTCATACTATTTTCTTCTCACACTCCAACTACAATGCAATACTGGCAAATTCATTGGAGGTTCTTCTCTGATTCGCCATCACCCATTCCATTTCAGCTTTGGCTTCCCAAAGTCTCTCCTCTGTATGGGGATCTGGGCACATTGCCTTCTTTGTTTGTAGCCTAGTGATTGCCATGACTTCCTCGTCTAAATCATCCATAGCCAGCATATTCAACTCTTTCTACTTTGGGCAATTGTTGTCTTCGTGATTCTCAGGTCCACACCACTTGCACAGCTTCCCAAGTTATTTTGACCACTTTGGCACACTTGACCAAAGTGACCCTACTCATAATACTACTAACATTGAATCATTGGTCTTCCTTTCACGTCATATTGTATTTTGCTTCTTGGGTCGCTATTGTTATTGTTGTTATTCTACCAGTTATTATTTCATCACCTGTTGCGGTAACACCAAGCAATGCATTGGAATTGGCAAGCGGTTTTGGTGGTGTGGTCAATGGAGTTGATTGTTCCCCCTAAGTAAAGAGCACTTGTGTGCTTCTTGTTTTTAAGTTGTACAAGCATTCCTTAATGGAATGTCGCAGTACCCGATAGATGTCGCAAAACAAATTTTTCATATAGGTTGTTTTTATGTGACCCTCTACTTCACAATCAGTGCACCACATTTTTTTGTTTTACTTGGAACTCTCCTTCTCGACCTTCAACTCCATCATGTGTAGCATATCTTGTTGTAGGACTTAGATGGTTTTGGATTCATTATCTCTATTTTCTTAGCAACTCCCGTCATCATTTGTTCTTTGTTTTCCCTGAGATGTTTTGGCTTCACTCTCAATGTGCATTGCCTAGTTGTACACATCAACGTAAAATAACAAAGGCACTACCTTCATTTTTTCGTGTAGCAAGGGGATCAATCCCTCAATGAACCACCTTTTCTTCAAACCATCCACTAGTTGATTCTCTAGTTTGACCAATAATTCTTTGGGCCTAAGATTGTAAGCTCAAACATTTTCACGCTTTGCTTGTTTGGTATTGTAGATTTCGGCACCAATTTCATTAACATCTCTTAACAATTTGAACTCTAACTCAAATGCCTTCTTCAGGCCTTCTCAAGAGTCAATGGATTTCTCATCCAATTCTGTGAACCAATCCAACAATATTCCCCATAATGTGAGGGGGAATGCTCTTAGCCAATAATCCTTGTCCATCTGACCACTTGCTACCCAAATTATTTTGCATGTCCTACGGTATCGCATCAGGCCCTCTAACCCATTCCCTATGAACTTAGGGAGTTTCTACCTATCAACTTGTGGACTCACTAGGGGAGCCACCATCTTTCTAGGTTGGTACATACCCTTGCCTTGGACCTAGTTGGATTGTTTTGCCCTTGACGTTACGGTGCTTCACTTGCTCTCACAACCATGTATGAGCCCTCTACGCGTCCACCTTCAGCGTCTCTTGCACCTCAATTACCTTAATCTTCGTTCCTAGAATCTCTTCCCCCTAGGGTCTTCAGCTCAATGCCACCAATCCTTGGTTCCTTTGATATGGTGTTAGTAACTCTTTGATATCACCATAAACTCAATCTCAAGGTTTCCTTCTCCGTCCTCTCCGTCCAACATTGTGTGGACAGTTTGCCTACTTGATATAGACAAGATCTTCATATGCTTCGTGGAGGAGTGGCAGGTGTCTAGCAAGTTCTATCCACACATTGTCTATCCACCCTCAATTTGATTCTCTCTCCTCTTGACTATGTCTATGACTGACACTGTGACTTATGCTTCTCGATGGACTTGAGCTTTCTACTTCAGCAACTCTTCTCAATCATCACCATTGCTCAATTTGTTCTCTTAACTAAAGGGATCTTCATACAAATCCTTCTGTGACTTCCTAAATATCTGGTGTATGTCTCTCTCCTTGGTATGTTGCACAAGCATTAATTTCTAAATGTTCATCTTTTGGCAATGACATGTTTTTCTTCCTCCCTCTTGTTTCATTCTTCATACAGCTGCAATGTTTGTTTCCTTCATCGCTCTCCATCCCTTTCCTTCCAAAGGTCACAGAGCGTAATAGAATTACATGCAAACAACCTTGGCAATCTCTAAAGATGACAATCAACTTTGTCGTTCATTGTTGAACTATCTCAAACGATGCTCTCTGGGACCTCTTGTTGGAGAGCCTCCTTTTGAACATACAAGTTTACAAACACTTCTGACGAGTACACCAACTATCTTAGGAGTCTAAAGATTTCTCATCCAATTCTACGAACTGGTCCATCACTATTCCCCATAATGTGGTGGGATATGCTCTTAGCCAATAATCCTTGTCCATTTGTCCATTTTTCTCCTCTCGACTACATTTGTGACTAGCATTGCGACTCACGCTTCTCATTGGTCTTGGGTTTTTCGCTTCACTGATTCTTCTCAATTGTTGCCATCGCTCACTTTGTTCTCTTAAATAAAGGGATCCTCTTCCCAATCCTTTTGTGACTTCCTAGATGCCTAGTATATGTCTTCTCTCCTTGTTTAGGAGCACAGGCATTAATTTCTAGAGGTACATCTTCTAGAAGTATCACGTTCTTCTTCCTCCCTCTAGTTTTATTCTTTTTACCGCTGCCATGTTTGTTACCTTTGTTGCTCTCAATCCCTTTCCTCCTGAAGGTCACTAAGAGTGATGAATTTACGTTCAAGCAACCTTGGCAATCTTTAAAGGAGATGATCGACTTTGTCATTCACTGTTAGAGTATCTCACATGACATTCTCTAGTACCTCTCATTAGAGAGCCTTCCTTTGAGCATACAAGCTTACAAACACTTCCCACAAGTACAATAGCCTTCTCAAGAGTATGTGGATTTCTCATCCAATTCTATGAACCATTTCATCACTATTCCCCGTAATGTGGTGGGAAATGCTCTTAGCCAATAATCCTTGTCCATCTCACCACTTGCTACCCAAATATTTTTGCACGTCCTGCAGTGTTGCATTGGGTCCTCCAACCCATTCCCTATGAACATGGAGAGTTTAGGCCATGGACTCGCTATGGGAGTCACCATCTTTCTAGGTTGGCACATACCCAGTGCCTTGGACCTGGTTGGACTATTTTTCCCTTGACGTTTTAGGGCTTCACTTGCACACATGGCCACATATAAGTCCTCTACATGTCCACCTTCATCATCCCTTTCACCTCAATTAACTTGATCTTTGTTCCTAGACTCTCTTCTCCCTCGCATCTCAATGCCCCTAATGCTTAGATCCTCTAATAATATGGATAGATGTTCAATATGGTGTATGTAACTTTCCAATATCAACACAAACTCAATCTCAAGGATTTCTTCTTCAACCTCTTCGTCCAATACTGATTGTGTGCACGGGTTGCCTACTAGATTGACAAGATCTTTGTACACTTTGTGGGGGCGTGGGGGCGTGATACATGTCTAGCAAGTTATATCCGCACACTTCATTTGTCCACCATCGATGAGATTCTCTCTCCTCCCAACTATGTTTGTGGTTAATGTTACGACTTATGCTTCTCGGTGGACTTGGGCTTTCTGCTATCTTCTCTCCTTGTTCAATTGCACAAGGATTAGTTTTCAGAGGTAAGTCTATTAAAAGTGTCACATTCTTCTTCCTCCCTCCAATTTCATTCTTCGTAGCTCTACAATGTTTGTTGCCTTTGTTGCTCTTAGTCTCTTTCCTCTTGAAGGTCCAAAGGGGTAATGAAATTACGTGCAAGCAACCTTGGCAATCTCTAAAGGAGATGATCGCCTTTATTGTTCACTATTAGACCATATCGAATGATGCTCTCACGAACCTTTCATTGGAGTGCCTCCCTTCAAATGTACGAGTTTACAGCCATTTCACACAAGTACACTGACCTTCTCAAGAGTGTGTGGATTTCTCATCCGATTCTATGAGCCAGTCCATCACTATTCCCCATAATGTGGTGGGAAATGTTCATAGTCAATTAATCCTTGTCCATTTGATCACTTGCTACCCAAAACATTTGGCATGCCCTGCAATCTCAAATTGGGTCCTCTCACCCATTCCCCATGAACTTGGGGAGTCTAGGAATATCAATTTGTGGACTTGCTAGGAAGTCACCATCTTTCTAGGTTGGCACATACCCTGTGCCTTGGACCTAGTTGGACTATTTTGCCCTTGCCCTTGACGTTCCAATGCTTCACTTTCACTCACGACCACATATGAGTCCTCTACATGTCCACCTTCAATGTCCCTTGTACCTCGATTACCTTAACCTTTGTTCCTGGACTCTCTTCTCCCTAGGGTCTTCAGCTCAGTGCCCTCAACCCTTGGTTACTCTAATAGGGAGAGAGATTCAATATGATGTATGTAAATCTTTGACATTACCGCAAACTTGGTCTCAAGGTTTTCTTCTTCGTCCTCGTCTGATACTGATTGTGTGGACAGGTCGCCTACTTGATCGGCAATATCTTTGTATGCTTTGTGTGGAAGTGGCAAGTGTTTGGCAAGTTCTATCAACACACTCTTCATCTATCCATTGTTAATAAGATTCTTTCTCTTCTCCTGACTACATCTACGGCTAATGCTATGACTTACACTTCTTGATGGACTTGGGCTCTCCGCTTTAGCAATTCTTCTCAGTTGTTATCGTCGCTCAATTTGTTCTCTTAACTAAAGGGATCTACTAATCGATCCTTATGTGACTTCCTAAATACTTGGTGTATGTCTTCTCTCCTTGTCCAATTGTAGGGGCATTAATTTATGGAGGTACATCTTCTAAAAGTGACACATTCTTCTTCCTCCCTCTAGTTTCATTCTTTGTACATTCTTTGTACCATTGCAATAGTTGTTACCTTCATTACTCTCGGTCCTTTTCCTCTCTAAGGTCACGGAGGATAATGAAATTACATACAAGCAACCTTGGCAATCTATGAAGGAGATGATCAACTTCGTCGTTCATTGTTAGGCTATCTCAGATGACACTCTCAAGGACCTCTTGTTGGAGAGCCTCCCTTCAAACATATGAGTTTACAAACACTTCTCACAAGTACACCAAGTCTTGAATCAGATTGTCTTATGTTGTGTATTTCTCTTCTCCCTTTTCAATTACTTTTAATTCTTCCATGGATCAGCCCATTACACATGCCACCCTGCCTATTTGTGACTTATATTGCCAGGCTTCATATCGGCAACAATGCCAAATGTATACTCCAATAAGGTGATGTTACTACACAAAGTAAACAAAAATATAGCTTGCATAACATAAGATGTCATCACAGAACATGAAGTGTTAAGTATGAATCCAATAAGATAGAGCATTTATTCCATTTAGTTTGATATGCAATGTGTGCATGATAAATCACGGACAGCCCCTAACACAACAAAATTAGTAGACATATAGGAGTCCTCGATTGGTTAAGATTACCACCACCAGGAATTGCCAACTAACCAACTACTTGTAGGGATAACAACCCAATTACAACATAATTAACTTGGCACCTTTGGCCGACCACAATTATTGTCAATTGAATACATCTTCAAAGAAAAGAAAAGGGAAACATAAGAGTTGGAAATGAATACCTACTTTACGAGGGGGCACACCAATCAAGGTCTTTCTATTAGCATGAGACTGACTACACAAGATTTAATAGTCAATGAGGCAAATAGGCACAACTACATCATAAGTCAGCGATTGCTTGAAGGGAGCAACAAACCCTAGACACATAAATCAAGGTTGTGTTGATGTGTGTTTTATGACCTACCAACAGTAGAACAAAATATTGAGATATCTTATCCTCTCTTGATCAAAATCGTGTGTATGCTAAGATTGCGAAAGATCGTACAATTGATTCCAAGGTTCCTTTTATGTCAATTCTTGATTGTGATATGATGTTATCACGAGAGATCTTACATTATGTACCTCAAGTTGACTTCAAATGAGACTGGCTACGAGAGCTTTCAAATGATATTACAATAAGAGTACCTCTTTTGGGGTTTTCCAAGAATATGCAGAAAGTGAAGGAGAATAGGGTTTAGAAATTCTATTCTAATCCTAGGAATTTGAAAGATTAAGACTGCTACAATGAAGTCTACCAATCTTTGTTTCGCCAAATTCAACAACTATGCAAAGTTGGTGCAATCTTCAAGGGGTGTTCAAAGGATTTTCATAAAGCGATGAATACCATCATAACGATGCATCAAAGATAGAAGTAAAGTTTCCACATAAAGGCTCATAACCAACCTTACACTATGCTTAAGAATCACTTAAGAACAAAAGGTATGAGCAAAGCGACTTCACCACAACAGTATTATCAATCAGATTCAAGTACTTGAACGCAAATTCTAAACTAAATGAGGGAACAAAGAGAACATGCAAACACCAAGACACATCAAAAAATCGTCAAAACTTCAATGACAACTTTATTATCTCAGTAGCTCAGTAACAATCTCCAAATTCCATATTTTACAAATAAGAAATGGGGCCTTTATATAGGTCCCTGATTACAATGAGTGGCCTGGATTGAAACAAAATTGATGGCTCAAATTGTGCCATAGCCCTTATTAAGGTTAGGGCAAAGAAAGAGAATCTACAATAAATGCATGGCTCCACACAGACCAATCAAGAGAAACCCACTTCCTCTATGGGGTAATAAATGCCCACTATGCAAGTCCACTCAACAAGAGAGTGGGGGTGAAATGAATGCCCACTATGCATTAAATGCTTTGTCTACCTTGAATATATTATTCTCAATTCCTTTCCTTAAATGAAGTGAGTTTCAATTTGGAGATCTTAGATTAGCTTGTGGAGATGATTGGGTGTCATGCCAACATGCTGGGTGTCAAGTAATATTTTCTAACAGCATCATTTTGTAACCTAGATCAAACTTTGATTACTTCTTTTGAAATTATCTTCCTTTGACCGTTTTCTTCCTTCCATGCACCTGCTTGGGAATTCGTCTTCTTGAAATGGATTGGACTCCCTCATTGATGATTCTATCGTTCTAGAATTTCTTCACATAGAACTTCCTTGGCCATGGTGTTGGATTTTCGGATTGACCTTTGATTTTTGAAGTGTTGAACCTTGAATGCCTTGAACTAGATTGCCTGAAACTTGGACGCCTTCAATCCAATTCAAAACTTCTTTTCCGAATTTTTCTTTGAATTCTCTCTCTACAAATGTACTTCCTTCTTAAAAGCTCAGAGCCTCTCTCCAAAAACTTTTTCTCTCTCTAGAAACTCTTTCTTCTCTTTCTTTCTCTTCAAAATTCTAGTGTCCTATCCTGATTTTTCAAATCCACTTCAAAATTCTTTTTCTTCAAAATTCCATATATTCTCTCTAGAAATCACCTCTCTAGAAATTCTCTCTCCAAAATCCTCGCCTTCTTTCCCTCCCCAAAATTCCATTCTAGGCACATACTTGAAGGGATTGGAATTTAAATACTTCAACAATTACATATTTCCACTGCTTGATTAATTAAATATTAGATGTAAAATTCCAATATTTAATTATTTTTCAAAAATAATTCTAAAATCCATTTTCACCACTTTTACAATTTATAGTGTTCATTAATTAAACATCATACGTTTTATTCAATATTTCATTAATTCCCAAAAATCCAATATTTTCCAATTTTCAATTTCAATTTCGACTTGAACTTTGAATTCCATCATTGTAATTCTTCGTAATTCCTTTCCACGGGCATTATTTGAATAAATTCCATTATTTCTAACATGAATACCATCTACCCCCTTTCTTGTCGCAAAGTAAACATGGACGGGGATTTTAACATTTCTTGCAAAAATTTAATCATCTCCTTTTCAGTTGGCATGAGATTTTATAATATTTAACCAAAGTTCAAAATTTCCAATGTTTTTGGTATAAGCTATTTGTATGTTCAAACAACTTATGTCAACTCCCTCATTCCAATTTCCTCATGGGCGTTCAACATTTATCAATTTTCCAATGTGCCTTCCAATATTTCATTTGGGCGTGAACTAGTGAGCATTTATTAATGACCGTGAAAGATTTTGGAACCTTGGGCACACTTTCACAAGTATGACAAAATTTTAATATTTCCAACATCTTCCTTGCTTACATAACATTTGCGCTTCCAGCACATATGAACTATAATGAAGGATTTTGTTATCTTAATTTATTCCTTCACTATAGTCTTTTCAGCTTCCCTAAGCGCATATTTGGCCCATTGAAGGAATATCGAACTTTGGAAAACTCCTTAAGGGTGAAATATTTGCGCTATGAGTGCATATTGACAGCCATCATGGATTTTTACTACTGAGCGGGATTTCAGGACTTAGAAGGAATTATGCTTGAAGCGCATTTGAGATTGTCTTAAGGATTTTTGAAATCGAGTGGAATTCCATAGGTATGGTGGAATTGCACCCAGAGCGCATCTTGGGTCACACAGAGGATTTTCCCTCTTTGTCACATTTCCCTTACTGAGTGCATTTCGCACCCTAAGCACATATGGGGCCACTTAGTTGATTTATATCCTGAGCGGGATTCCAAGACATATGCAGATTAGCACCATGAAACATGTGCTTGCGAACGTGAATTAGGCATGATGGTAGGCTACATGCCCTGACTGAAACTTCTCTTGGAACGACATTCCAAGTGCATATGAGATTTGCGCTTGAACAGACCATTATATTTGTAATGCTTTCCTTTTGAGCATGGAAAGGCAATTAGTCGCGGGTGCAAATTCAAGATATGTGGATCAAGTGCAAATGAAGACCTATAATGGACTCTGACTTCTGTAGACTTTTGTCCTGAGCGCACTCCCTTGAATCTGCGAAGACATTCGAATTTCCAAACACATTCTTTGGCACTTGTGCTTTTCAGACATAGGAGTAACTGGTAATGAGTTTCGAACCCTTTGTGACAATTCTGATTTCAACATTTGAAATATTCTTTATCTACCCAGAAATGGCACCTTATGGAAGCAAACACGAACCTCTGAGAGATTTTGATGTCTTGAATGGAACTCTTTATACATGCTTTTAAGAGCTCACAGGTGCAATCTAGGTCTGGTGCCAGATTTTACGACTTGGTCATTCTTCCCTTTGCCAATTTCTTCAACTACCCCTTGAATATAAGCCTTAGAAAGTGCAGATTTGGATTCCCGTTTTCAGCATGTCGACCTCCTTTAAGAAAAGGTTTTGCAAATTTATCCAGATCAAAATACTCTTGCGTATCACCATGGCTCATCACAAGAAAAGGATGGTCACAACACTGACAAAACTTCAAAAGTAGCTCCAAATAGAAGCATAATTGTGGAGAACTGTCCTGTTCCACAAATTGGTCAAACTTGACCTTAGACCTTTTAAATAAGGCCCCATAGAAATCTTTCTCAGTTCTGCAAGCTCACAAAAGACTAGTTTGAACACTAGCTAGAGGAAGAACAAAGATGCGTCTAGGATACCAACACCACAACTACAGAGAAAACAAAGCCAAGAGGCCAAGCGAACAGAAAAGAAAGGGGGTCCTCATTTGCAATGGGGCAATGTGTGAAAAGGTCATAACAAGTTGCAAATTCGAATGGAAAATGCAACGATAAAAGTAACAGATAAAACCAAGACACGATGAACAGAGCATCTAATTCACAAAAAGCCAAAAAATGATGAGCAGATACAGCACGGGAAAAAATGTTTATACAATTATATGCCACCATAGACCTAACTAATAAGAAAAACACATGCTCAAAAGTTCGAATATGCACACTCTGGATACAAAATGGCAAAGTTGATGCAAAACAAACACCCTATAGCTTTTGAAAGTCACAAACTTAAAGAGACTGAAATAAACTATTCAATTTATGATAAGGAAATGTTAGCAATTATGCATATCTTAGCCAAGTTTAGGCAGTACCTAGTTTGTGGAGGTTTTGTTGTAAAAACTGATCATAATAGCCTAAGATTCTTCTTGAACCAAAAAGATTTGAATGGCAGCCAACAAAAATGGGTCAGCAAATTGCAAAACTATGAATTTGACATTGATACATGGAGAAAAACAACTAATGTGGCTGATGCTCTATTTCAAAGACTCCATCTATGCTCTATGAAGGATATCTCCACATAACGGAAGAACTCAATCCTTGCAAATTATGCCAAGTGATAAAGGAGCTCATCCTCTATAAAGATAGAATATATATATCACTTTTGTATCAAAAATGAAAGAAAAGATCATGAGAGAATTCCACGATACCCCCTTAAGCAAGACAGCAGAGATACTATAAAAACTTACAAATAAATGAGGGAAAGATTATCTTGGAAAGGTCTTAAAAAATATACCTTGAAACACATTAGGAAATGTATGGTGTGTTACAAGAACAAAGTAGAACAAGCATTTCCCACTAGATTACTTCAACCCTTACCTAACCAAAAATGGAAGAATACTTCAATGGAATTCATTACGGGACTTCTGAAGGTACAAGGAAAAGATTATATATATGTAGTGGTGGAAGGACTAACTAAGTATGCCCATTTTGTGTAATATCTACCTAATATAGAGCACCCCAACTAGTAAATGTCTTTTTTAAAGAAAATTTCAAACTACATGGTTTACTCAACATTGTCAATTATGGAAACAGCAGATTCCTTAGTTAGTTTTGGCAAAGTGCTCTTCAAGCTAGTTGGTATGAAACTCACCCGAAGTACAAGTCACCACCCACAAACCAATGGTCAGACTACAATCGTCAATAAATTGGCTTGAGGGATAATTAAGAAAGTCTCATTGGGCAACAAACTGCATGGATCAAATGGTGACATCTTGGGGAGTATTATTACCGTATCACTCATCACATGTCAATAGAGATGAGTCCTTTCATAGCATTATATGGGTATGAGGCGACATTATTTGGAGCATTAACTCTTACATTAAGTTGAGTTATGAGAGCTAGAGACTTGGTGCAACAAAGTATAACCATTTTAAATACACTTAAAGATAACTTGCACAATGCGCAAAATCAATAGAAGATGTATGCTGATTGAAGAACTGAAAGAACACTTAAGTGAGTGAATCAGTTTTCCTAAGATTCCAACCCAATAAACAATATTCTATCAAAGGAGGTTGTGCTAAAAACTCAAGCCATGACTCTATTGGCCATATAGGATTGTACGAAGGATTGGCAAACTCTCTTATGAACCGGAGTTACTTCCATGTTTCTCATCTTGAGAAGGTGTTAGGTCAACATGTTATACCATGTCGACAATTGCCCCCACTTGATGATAAAGGGAAATTAATTTTGGAACCCAAGGCCATTATTTATATGTGGGAAAGAAAGTTATGGAACAAGGTTATTCTTGAATATTTGATTAAATGGAAAAAATTCCCTACGGAAGATTCCACTTGGGAAGGAACCGAAATTTTTTATCATCCCAATTTAAAATTGCTTGAGGACAAGCAATCTTGGGAAGCATGGACTGTCAAACCCCCCATCATAAGAAAATATAAATAATACAAATATAAAATAATAAATCCTAACCGATCACCTTAGGAAGGAAAGCAAAAACATAATAATCATAATCAGTCAGCATTTTCCTTATAGAGATATTCATCCTCAGCAGTGGAGATTATTGTAAGAAGCAACCAGTTATTATCCTTGATTATTTCAATCAGAAAGGGCAGTGAATGCAAAGTGAAAAGGCAACGGTTCCATAAAATGTATCTTTTCAAGAATAAGCGTTGTGACCCTTCCCACCTTGGAGGGAATAAAGGAGGAAGCCAAATTTGAGGAAGGCATCAAGTGTGAGTTGAAAAAACAAGAAGGAAAATCAACATATAAAGCAGAAATAATATTGCTTCAGCAATCATCTTATTTTGTCATAAGTTTGAATATAATATTAGATTATAAATTAATTGATATATAGATGTACTTTAAAGAAATCAAGTAATTTTTATTTGCAAGTACTTTTATTGCATTTCGTTGTGATTATTTATTGGTGGATGCATTTACCAAATTCCTATAGGAAATCAGTTTTGAATTTATTAGAAATGGCTTGCAAATAGAAAGGATGGTCAACCTTCTGATTTCATGAAATATCAAGCACGTCATCCCAAGATGGATGGACAAGAAATCCTGCCATGCTCATGGGCAGAGGGTGTTGAGGACCAGAAATTCAATCATGCCCCTGGGCTTTACAATCTTATCAAGCACACCACCCCGAAATGGATGGACCAAAAATCCTTCTATGTTTGTAGGCTGGGAGGCGAATGAGTGCTCCTAGGCTTGATTGAGGAGCACAACAGCCTCCAAGATCGACTGAGAGACAGAATGAACCCGATATCCTACCATGTTTGTGGGCCACGAGGCAAATGAGTTCTCCTGGGTTTGAGGGTCTTCTCAAGTACGCCACCACAAGATGGATTGATAGAAATTCACCCATGCTCTCGCATTAAAAAGACAACCATCCTTGAGATTACAGTTTAGAAACATTTCCAATGAATTCCCTGCTATGGTTATTATAGGAATATGCCTTGGAATAATTATTAATGCTATTGAGGTACTTTAAATTAAATAGGACCGATGCTCATATGGATTTATATGTTATCATGAAATCTTGATATTTAATGTTAATACTTGTAAATTTGGCTGTTATCACATTTTCTTACTTCTTAACGATTATTAAGAAGTATTGTTTGCAGGACTTATTACCAAGATTATCTTATTTTAAGCATTGCAATTGATTATATTATTATTAAGTTATATTTGTAAATAAATTGCACTCTTCAAGTTAGGTTGGAATTGTTAATTTACGGCAAAAATTGGGAAGATCCTGAGAAGGGACATTACAAACATGGAAAATGGTCCTTAATTGAATGTGTTTCACCTGCCTGCACCTATTTTAAAAACTTAAAAGTATTTCGTAGGCTGGCTAATTTACCATGACATGTACTAATTGCCATTTCATGATGCATGATAAAGGGATTCAAGCAGCAATTGCTAGCTAAAGCATTATGATATTCTACAAGACATTGATTTGCAAAATCAACATAAAGCAATCGAGAAAAAATGCATGCAAATAGAAACATTAAGGGAGAGTTGTGCAGCTATGTCTAAACACTAATGCAGAAACAACACATATCATCAAGAAAAATATTAGCAAAGAAATTATGGTAGAAGGAAGACTTAAGAAAAGACACGTCTTCTAGGCAAGGGAACAAAACTGATTAAATAGGAAATGGAAATGAAGAAAGATGACAAAAATGGGAAAGAGGTTAAAAACAAATGTAAACATGACAAGTTGAAAGATAACGAAAATATGAGATAATTTATCATTTCTATCTGTAACTGTGTTCTACAATTTGCACGATTGTGACTGTATTTACTATCATCTAGTATTCAGTAATGAGCACAATAGTTTCATATAGTCTAGTTTTCCCATAATTAATAATCGAATTTATAGACATTATTGTGCTCTATGATAGGCTTGTCTGTGTATCTCTAGGGGATTATGTATCTAGCCAGCAAAAGCTATAGCAAAAACAGTATTCCAACACATCTCATAGATGCAACTAAGATTCAATAAGTCAGGGACCCATGCTGATGCTATATCTAGAATACAAATCTAAAATTTTAAAATCAATAAATCAGTGTCTGTGACTTTAGAAAAAAAACATACCATATACCTGAATTGGGGTTCCAGTGAGACACCAACGACAATCAGCAACAAGTGCATAAGCAGCCAGGGATGACTGGCTCTTAGGAGACTTAATACTATGTGCTTCATCGAGAACTACCCTATACCAGTGTATCGAGTGAAGCACACCTTCATCTTGAGAATTCTGCAAATTAAAAAGAAAAGGCTATTCACATTATAAATAGATTGTATCAAGTTTCAACTATTGTTGGAAAAGCACTTTGCCAGACAAATTTACCATCTTGAATGGAAAATTTATCAACCAACCTCTGGTTGGTATTCTGATGATAAGACCCCGTAAGTTGTCAAGATTACATCGTGTTGCAAAAGAGTTTTGATGTCCTTTGTTCTGCTTTGTCCATAATGAACATACACAGACATGGCTCCAGGTTGTGCATGCGTTTCAATTTCCGTCTGCAAACGAACATTAAATAGCATTCACATCACAACCTTGGTACTAAAAGAATCAGGTTCACCGATTTTCACCAAGCATGCTTCTATGAATAAAATTATAAAAGGAGCCACAAGCTTAAATCAAAACCATTATTCTGTGGTTTCAAAGTTCAACGTATTCAGCTGAAAAGTCTGTTATACCTTCCACTGACCAAGCAATGTCATTGGGCATACTATAAGATTTCCCCCTCCTTTATGCAGTCTGGTGCTTGGCTTCTTTAGCATACTTTGGATTTGCCATTTGCTAGGGCACAGAGGTGATTCGGGAGCTACACCCATCCCAGAAGGATCAACCACTGTTCTTTCACAATAACTGCTCTCATTGAATGAATCAGCAGAATCCATACCACTCGCTCCACCTTTACCAGAATTTGCAAGGAGAAGTGATATTGTCATGACAGTCTTTCCAAGCCCCATGGCATCTGCCAAAATCTTCAAGACACAGAAAATTCACTCACTTTAACTAGCAATTTCATGCAAAAATACAGAGAAATATGACTCTTTAATAGATCAAAGGAAACATAAAATACCCCTCCTCGAGTCAGTTGCAAGGCACTGGGAAACTCAATGGTGGCATCCCCCGAAAATGAATTAATATATACTGCAGTTGCCCTCCTGTAGAAATATATTGTTATCAACAAACATTTTAATCAAATGTAGTAAAACAGGAAAGTCTTACTTCAAGTTTGAGTGCATCATACTTGTCTTCAAGATGGTATTCATCCCAACAAGGATGAAGAGTTCTTGCTGCCGCCTCCGTTTCTGCTCCCTTCTCCAATTTAGACATCCAGTACAAAGCTTGCTTCTGATATGGGCGCAATTCACTCTGCAGTGTACAGGGTGGATTGATCTCCTACAAGGAAAGAATTTTTGTATTCAATGTGTTGTCATTTGACATTTAATCAACAATGGACAAGATAAGCATCAAGATTTTATATGCTTAATCACCTCTAGATTACAGCTATCTGAGGTACCAACAAGCTTGTTCAAATCAGAATCAGACAGACACTCTTC
The DNA here is from genome assembly GCA_027943335.1 of Chamaecyparis obtusa. Lineage (NCBI taxonomy): Eukaryota > Viridiplantae > Streptophyta > Pinopsida > Cupressales > Cupressaceae > Chamaecyparis > Chamaecyparis obtusa. Next base: position 247,436 of record BSBK01007311.1, read on the forward strand.
AACATCAACGTCTTGTTTACTTCCATCAGAAGCCAATTTCCTCCTTTTGTCTGCAGGCAACAATGATGATGGTATTCCAGAAGTACCCTGATCACCGGCCATAAGTTCAGTAATCTTTGCAAAAGAAAAAGGTTGTCAATGGATGGACAAACATAAAGTTTAAACATAAATCTCAAGTACCTTAGCATCTAGAGATTGCTTTCGGGTCAATTGTATATCTTCAGGAGTAAAATCTGCCTGAAAACAAAAGAAATTGAGTACATACAATTATTTAAAGACTTGAAGAGTTCTATCGGCCATCATCATCAAAGGATATAAAGCATCCAGGTTTTGAGTCATATCTTGGTATGCTTTTCAAAATTCACTTGTTTTTTAAATTTCTACTTTCTGCATGTAAATGTCCTTTTCAAACACCAAAGAAAGTCCTCTAGACAAGAATCACGCAATAGAACAACCTTCACATCCTCTCAAATTTCAAGGAACGTACTTTCTTAACAGGTTCTTTGCCAAGCAATTTAAACAAAGCAGGAAGAGGATGAAAAGTAGCATCATCTGTTGAAGAGCGAACTAGCTTTGATGAGCTTTGAGCACGATTTTGAAGCATAGCACTATTTAGATACAAGCTGTACACAACACAAATAAAGTTTATATCAAGAACCCATCACAAATGTTTAATCATATAGGTGTACTTAATACATGTCAAGTAAGGATGATGAATATGTGCAAGCAAACATTAGTTCTTACATAAAACTTTAAAAGCAAGATAACTTACAGTGCCTTCAGTACTCACTCAGGCACTGTACAAGTAATTGCAATTTTGTACTAGTTAATCAAGCTTCACACTTCAAATAATGCCTAGCAGGAAAAATTCCACTTAGTTATTCAATTTATAACAATGTAATGAAGTGTGAAGGAAGACCGCACTAACCTGACAGAAAGGAGTATATTGTCCATAAGTCCAAGATTTTCAGGAGCCACTTTGCACTGTCCCTCTATCTTGACCTTCTCCGAGTTGACCAAAGGTATAAGACAGCGGGCCCATTCTGTAGGGATACGGCCAACCTGCACTTCTCATCCCAAATCGAGTGAGCGCAAGATCTGCTGAAAAAAGCAGTGCTGCTAAATGGTAAATAAACCACTATTTGTGCCTTCTCTAACAATTTTAACTGTTAAAGCACCATGTCCCCACATAAACCACGATTACTGACAGCCGCAGCCAAATATTATAGCCAGGCTGTCAGATATTGGATGTGCGTACACAAGGGGAAATAAGGTGATACCAATGTTTAGAGTAAATAAGTCCTCACAGGATGAAAATGTATACTGTCAGTCATCGAAGCATCTGAGATTGTTCCAAACATCTTCAAAACACAAAAAAAGAAGACATAGAGGAATCTCTTTTGCTCCCCTATTTGTCCCTATCTCCTTTGTAATCTTTGGGGCAATTATAGCACTCTCATTATTCACATAATCTTCTCATTAGATATATGGTAGAGTTTTCCTAGCCAATGAAAGTTTCTCCTACTTAAAACATTAGTGTCGATCTAGAAACCCAAGTATACATGTAGAACGAGTGACAACGAACTAAAAGGAGGCTGAGCAAAGAACCTCCAGGATATCAGAAAGAACATCTGTGGCAGAGACAATATCTGGATCTACATAGAAAACCACAAACAACGGTCAATCACATTAAAGTTTAGACCACTTGAAACCTCTCCACTATGAGAAGCAGCATGATAACTCGTAAGATTGTATTAACTTGCTGTCAAGAGAATGGAATTGTGGGGGTTGTAAGAGTGTAATAACTTGCTGTCAAGAGAACGGAATTGAATGCGGGAAGGCAGCTGTTGGACATATCATATAAGCTTCACTAGTAATCTTACTATAGATCACTACACTCACTGGTGCTCTACAAGTCCATGTAGTGAAGCATGGAGACAGACCCTTACTCCTTTGGCTACGCAAATAGTTTCATTTGTGATTTATTGTGATTTACAATAAATTCTGGTAATAAATATTACGGCATTTAACATACAACCCTAAAAGACAAACCTTGTACTCATTTGGCTACAGTCTTAGTTCGTTTACTATTTATTATGATTCACAGAGAAATTCAATGTTAAATCTTATCGTATTTATTATTTAACATAAAACCCCAAAAATAGACTTTCGTTTAGCAATACTACATTTCCATGGCCGCAGAAAAATAAATATATATATCTTAGAAAAAAGAGCTGTGAAAACTCACCTCACCAGACTGCTTCGTGGAAAACCTCACAATTTCAGAAAAGGAAGCAGCAGGTCTTACCCTCCCCCAAGTTTTAGAACCGCCCTTAGCAGCAGCGCCATTATTACTATTCTTCCTAGGAAAAGAAAATATCACATCCTCCCCAAGTCCCAGCTTTCGGCCCTTACATGTCGAATAAGCCGTGACATCAGCACAACCTACGAACCACCACCCATCTGCCACTGAAGACTTATCACTACAACCAACAGTAGAAACCCCATTGCTACATCGTTCCATGCCATCACTTGCCCGTTTCAAACTCAACGAACCGTGACCATTTTGAGAAGAAAGGGTAACCTTGTTTTCCAAGCACCTGACATCGGAGTTCGCCATACCTCCATTGGGATTGCTCTCTGCACTTGAAACCCTGGCTCCATTTCCAGAAGTCGTGCGTTTAACATTTAATTTTCCTCTATTCTGAAAACTGGGCGCGTCGAAAATTATGTTAATGGCAGCCGTAACATCATTTTTCGCAAGGTGAAGAGCTCGAATCATTTCCATGTCCGACGTCTCCGCGCCCAGAACAGCCCGCATGGTTTCCAAAATCCTCTCATTGCCCTTGCTGCTCATATCGTACCGAATCCTGTAAAAAACACCAAAAAATGTGCACAAACACAGCAATTTCCATTATCCACCTAAAAGTCTACTTGGGAATCTAATCTTTGACAAACACATTGAAAATTTTGTAGAATTCAACTTAAATGTCTCCATACTAGGGTTTCAAGCCTATGATCTAGATACTAACCTACATTTAATGGATAATTTAAAATGTCAGTTATCTACCTATAATATAGGAGCAAGGGCGCTTTGCATTCGCTGCTTCTCTGCTAAAATGAAACAGAAATGCAAGTAGGTACTTGCAGACGAAGCGAAGCGAAGGTTACGAAGGCGCGAAAATCAAAATCCTGTAACTGTTCAATGTCGTTTTTTAGACCGTAGATATACGAGAAATGACGGGAGTCTTTATTGTTGTTTAGTTTCTCAAATAGAGAATCGTGAGGCATTCTTCACGTACCGTTGTTGGATTGCAGAATGTATTACTTATATAAGTCAAACAGGAGAGCAATACGATCCGTCGTTTTTTATTTTTTTTCCTTTTTACTCTTCTGAAAAAGGATCTCTCGTACCACGGTGTAGAACTCTTTAACCTTAAAATGTCTTTACATGTAAATGGCACTTGGTTTGCGGAGGGGGTGGTGTGTGTGAAAAAAACACCATGCATGCCTTACATGTGCCCGCTCGTACATGATACAAGGTCTACTATATGCCTTTGATAAAGAAATTGGGTAATATATCCATTTAATAATAAATTTTAACAAATAAATTTGCAAGAAGATAAAATTATATATTTATATTTTTCATTGTAATATATTTTCACTCCAAAGTCTGAAATCTAAATCCAATCTACATTATTTTATATCATTGAGATCAAAATATTTTTAATCGTCAATGGGCCTTTGGTCTATCAAAATATTTTTAATCGTCAATGGGCCCTTGGTCTACTATGAAGTTGAATGGCTCGCAACGAGCCCACCAAGGATCAAGTCTTGTCAAGTGCAGGGCTCCGACATCATAAGGGATGAGGTTGGGATTATGCCCTAGGTGAATTTGGCAGCGTGGATGCTCCTCAGTCCTTGGCTCTAAGCCAAAGAGGTTTCAGGCATGAGTGGGCCCGTATCGAGTTCCTAAAATGACTAGGTGGCCTTCGCTGGTTGGTAGCTCGCAGGCTTCGTGTCTCGCAGGTATGAACCCTCCAACAGAAACAAAAAAAAATTAATCGAAAGTCTAAATCTAATTGAGATTAAAATATTATTCTTCTAATTCTTGGAGCATAGTTGTAGTCTCATCTTCTTATTTTCCATTTCGAATTTGAAAATTTTTAACATCTTTGAATATATCACTACTACTGATTAAAGTGCAAGAAGTTTATAATTACAATTTTAGGACTTGTATTTAAAGACCTCACTTTAGTTTGTTGTAATTGTGAGATCACACAAGTGAAAAATCATCAATTAGAACAATATATTCAAATAAATGCATAATAATTAATGTTGTATCAATTACAAGTTTAACTATCATTTTTCTTGAAATAAATGCATGGTTTGATTAATAATGAATGGAGCGGAGTGAAGCAAGGGTGCAACTTATGAGGGATGGAGTGCTGACAGGACAGTCTAGGGATCATTCCTCGAGTTCTAATGTTTATGTAGGGAGTGAAGGGCAAGGGAAGATGATTTGGAGGATGGCTTCCACCCTAGTCAAGATCTAGGGTTACAAGTTGACTCAGAGGTGGGTACTCGTGCAAAGAAGATTCCCTCCTTAGATATGAACGTTGGGGTCTAATAATCTATTGGCAATTTGGCTGAGTAGGATATCACGATGTTGTCATTATGGCAACATATATTTAGTGTTAAGACAACATGATCCAAGGAGAAAGTTCTGGATGAGAACTTAAGAAAATTGTCTAATAAGTATAACGGTGTTTATCTGTCTACACAGAGACTATTTTGATCAGTGAAGTTCACATAAGTACTTAGTGCATGTGCAATTGAGCATAGATTATATAAGGTATGTTGAAGCTACATCTAAGAGCGCAATATTGTACGACATGTACGGACATAAATATTAATGTTTTATAGAAATAGTGTTGAGTTGACCAGAACAGAGCAACGACTAGTAAATGATTATTTTGAGTTAAGGGATTATTTTGTTTATCAAAATAATGACTTAACTAATTAGGGACAACATCCTAGATGTTAACCCTAAGGTAGCAAGAGTTAATATTACGTTTTGATAACATGGAAGCCGACTGATAAGCTATATTTGAGATAGCCGGTATAAAGGAAAGTATTGTGTTATGTGAAGTTATGAATGAGGCTTATGTGAAGTTGTAAAAAGATTTTGTATTAATGTTGTATTATGTGAAATCTGATATATGATCAAATCAGTGCGAACTGATAACAAGTTTTGTGAAGAGCCTACAAGCTAGATCATAATATTGAAGATATTCAACAACAACAAAAGGTTTTTGTATTCTATCTTTTGTATTGAAGATTATTATTGTATATTACATGTTTGGGCAATGGGCTCATCTTGCATACATTCACATTTTGTAATACCAACTCCTAACAGGGTTGAGGCTTCTAACAAGGCCTATAGTTCTCTAACAAGGACCGAGACACTATACAGATGTAATAGCAGGGTCAATATATTTAACCAGATAATTTTGATTAGTGGATCATTTGTGGGTATCATCCCCACCGGGGTTTTTTCCTTGAGAACAAACATGGTGTTATGAGTTCCTTTATTTTATGGTTGTGTTTATTGTTCAGTTTAGTTTCTTATGCAAGTTACAAGTTAATTACATATATCCATAAGTGGGCAAAAGAAAAAGTTTGTGAAATACTGATTCAACCCCCCCCCCCCCCCCCCCCCCCCCCCGCCCTCTCTCAATATTTCATATTTCTAACAATTGATATCAGAGCATAGTTAATCGGAGAAGGTCTAACAGCTTGAGTAAGATCTCTATGGATATGGATCAATTGCAGAAAAACCTAGAAGAAGCTCTTGAGCATATTGATATTCTTACTGAAGAAAGAGATACTCTGAAGAACAAATATGAAAGTGCAAAAGACTACATTGAGAAACTAAAAGACAAGATAGAAGATCTTAAATCAAAGAAAGAACCTACTAATCAAATCAAGGATAGTGATGAAGTTTCAAAACTGAAAAAGGAAATGAGATCCTAAAGCATGAACTAAAGATTATAGATCTAAAGTTAAGCTTGAAAGATGATAACAACAATGTTGAATCAGATCTAAAGTCTGAAAATGCGGATCTAAGATCTAAACTCACCAAAGTAACATCTGAATTTGAGACTACAAAATTGCAACATGCTTAACTTGAAAAGTACAATACAATTGTGAAAGGGGAACTAACTCAATCCAAGCAACATCTTGAGAAACTGTATTCTAGTAGTGAAAAGATTGATGAACTGATTTCTTATCAGAAACCTTCTTATGATAAAAAGTGGTCTTGGATATTTTGAAGAAAATTTCTCAAAGAAGATTGATGAATGTAAAGAACCAAATCCAGAAATTCAACAACTTGAGAACAAAGAAGAAGAAAAACAAAACAAAGTTGAGTCTAACCAATCTGAAGATGTACCTAAACAACCTAAGTAAGATGAATCACCTAAAGAAATGTGAAGTGAATTCAAAGGTAGATGTTTTACATGCAATTCATTTAGACACATGAAAAGAGATTGTACAGGTAAGCAATTCAAACCTATTTTTGGTTATTGTTATAATTGTCATGGTTTTGGTCATAGAGCTATTGATTGTAAGAAACGTAGATCTAATAATAAAGATAATAGTAGAATGTTTATAAATACTAACCCTACAAATAAAAGACCTACTGGAGCAACAAAAAATATAAGAAATGGAGTTGTGTGTTATAGATGCAACAATTTTGGACATATTAAGCAAAAGAAAAAAAGAAAAAGAGAAAAGAACAAAGAAAAAAAATAACCCCTCTTTTAAAAATAGGGCCCTTATAAAAGGGCAAAAGGGGGGAAAAGATTTATTTTTACCCCTAAGGAGAAGAAAAAGAGGAGAGGAGAGGAGAAAATGGCAGGACGACAGGACAGACTACAACTGGGTAAGCGGGTGCGAGTCTATCGGCAAGCGGCAGATAGGGGGAGCCAGTGAGTGCACAAATCCACCTTTATCAATTTCAACAATTTGAAATTTCATCTAGATTATTATATTTTTGTTTTATTTTTTAAAATTTTGGGAGGAAGAGATTGTAAGGTAGGGGCGAAGACAACCAAGGGCGGGGCCGCCCACAAGTGGCATGGAGCTATCGCTAGCGGCCCAGCCGAGCGATGGGCAACCATGCTCGCCAGCAACATGCAGTGCAAAGCCGCTCATCGGCCGATGGGCGGCTACACCCCACACTCGGGTGACACGAAGCCATTCGTACGGACGGGCAACTACACGCACCATCGAACGAGGCGGCATTGCCCGTCAGCCAACAGGCAGCTCCGCTTACCATTGGCCGGGCGCTGTCGCTCGTCAATTTTCCCTCCTTTCATGAAAATTGCCCAAAATTTTTATTTTTGGCCTATTTTCTTGAGGGGGCACATTGTCCACATTCTCCTACTGACTTTCTTGGGCATCTATATTTTCTTTTCTTTGACGTGATGTCATTTTTTACACCACATCAAAGAGGGGCAAAATGTAGACACCTAAAATCATCCTTTTTACATTAATTAAATTAATAACCCCTAAATAACATCATAGTTAATTTTTAATTAATTATATTTATTAAATTCATCTATTTATTTGATTAAATAAATTCACTAATTATAGTATTTAAATTAAATTTAAATACTACATTTTATAGTGTATTAAATTGAATTTGTTCCTCCATATTCCCCTTTTAAATAAATTTTTAATTTATTTAATTCCCTCACATTCTTTATTTCTACTAAGACATGATTAAATTAAAATTTATTTAATTTAATCACAAATCCAACCAATATGCTATTCTACACACATCATTTTCTATCTAATAAACCTACTTACTAATTAACTAAGGTTAATTAGGTTAATTTTTTGTAAGGTGTCTGTTTACCAGGTTTTCACCTAAGCAAAGAATTTTTTCAAGAATATTTTCTTTTTTTTAGGATTTTTTCAGGACTTTTCTATTTTTTAAGATTTTTTTGGTGAATAACATTGTACAAGAACTGAATGTTGAGCTACGCATAAAAGCACTTCAAATGCAAAATATTTACAGGATCAGGGAGCAGATCTCCTTCAGGTGTTGCAATCTGATATGCCCCATAACTGAATTTAGTAGTAATAACAAATGGACCCAACCAATTGGGTTCAAACTTCCCTTTCTTTTCTCGGCTCTAGAGATTCTTCATGTTATGTTGCAGGACCAAATCACCTACATCAAAATCACGAGGTTTGATCTTCTTGTTAAACTATAAGTGCAGGCAATTTTGATACACACAAAGGTGGTTAAGGGCATTGAGGTGTCTCTCATCGAGGAGTTGTAGCTCTTGCAAGCGGGCAACCCTATATTCTTCTTTGGACATCAGGTTCTTGAGAGAAATCCTGAGGGAAGGGAGCTCAATTTCAATGGGTAAGACAACCTCAAAACCATAGACAAGGGTGAATGGGGTGGCACCAGTGGGAGTGTGGATGGAGGTGTGATAGGCCCAAAGGGCAGGATTGAGTTGCAGGTGCCAATCACGACCAGCGTCATCGATAGTCTTTTTGAGGATCTTTAGTATAGTTTTATTTGTAGCCTCAGCTTGACTGTTGTCCTACAGGAAGTACTTGGATGAGCAATGCTAGGAAATGCCAAACTTCTTGCAAAGGTTAGAGACATCCTGATTCTTGAAGGGTGCTCCATTATCAGTATGAAGATCTTTTGGGATGCCATAGTAGCAAATGATATAATTCAAGATGAACTTGGAAATTTTCTTACCAATTGTATAGGTTAGGGGGATTGCTTCAACCTATTTGGTAAAGTATTTGGTGGCGGCTAGGATATAATTGTGATCATCGGTAGAGTTTGAAATATCTGGCCCACAAGGTCAAAACCCCAGTGGGAGAAAGGCCAAGGTGTGATGGTGGGTTGGAGGGATTAAGCGGGAGAATGTATCAAATCATCGTGCTACTGACAAGGAACACATTTCTTGACATAATGATAGGCATCTTGCTCTATTATTGGCCAATAGTATCTAGTGCTGAGCAACTTCTTTGCTAAAGTAAGACCACTAGAATGGGCTCCACAGATTCCTTGATGCACCTCTTCCAAGGCTATGTGTGCTTCCTCTAAATTCAAACATCGAACAAGAGTTCCATCAAAATGTTTGCGAAAAAGGGTGTCTCCAAGGATTGTGTAATGAGAAGTGCGACAAATGAAAGTTTTTTGCTGGTTAGGTGTAAGAGTGAGGGGAATGGTTTTATCATAAAGATATGCAAGGATCTCCTGATACCAAGGTGATTCAGGACCAACAATTTCACACACCATCTCAGAATCTGGTTGGTCATAGGCAGGGACCATAAGATTCTCGACAAGAAATTCACACCATGTGCTTGTTTCTAGCATAGATATTAGTGAAGCAATAGTAGCCATGGCATCTACTGCTTTATTGTTTTCTCTTGGGATTTGGTGGAAAATGATACTTGCAAAATGTTGTTTGAGATCTTCTACCATGTGTTGGTAAGGGAGAAACTTATCATCCTTTGTGTGAAATTCATCATTTACTTGTTTGATAACTAATTGGGAGTCACCAAAAATAAGCAAACTTGTGATCTTCCATCTGACAGCTTGGTGAAGCCCTATGACCAAGGCCTCATATTCTGCTATGTTGTTTATGCAAGTAAATGTCAGTTTGTAAGATTTAGGGATAAAATCCCCTTGAGGTGTCACAAATATAATTCTTGCCCCCAATTCTTTCTGGGTGAAAGATCCATCAAAATAAAGCTTCCACTGAATGTTGGGAGTAACAGTCATGATAATTTCATCAGGAAAGTATGTGACAATAGGATGATCTCCAGGAATGGGAGCCTCTACAAGTTGATCTTATATCACTTGTCCTTTGATAGCTTTGCATTTTATATACATGATATCAAATTCACTAAGGATCATGACCCATTTTGTTGTGCGGCCTGTCAGAGCGGCTTTAGATAACAAATACTTAAGTGGGTTAATCTTTGCTATCAACTGTACTTTGTGATTAAGCATGTAATGACATAGCTTCTGCATGTAAAAGACTACAATCAGGAAAGCTCTCTCAATAGCTGTATAGTTGAGCTCATAACACACTAAAGTCATGCTAAGATAATATATGGCACACTCCTTTCCATTGTCATCTAGTTGTACGAGGAGAGCACCCAGTGCTATGGTAGTTGCTGAGATATAGAGAATCAAAGGTCTTCCTAGAACAAGCGGGACCAACACTGGTGGATTAGCTAGATATACCTTGAGCTATTCAAAATCCTTTTGACACAAGCAGTCCCAAATGAATTTAATATCCTTTCTTAGCAGGTGAGAGAAAGGATGCACCTTATCTGCTAGTTGTGACACAAACCTTTAGATGGATTAAAGTCTTCCTTGTAAGCTCCTTAATTGTTTCAAAGTCTTAGGAGGTGGCATCTTCAAAATGGCTTTCACCTTCTTAGGATCCACTTTTATTCCCCTGCGAAAGACAATGTAGCCTAAGAGCTTACCTGATTGTACACTAAAGACACATTTCTTGGGATCCAATCGAACCTTATACTTCTCCAATTTGTCAAAGATTGTAGTGAGAATAGAAATGTGTGATTCTTGTGTCTTAGATTTTCCTAAGATATCATCCACATAATATTCCATGATTTCCATGATCACATGAAGGAGGTCATGAAAGATGGTCATCATGACTCTTTGGTATGTGGCGCCTACATTCTTGAGACCAAAGGGCATGACCTGATAACAGAATGTACCCCACAGTGTATTGAATGTATTTTTATGTTGGTCTTCCACTACTATGTGAATCTGATTATATCCAGAAAAACCATCCATGAGGGACAATATCTCATGCCCAGTAGTCAAATCCACTATGATGTTAATGTTTGGAAGTGGAAAATCATCCTTAGGACATGCGAGATTAAGATCTCTAAAATTGGTACAAATCTGGATGCCCCTAGAGGGTTTACCTACCGGTAAAATGTTGGATACCATTTTAGGATAATCTATAGGCCTGATGAATTATGCGTCTAGCATCTTTTGCAATTCAGCTTTAACCAGGAGTGCCACTTGGGGATGCATCTTGCGTAAATTTTGCTTGACAGGTTTGATTTTAGGATCCATAGTGAGATGGTGTACAACCAAGTCAGTATCAAGCCTAGGCATATCCTTATATGTCCATGCAAAATTAATGTAGGCTTTCTTTAGGAATTTATTCATGGACTCTTTTTTTGTCTCATCTAGAGAGGTTGCAATGTAGGCGATCTTAGGATCTTCTTCTATACCCAGGTTAACTGCAGTTGTTTCTTCTATGAGGATAGAAGATTTTTCTGATGGTAATGACATGAAAAGAAAGTCAACTTCCCTCTCCTCTATCACCTCAAAGAGGTTTTCACTAGAGAACATGTCCTTTATTTTATCTTTTTCTCCATCCAAAGGTGCCTCAGAAAGCTTTTCACCCAAGGATGTTTTATCATTTTTTTTATTTTCTTTTTCTTCATTTTTGAGCTAAGGGAGTTGACTTGGCTACCGAAGTAGGATTTCTCGTTGTAGTGAATCTGATGTTCATTTTCTTGGAGATTTCTTAGTCTACAAAGTACTTGAATTGCCTTGTCTGAATCGCATATGTCTAAGGTAGGTGGTGAATCTTGTTGGTCCCAATCGATTAGTTTAGGATTGGTAAGGGGAAGTTTGGGTGAGGAAAGGTCAGATTGGGTGATATGGAGGACACGAGTCTCAATATCATCTTCAATGTACTAGAAAGGGACTTCTAAGAACTCTTCCTTGATGTCTGAATTAGATTCAATCAAATAATAGTCGTTGGCAAATTAGGTGTTCTCAGTTTCTATAAAACCCAGTCCTCTTCCTTGGGGGTATCCAGTTGCTTTTTATGAGAGTTTTTCTTCCAATTCCATTTTCTCTGAGGCCAATTCCATGATATCCCATGCTTTTAACCATGGGTGTGGCCTTTATATACTTCCCTTTAGGAATGTCTGCAGGTTTTTCTTCTTCTTCATCAAAAAGCTAGGAAAGAATACTATGCTCCATATGTTTGTCTGAAAGAGATCCCCAGTGTTCAAATGTGGTTTGTTTACACTTCATAGTTTCTTTATTTTCCTTAGGTAAGAGTTGTGAAGGTTTTCCATAAGAGCTGGGAGAGAGAGGGAGTTGACCAATGCATAGGGCATTTTCAAATTTGTATTCCCCCGGGCCTTGATCGGTGAACCTAACTTTCTTTTCAAGCTCAATATTCTTTTCTTGGGTAACCTTTTCTTTTCCCTTGGCTTGCTTAGACAATTGTTCTTCAGAAGAAGTTTGCTAGATGAGAATCTCTTGTGAAATTGGACGAACATATTCATTCAATGTGCAGTAGTTCAATTGCTTTCCTTCTAGCCTCTTGCAATTTTGAAAGGGTTCATGATCTCCCAAAATAGTAATATCAGCTCCGTAGTGTGAGAATTTCAAACATTGGTGAAATGTCGACGGGACACCTAAGATAGCGTGTATCCATGACCTACCTAAAAGGATATTATAGGGTAGATCTAAATCAAGTACTTGATAGATAGTTTCAATAAGGGCTGGGCCCACTTGTAAGGGGAGTGCAATGAGACCTTTTCTCACTCTTTCTCTATCATCATATGCTTTTATTATTATTCTTTTATTTACGTCAATGAGGTCCTCAGAAAGATCAATATTACAGATCATGCTTAATGTACAAAGATTTAAACCGGATCCATTATTTATAAGGACTCTTTTAATTCTAGTGTTATGGATGGTGACTTGGATGTGCAAGGGTTTATTATAATGGGGGCAGGACCTTGGAAATCTTTTTCGGTGAATACCGAGTGTTGTTGGGCAACCAAATTTCTGATCATGACTTATATTTGAGAGGCATTGATATTTTCTAGGATGCGAGACTCAGTTAGGGCATTCTCAAGGACCTCTTTGTGAATGGGGGATGTGTGCAAAAGCTCTAGTATGGATATATGTGCCGCTTTCTTCTTCAGTTGGGAAAGCAAGTCATAACGCAATGTAGGTCATGTCGAGGTAGATGGTGCAACATGTATATCTACAACAAGTGGATTGGCAGCAACTTGTACAGTCACGCGAGGACGATAGGTAGTAACATTGCAATCCACACTCTTTAAAGTCAAGGTATTTACATTGGTTTCATATTATTCAATATGGCCACATAGTGAGTCGAAGCCACATACATCATTTTCAACTAATTTTCCACAAGTGCATTCATCTCCTAAGATTTTGTTTGTTGAATAATCGTAAGAAAATCCCTTGGATGTGGATGCATTATTTTGATTATGTTCTAGAAAAGGTTTAGAATATATTTTTAGTTGGGCGTTGGAGGTAGAGGAATTTTGTCCTTCTACTTCAATTTTACCATCATCGATCAAATCTTGCACAAAATGATGAAACTTCATGCATTTTTTAATATCATGCCCTTCTATGCGATAATAATCACAGTATTCATTATCCTTATACCAGTTGGGTTTAGGTTGATTTTCATTGAAAGGACTAGTGTTAGGGTAAATCATCATCCCTTGATCGACTAGACATCAAAATATCACATCAGGAGAATCTTCCAACTGTGTAAATTATCGTCATTGTTGTTATTGCCATTATATCATGAGAATAGAGAGCCATGATAACCAGATCCTCGATTTTGATTTTGGTTATTCAAATTATTCTGATTGCTTTGATTATTCAGATTAGTTTGATTATTGTTCTGATCATTGTTGTTGTGATTGCCTTGGTTATGTTGTTGGATGCTTGAACATTTTGGACGTGTTTAGCATCTGTTACTCCATCATTAACAACACCTTTGTTCTTAGACCAAAACTTGGGTTTATCATTAGTATTGTTAGATGAATTAGGGGTATAGTGTTTAATTACTCCTTTCATCAAAACTCCATCTTCAATAGACTTCCCATTTTTAATGAGTGCCTCAAAGGAATTTGGGGCAACCATCTTCATTTCAAATGACATTTATGTAACCATATTCTTAATAAAGATATCAACTAAATGTGAATATGGGATTTTCCAAGGCATGCGATTGGCGAGATGTCACCATCTTTGAAGAAATATGGCAAAGGTTTCACCATTTATTTGTTTCATGTTACATAAATTGCTGAGGGATGCTTGATGTTCCATGTTATAAGAATATTGTGTAATGAATTTTTCAGTGAGATCATGAAAGGTGGAGATCGAACCAGGAGGGAGATTCAATAGCCACTCTAAGGCTGGTCCTCCAAGACTCCTACTGAAAAGTCTTAGGAGAAGATGATTATTATGGGAAACCTCTTGTGCTGCTACATAAAATTCTTTGATATGTTGTGTGGGGCATGAGTCTCCCTTGTATTTATCAAATTTTGGCATTTCAAAATTGGCAGGGAATGGTTGGAGAGTGATTGATTTATCAAAGGGATAAGGACATATCTCTGCAAAAGAAAATTCCTTCTTCTCGCCTTTCTACATAGCCATCATCATACCTTTGAGCTTGTCGATTTGTTAGACTAATTCAAGAGGATTACTAGTAGCGATCATGTGGACTTGATGTGTTCCTCCTCTTGATGATGCATTATGTCCTCCTAGAGGGAGAGGATTGGTGTTATGTCTTTGATTGGTGTTGTTTGTTTGTGTAGAGTTTTGATTTTTTAGGACTCCATTAGGTTTCGAGAAAATAAAAGTAGAGCTTCGTCCTGAGGACCCTGGTTGTTGTTCAGGTGCACGACTTGCACTTAAACCATCATTACTCACCCCATTGTTTGAGTTAGGCTTGTTTAAGAGTTATCAGATTAATTCAAGTGTATCAGGGGGAGGTTTATTTGTATTATCAAATGTTGATGGCATTATGGGTGCTACTTTGCTTTTGTTGGTTCGAATCAAGTTGTTCTCAAGCAAAGTTTCATCGAAATTGTCAGGGAGGGTAACACCCCTTTGGATAAGATTCATAAAGATGTTGGAATTGTTGGCTTGGATTAGGTCTTCCACTAAGCTTAAATTGTTGGAATCCTCAAAGAATTCTTTAGCTCATGGATTGGCACTAACACTTTCAAGTATTACTATGTCATATTCCATGTGGGGTTCTTCATTTTCATTAAAGTCTTCTTGATAGACAGTTTCCTGATCATTATCCATGGTGAGAGATTCTTGTCTTAGTTTTTCTTGTGATCAGGTAAGTACCATGCACGAGTGACCTTAGAATGGTTGAATTAAAGAAGGGTGAATGATTGATGAGGTATGAAAAGAGAAGGATTTGGTGAACTAGGAGCAACTTGGACTAATGATTAAGCCTTGATGATTAATTGGGTTGATTGATTTGATTGAGAATTAGATTGATTAATGAGATTGGATTAAAGAGGAACTAAGCCTCAAGGATTAATTGGATTTAAAGGTTTGGAATAAACCTAGGTGAAACAAGACCTTGTGATCATTCAAACATAAGATTGGTTTTGATTTAAAGTCTTATTTTATTTGGGTGATAATTTGATGATCCCCAAACAAAAATAGGACTAGATTAGGACTACTAGAGAAAGACTAAGTTCTCAAAGTAGTAAGATATTAATGTTTGCTTTGAAATTAAGGTCTATGAGACACCATTGGAATGATTCTTTCACCCTATTGCTTGACGAAGGTGTGAAAGATGGATTGATCTGATTTTGATTTAAGTCCAAGATTCTGATTAATGCTCCTAATGTTTTGGAATGTGGATGAAGAAAGAGGTGTTAAAATATGAGAAAGGGATGAATGACTTGAAGAAGATGAAGAAAGAAGGTCAAAGGTACTTAGTCGTAGGATTCCCAAGTGACAAAGGCCATGTTCACTTTGTTCTTGGCAACAAAATTAGCAACCTGATTGTTGTAGATGATTTTATCTGACTTCTCAATAGCCTCTAGAAAGTTTTGAATGGGTTTCAAATAAGATTGGTTGGCTTTAGTCTTCTGATCAATGATTTTCTTCTCTCTATGGACTCATGCAACTGGGAATTTTTCTTTCTTATGTTTTACACTATCAGTCATGACTTAAGGAATATATCTTGATAGATCAAAGGATGTTCTTGTCAAGAACTGATTTCATGCATACATCAAATGTTTGGGTTACAAGCACATTTGTCAAAAATAGTCCTACAAGGGACAAAGCAACCTTGTAGGATTCAAGTGTACGGGTTTGTTTTGCAATGAAAGTAACAAGCATACTCTTTATCCCTAAAAGGAAGTTGGTTGAGATTGAAAATATTTTCTCACTAACTTAGGAACACACCCAACAACTCCTTAGAATACGACCATCACCAAGCATGCAATGGCTCCAGTCATGATGTTGTATTATCAAAGTGTTAACGTTGAAGGGGGCTCAATATGGTGAATGTCTTGGGGAGATTACCATTCTCCTCACACACAGATTATCAACCTTTTGGGGGTGAACCAGGTGGCTTCTAACTAATGGCTTTTAGTGAGGGTCTCCGTTCGAACACACTCTTTGTGTCCACACAAGCGCGACTAGGATATATAGCCCCACAAAGCACCTTGACACAAGTAGTCATGTAAACGTGATTGAGACCATGAGGCCCTACTAAATGTTAGGCAAGAGATGTGTATAAGCTCAAATATCATTTGTCTTCTGAGGCTTTAACCCCCAAAAAAAAAATTATTAACGTGAGTTGGAGTGGTGGGCTAACACCTCATTCTCACATGGGTCATTCTCAGGAGCTTTTTACCTCGCCGGTAGGCCCATCTAAAGGATTGAAAATAAATGCATGGATTAGCCACAAGAAGGGGTCTGGATTTCTAATTTTCCCTCAAGGGAAAAAGAGCATAATCTCCTATCCAACGTGGATTTCTCCCAAACACACCATACACACTTTATTCTTTTCTAAGGTTCTAAAAAAGCATGATGCCAAATAGGTTTGGGTTTTTTATTGTCTCAAAGTGACAAGAGCATAATCCCCTACTATTTAGAAAAATACTGCAATGAAACCTATATTTAAATGCCTAAGAAAAATAATTAAAGAAGACAGTACATTGTTTATTTGTATCTCCTAGGCAACCTATAAAACAAAAATGTGAGTATTTTGGTATTTGGTCTTCTAGCAACGTCCTACAAAAACACCAAGTTAATAGTCTTAGAATGTTTAGATCTCGGTCAATGTTCTACAAAATCACTGTTAAAATCATAAAATATCAGAATATTCCAAACAACCAAATCAAAAAACTAAAAAAATGCAAGTTTTATGAAAAACAAGTTGTAATCAGACAGAGATGCATGTTTGTTGGCAAAGCTGCTTGTTATTAGGAAGAGACACCTGTCAGGCAAAGACACCTATCAGTAGGCAGAGACACCTGTCAATAGACATAGACACTTGTTTGAACAAAATAGAAGTATTGGCTATAAAACCTTTAAATTTTTGTACTTCTATCAGGTTGCAAATGCATAAAAATGGTTTGTTATGATAAGAAATTGTTATTTACAACCTTATTATATTACAAAACTTTATTTAATCAACTTAAAGGGCTAATAAAAAGGAAACTCCCCTTTTCTAGCATAGACACCTATCTGCACAAAAACAAATATTTTATTAGTTGTATGTTCTTTTATGCACTTGCAGATAACATAAGGTGTTTCACTAATGATTATAAGTCTTTAAGTGATTAAAAAATGTAAATTTTACTATCTAAAATAAATTAAAGTGGAATAAATCCCCTTTCTGGTAGAGACGACTGTCTGTAGGCAGAGACGCCTGTTGGTAGGAAGAGATGCCTCTAGACGAGCAGAGACGCCTGTCCGAAAACTTTACGGGGAACTTTCACAAAATCAAGAAAACAAGTTAGAAGATGAGATTGTGGATCCCATCGGGTGTGCCAAAATGTATATGATGAAAACCTATTTGTTAAGAACAAGTTCAAACATGCAAACATTAACAATAAAGAGCATATTTAATCTACTCTAACATGTTCATAAACTTTTGAAAAAATAGTAATCTTCACCATAACCTCAGATGAGCATGAAGCAAGTGCACCCAAGACTTGCTTGATTTAAGCTCTTAGAGAGGTTGTGTGTGTTCTCTCCCAACACAAGTGTGAATCCCACTGTGAATGCAAGGTAAAATCAAAATTGAACTACTCAAGGAGGAGCTATGGATGCAACCCTCAAGCATTCAATAAGAAGCCATTGAAGCTCAAGAAGGGGCTATGGAAGCAACCCTCAAGTTCAATGACATGCAAGACTAATGCTACTAATGAATCTAAGATAAAACTTCAACTCTACTATGCATTCTAACAACTACCAAATGGTTAGCAAAAATTCTAAGAAAGCAATTCTAAGCAAAAACTAGCATAATAACTCTAATGCAAATGTATGGATGATTTTCTTGAGGCAAGGGTCCTATTTATACTATTTTGGAGGGTTGGGGTGAGGTCACATCTATGTGGAATCCACATAGGTGCCACCAAGGAGATACATAAGCCATGGAAAGTCCAAGACTTGCTCACACATGTGTGAGTAACTTAGGATGTGAGAGGTCAATGTGTACTCCAAATACATGCGTTGTATGCACCCAAAAATGGTCGCCTAGACTTTGGGCCCCATTTATTTGATTTATCAACCCTGAATCATTTTGATCAATAATCAATATTTTCAACATTATCAATTTCTTGATCAAATCTTAGTTTCGATCATATATTGGATTTTTATCCTATGGGCTAATCATTTATCCTAAGTCTTTATTTGATTAAAAGGAATATTTCCTCCCCTTTGGATTAAATAAAAAGCCCCACCTTTCCTCTTGTCCTAAGTTGCACAAATAAAGCATTATTCCTATTTTACAAAAAGGAAAAAAAAACTTTTGTCTCACATGGACACAAAGTCAATTTCTATTGGAGGATACTTGTGCAACACGGATCGCTCCTCTTTTAAGCTCCACCGCCGATTAAGACTTTTGCCTCTTAATCTCAATGGTCCACTCCTTTGCATTTCTTATAAAAGGAAAGCTCTCTCCTTCATTTGCATATCATGTTTTATGCTAACCTTATGCTGTAGGAATCCTTGAAGACTTTGAAGCTTTTTAGAGATTATTGTTGCATCCTACTTTAGATTTCTTCATTTGCTTCATAGTTTAGTTTACATTCTTACATAGTAGTTTCATTTTCATGACTTTCATAGCTTAGATTTCCTTTCATGCAATAGCATAACTTCACATAGCTTAATAGGAGGGATTTGTAACACTTGTTCTTTCCATTTCATAGCTTAGTTGCATTGCATTTTCATTTCTCTAGACTAGTTTGCATTGCATTTTCATAGTAATTCTTGAGGATATTGGCACTCTTGCCCTTGTCCTCATTTGAATCTCTCGTTGTGTGGTTGACTAGCAAGGTCACAAGCTTGTAGCTCTAGCTGAGAGCAAATACATCATAGTCCCTTGCAACTCCATGCATAAAGAGCTATGAGTCTCTTTGTGAGGCTTCATTCTTGAGCAACCTTGCATATAATGGTTCATAGAAGTACACCATTTTAGTGTGTACATTTTTGGCGCCCACCGTGGGGTAGACTAGATAGGCTTTGTCCTTTAGTTTCTTGCATTTTCATCATTTTTTGGATTATTTTTCAAAAAATTTACAGTCTCTGGTTTTTTGTCTCAGAATATCACGCGATACTTCTCAAGTATATCGCACGATATACCTTACTCTACCAGTGCGACACTTCACCCCAGAGAAGAACCGCCTGTCAGTATTAAGGTATATCGCTTGGTGTCGTGCGAAGTATTGCCCGCGTATAGAGAAGTATATCGCCCGAACTGAGGTATATCACGCGAATATAAGAAACTATATCGTGCGATACTGGTGACGTTTGAGGTATATCGCCTGATCTGATAGAGACCTACGGTTCAAGTTTTATCATCCGAATTTGATCATATTTAGTTTATTGGTTTACTTTACTGTATTTAGATAGGTCTAACCTGCATCTCTTAGCTTAGGTAAATCAGTTTCTTGCAAATATTTTCATTTAGATTTTAGATTTTGCTAACCTTGTGGGCCTAACTAGTTGTGGTTGTAGGTGCCTTTGCTTAAGAAGTTTGCCAAAAATTGCATGTCAAAGAGGGCTACTAACGGTTTTTGCAGGGCTGCCCAAAAAGCATAAAAAATAAAAAATAATTTTTTTTTGCTTGTGATTTATTTCCTTTCAAGTGTGGCATTCACTAATTGTATTAGGAACTTTAATACCTTGTGAAAGAGATTTTGAGGTGGTAGGAGAAGTATGCTCTTCACCTATAGGTGAACCAGAAAATCTTGACCCATCTTAAGATTTTTGGAAGCAAGGGGGTAATCAAATTTTGCTTGGGGTGTTTGGGAGAAGTTTTTGAGATAGGGGAGTATGCTCTTCACCCTCGTGGTGAACCAAAAATGTTGAACCTCAAAAATCATTCATTATTTGTTTAGTTTAGGATCCTTTAGCGGGCCTGCTCTTGAGCAATCAAGAGGAACGACCCAAGTGGGGACAACTTTGTCATCATTTTCCTTGGTGGTGAGTGATTCCAACTCACTATAATCTCAAGGCTATCAAGGACACAAAACCTTGGTAGACATAACACTTGTCTTCGCTTGATGTGAGTAGCCCATGGGATTGCGACCATGGGGAAAACATTGAGCAAGAATGCTTAAGGTACTCTTGCGGCCGCGAGGTCCTAGTCCTTTATGAGGAGCAAGAGGGTTGTTGTGAACGGAAGCCCTTATTAAGAACCATTAGATAGAAGCCACCTTGTTTAGCCGCTTATCTTCTTAGTGTAAGGATTGATCCAAGTGGTTTACCCAGATCACCTTAAGATACTCACCATATGTGTCCCTTTGGTTGTGTCATTTGACACTTCCACGACAAAGCCAATATCTCTCATGGGTAACCACTTGGTGTGAGGCAAGGGGGCATCAAGTTGTGGGCTAAGTTGATAAGTATTGAGCCTTGACCTTTTTAGGATAGATTTGCTTGAATTGTCTTCGGTTGTGTGATGCCAGTGTAAATGTTCTTACATACAAACAATCGGTAGCATTCATAGGGTGCTTTTTCAATTCTGATATCACAAGTGTTTGTCTTGGCAAGGTTACTTTTGCCCTTGTTTCAAGTGTTTGAGACATGTTTGATCCCTCACTATTTGCAAACCTACCAAAATTCTGCTGATATTGTGATTGAAATAAAAAACATCAACCCTCAGACCGAAAATTTTGACCAAACAGACCCAAAAACATAAATTTTACATAGCTCTGGTCAAGAGTTAAGCAATTTTGAAATAGTATCGCGTCCTTTAGAGCGAAATATCGCGTGATACTTCGCGGGTCCAAAAAGTATCGCCTGCTTTGAGAGGAAATATCACGCGATAGTTCATCCTGGATAAACTATTGCTCGACCTGCCTGGTGTTTATCGCTTGGCTATTGTAAGGTCTATCACCTGGTATAAGGTGAAGTATCACCCGGTTGTAGGTGTATCACCCCGGTAGCCCAGAGTATATCGCCTGGTTAATTTCTGTTGTGCTTGCAATTTGATCAGTTTCAATTATTGTTAGTCAGGTTAGGTCTTGGAGTAGGCTTCTTGCTCTGTCGTTTGAGACCTTTCTTGACTCTAAATTTCTAGTTTTAGTCCTCTGAGATAACATCATCTGATTTACGAAATCACTTTGGGAATAATTGTCAAATTAGAAGGCCATTCTTGGTGCCAAGGTTCATCTCTAGGATTGTTAGCTACATTCTTAGAAAATTTTAGTGCTCTTATTGTCCAAATCGCTTTCATTTAAATCTCGATTTCAATTATATTTTGGCCTAGTCCAACCTCCTGGTTCAAAAGTGCAAGGGTGGTAACCCTTTGATTTGAAGCACCTCTTTGACAGTGTTGGTAAAGCCCCTTTTCTATCTTTTTATTTCTCTTTGGACAATAGAGGACTTTGATTATCCTAGTTTGGTGCTGACACTTTGAGAGGTCATCTTATCATTGAGAGTATCTTTCTTTCATGTCAGTTACAACAAGGTACCAAGTCAATCAAGGGAAGTGACCCCCTATTACCTTTAGCCAGTTACCACCAGTTAAGACTCGTCGATAGTATAAGGGAAAAGGACCCCTTTTCGATCAATCACCTAAGAGTGAATCTGAAGTTTGTTTTAATCCAAAAGATAATCCTAGTGAAGTGAGCACCTCTTTTGTACCACTTTCATCAAGCATGGACATGAGTTACACTTTCACTCGACAACAAAGAGAAGCCATGAATCAAACTCTTGAGGATATCTTCCAATGACATAGGAGAGAGTACGGTGGTTCTTCTCATGCTAGTCCACCCGGGTCACCTCCCAACAACGCGAGGTATTTTGATGCTCACCAATGAGCCGAGAGACATCATAAGCAAACTCACTCAGATTCAGGGTCACAACACGAGGACCA
Source organism: Chamaecyparis obtusa (assembly GCA_027943335.1). Classification (NCBI taxonomy): domain Eukaryota; kingdom Viridiplantae; phylum Streptophyta; class Pinopsida; order Cupressales; family Cupressaceae; genus Chamaecyparis; species Chamaecyparis obtusa. Next base: position 269,896 of record BSBK01007311.1, read on the forward strand.
GAACAATGAATTTAGTGATCACCACATAAACACAGCCAATGCAATAAGGCATTCGAGACCATCCTCTCCACTGAAAGATACCTCTCGATATGCAAATACGAGATTGAAAAGCATTGAGAGGGAGAAGCAAGCCTATTTGGATGAACAAGCTGCTAAAAAGGAGAAATTCAGACAATAGAAGAAGAGGAACGTGCATTATTGGACATAAGGAAGAGAGTCACCCAAGAAGAAGAAGATAGACTCTATGCACAACAACTCCAAAGCCGATTCAATGGGAGGGGAACCAATAGTGGGACCAACTCACCCCCATCTACCCCTTCACCAAGTCCTAGAAGAAGATCAAGGACACCCTCATGATCCCCGAGCCCTAGAGGAAGAAGGGCTTCAAGATATGATCATCATAGGAGACGATCACCTCATAGACATTCAAAGTAATCCTCCCAATGAGCACATCATGGCTCACAACATGGAGGAAGTTATGCCAAATTTGATCATATGGATTTTATGACTATGCAACAAGAACCATCCTTTCAAGCATATGTAGAACGATATGTGGAACAAAACAAGGATCAATTCCTAGAAAGCCTTATCAACAAAGGTGCTAAAGTTCCATATGATTTTGACATCCACCAAAAGATTAAGAAATAGAATCCTTCAACCAATGAGGTGATCATGCAAATGCAGAAGGATATAGAAAGGATGAGGGCTCCTAAGAGCACATTTAATTTGGACTCCATATGTCCCAACCTGATTGACAAGAGTGTGGTGTTGGTTGAGTTCCCTAAGAAAGTTGAGTTTCCAACCTATGACAAATATGATGGCGTTGGTGATCCTCATGACCATGTTCGACAGTTCTACATAATGAGCTTTTCTTTTCATCATGAAGACTCCTACTTGATGAGATTATTTCCGAGGAGTCTCAAAGGTCAAGCCATGGAGTGGTTCACCAACCTTACACCTCCAGTAAAGTCATTTAAAGAACTCATCCAAAGATTTGTTCAGCATTTTGCTTATAATCTATTAAGGTCGGTCACAATGCTTGATTTGTGCAAGCTCAAACAAAATCAAGGAGAACCTTTTGTCACTTTCCTACAAAGATGGAGATGTTTGTGCTCAAAATATCCAAGGACAATTCCTTAGGAGGAAAGAATAGACATCATTGTGAGTAACTTAGTGCCAGAATTAAGATATGAGGTAAGAAAGATACCATTTAATTCTTTTGATACCATGGTAGAAGTGGCATGTCGCATAGAGGATGTCCTAAAAGAACAAGAAATTTTGGCTAAATCAACTAATAACAACAATGGCCAAAACAACAACAATAATGGTTATAAAGACAAAAAGAACTCCTATTGGAACAAGAATAAATAGGTGGTCAATGATGGAGTTGTTGACTCACCACAACCTAAGAATGAAGGAGTTCTTAATCTCTCCAATGCGGTACAAGCCATGAAGCTGCAAGCATCCTCAAGACAACAAGAGAACAAACCCAAGTATCAAGGGAAACCTAAGAAGGAAAAGAGACAATTCACCAAACTTGGGGACTCCTATGCAAACATTTTCAAGACACTAATTGCTCATAATTTGGCGCAACCTCAGGATCCTGCCAAGCACCGCATACCCGATCCTAAACCTCATTGGTGGGATGAGAAAGCCTTTTGTGTCTTCCACAATGGAATTGGACATGATATAGAAAATTATTTTAGGCTTAAACATCTTGTCCAAGACCTCATTGAAAGTGGGTGATTACAAGTTGATGGTTTAACTACTAATGCGGATCATAAGGCTTTTAAAGAACCCTTGCCCAAATATGAGAAAGGGGAGAATTCTAATAGCACGCATGGCAAGGCTGCTATCAACTATACCTACACAAATGCTGAAAATGTTATTAACAAGCTTGAAGTGGCTGATGACAATATCAACATGATGAGAGGGAAATATCCTTATGGATATGATGTAGATTCAACTCCAATGTCTGATGAAGGACCCATTGTGGTGCTAAGAAGTCCTCACTCACGAAGGATGCCCCAATCCCTCAATGCTGTCACTAGGGGTCAGGCTCAAGCTCCCATTATTATCAGAGGTCCTAGCTCTAGCAAGTCTAAGCAGCCCATGTCCAAGGGTGTTCTTCCTAAATCTGCTATTGGTCCTGATTCAAATTATAACCTTATTGACCAATTACAACGTACACCAGCGTAGATATCTATTTTTGAACTTTTAGAATTGTCCCCTAAGCATAAGCATGTCCTTGAGGACGCTTTGCAAGCAGCTAGTCTCCCTAACAACTTAGATATTGATCAACTCCAGAATATGGTCAACCATTTGGCTAGCCCTCATTACCTCACTTTCTCAGAAGAAGATGACAAATCCATCAGTCACCCACATAACTTGGCCTTACACATCGAAGTCATGATTCATCAAACCCATGTCAGGCGTGTATTGATAGATGGGGGTGCGGGGCTCAATATTTGTACCATGAGTTTTTTGAAGGCTCTAGGATATTCTGAAGAAGTCATTGACATAAGGAAAAAGATCACAATCAAAGCATATGATGAAGTAGAAAGAAGTTCTAAGGGATTGGCCGTTTTGCCTATCCGCATTGGTCCAATAGAAAAGGACATCTTATTTCAAATTATTGATGTTGGTCCTTTAGCCTACAACATTTTTCTAGGTAGGCCATGGATTCACGAAATGCAAGCAGTCCCATCAACGTATCACCAGTGTGTTAAGTTTCCCCATAATGGTGTAGAAATTTGCATACCTGGAGATAGTGCTTTGTCAGTTAATAACATTTCTGTTGGATCACATGTACCTTTGAATAGGGAAGCTGACAGTCCTAGAATTTCACTTGAACAATGCAAGCAGAAGTTTAAGACCATAGATCTTGGGATGAGAGATTATAAAATTGATTCTTTTACAAAAATGCCAATCTCTCCTAGGTCTTATGGGAAACCATCACCAAATATGAAACCTTCATCATCAACAATGACATTATTTGGAAAATTTGTTGAGTCTTCAGTTCCTATTCAGGAAGAGAAAGAGGAAGTTGTCATAAGGGACTGGATCTATCATGAGGAAAAATACCAACACAACGAGAGCTTTGCTCCTTCACCTAAAGCTTATGGGAGAGGGTATACGTTGGTTAAAAATATGGGTTATCTAGGATATGGTCCCCTTAGCCATAGGTTGGATGCTAAAGCTGAGCCTCTTAACCATGCCCTTTTTGGATGAAAGAATAAGTCAACAGTTGGCTTAGGTTTTGAAAATAAGAAGAAGAAAGGTGTCCCTGTCCCAGATGCGACAGACAATGACAGTGATTCAGACTACACACCTGATCTTTCTAATCAACAAGACATGTCTGATGATTGGGTACCTTCAACAAATCTTCTTTGGGGAGATTCAAAAGATTTGATAATTGACGGTCCTACTATCCCAGCTACGACGGATAGTGACCATATGAATGCTAGATTGACAATGGAAAGTGTTGCTATCCTAGCTGCGATGGATAGTAACAATGCTAGCATTAGAGAAGGGGAAACCTTTCCCAACCTTGAGGCTTCTACATCACGAGGCCCAAATGATGATTCAGACACAAACTCACATGAGTATGAATGGGACTCACTTTCAGATGCAACAGTTGATTTGGACATGGATGTTGTCCATACTTATAGTACCCAACCTGATGTGACCAACGAGCTTAGTGTCGGACTAGAGGATTGTACTCCTCAAATTGCCTTAGTGGTTGACGCTTCATTTGGTAGGACAAATCCCAACTCGGGTATCCTCGAAGGGGACTTGATGAATCCTGATTGTATGGTCATTAGAGATAACACCTTTCACATAAATAACATTGAACCAGTCATCGACCTACCCCTTGTTCACTATGACCTAATTGACTGGTCTCAGTGCCATCAAGAGCCTAGATTCCTCACTTTTTAGAACTATGAACTTGCCTGCTATCTGAATGCTCTTGAACCCATGGCTTCTTCCACCAGTGAACCGACAACAAGTATGACGGAGCCTGATATTAAGTACCTCAGTCTAAAAATAAAAGAAAAAGAAAGAAAGAAAAATAGGTCTGATGGCGAAAATCACTTTGTGGCGGTATCAGAACCAAAAATAGTAAAAAGAGATGACGTATCTGAGGGTGAAAACCTCTTTGAGGCGCCTAAGGATGGGGTACTTAATAACTTGACGAGTTATTTTTAGGACAGATCATCAGTATTGATTGAGCCAATAAAACTAGTTAATTTGAACACAGAAGAAGCTCCTCAAATAATTCATCTTGCTCAGTCTTTATCAGAAGAAGAAACCAAGCACTAGTAGAATTTGGCAAATATATGACTAAGTGACTAAAACTTTTAGTCATGTGACTAAAAGTTTTAGTCACATGACCAAAGCTGATCATACTTGGAAAATAAATGACTAAATAAATGACCAATTTGGTCATCGGGTAAAATCATAACTAAAATGACTAAATAAATGACTAATTTGGTCATCGGGTAAAATGACTAAATAAATGATCAATTTGGTCATCTGGTAAAATGACCAAATAAATGACTAAATAAATAGTTTGAGGGGTTTTTCCTTTTTGGTTCCACAATTTCATTCATTTTATTATGAGAGCATATTTTCATCAAATAAAAGAAGTTAAAGAGAAAAGATATCAATGTGAGACAACTTTTAACATTTTTGGGGCAAGTTGGTCTACAAGATCTACCAAAAACCATTTAAGATAACCTCTATTGATGTATAGTTTTTAAATAAATTGTCCTGGTTTTGTTTGCTTGTCTTTATTTAAATCTCATTCTATGATTGTTAATATTTGTGTAACAAGAGATAGTTAGCACTAAATATTCTGACAAGGGTAGTGAATATAAATAGTTTCATGAAAGAACATTAAATTCATAAAGAAAAATAGGTCTATCTTTTAAGATATATATATTATATATCGAAGAGAAATTATGGTCAATTTCACTAATAAAATATGATTTGAATAATCGAGATGCATTTTGAGGGCTCTCTTGACTGCACTTCTATTTCAAAAGGTCAAGTGGTTATTTCTAGAGGCAATTAGATTCAATTAACATGAATTGTAGAATAGAGGACACTAAGAATAGTTTCCTCAAGAGCCTAACTGCTAACCAAAACTATTTTAATCGCCTTTATAAATTAAAAAATAAAGACAAAAGAAATATAGTGCCAATGTCTATGCATCACCTATAAATATATTATTTATTATAATTACCAATTAATCAAAAATTAAAATTAATTAATTAATGATAATCATGCAAAAGGAACACCGATCTAAAATTGCAAAAATGGGGTGTTTTGAGCATTTGGTATATATAAAAATGAAAAAAACAAACTTTTCAATTCCCGCGTAGGAAGAAAAGAAGGGTTTTGTGTTTGGTTTATAGTAACTGCACAAAATAACATTTTTCTCTACCCACACGCAAGAAGGATAGAATAATTGGCGGCAAAATAGAAGAATGAGGGTAGGGAATTTCATCGCACAGTGTTCAGAGATTTAATTCATCTTCATTTCTTCTTTGATTCAATCTCATTTCGTGGCACAAAACACTCAGGTGGGTTCATTTTGTTGACTGATCTTTTTCATGCTCTTCGCTTCTTTGTGCCATTGATCTGCATCTTTTAAATATTGATTTTTTTTTTATGTTGATGACCTTTTGGAATCATTGGTAGTGTTATTAACATCTTTTAGTATTATGAGACCTTGTTATTTCTTTATTAGCAATATTTGTGAACATAGACCTAAAGAATGGTGTTTGTGAACAAAACCATGATGCCCTAGATTGACAGTTTTCACATTTCAAATAACAATATCATATGCATACATAACGAAATGGCTTTCATATGCTCAAGAACAAACATAACCAAAGGAGCCTTTTCAGGTGATCTTTGCTTGTAATCTTTCACTAAAGCAGCTGCTGCAAGGGACGACAACTCTAAGCTTTCTTTTTCTTCCCTGCTATGGCCCTTAGCTAATTAATTGATAGCTACTCTGCACTGCATGTTTATAAAATGTGTCATGTTAGACAATAGAATATAGCATGTACTTTTTAGTCAAAAGAAGGTTTATTTTGTAGCCTAGACAATATGTACAATTTTGAATATTCGATATCTGCATATCATTGCATACTCCCTTTTCAAAACTTGATCAGAAGCTTATAATATTATATTAAAAAATGGTATCTCCAAGTAATCCTCCTCTCCTAATTTTGAATTTGACTGTACCGGTACCGGTACCAGTCTCCAGCATCTCCAAGTATTCCCATCTCCTGGTAACTATACTTTTATGTTTCCTTAAACTGCAACAATTCACCTTCCAAATTGAATCAGCTTCTTGCTAGGCCATTAAAATAACAAAAACTTGTTTTTTCTCAAATTAACCTTCAAACATATCATAAAATAAGTTGATCTACAGATAAAACCATGACAGGACTCCACCAAGGTCGTTACATTTGCCAATTGTTATCTTCATTTTTGCTGACAGAGTCTCAATTGTTGTTGAAGACCAGTATATTCACATTCCTGGTGAAGTATAATACTTCTTAAAAAAAAATTGTATTGCGAATTCTTATGAAGAAGTTATGGCAGTAGGAAGTAGTTATTGAAGTGTTGTCAAAAGTGCTACCGATGTGACACACAGTTTGCAAACATGCATCTATGTTCTATATGGTTTAAGTCAGTTGGAATGTTCCTTAGACCTTTTAACTCATCCCTTCACGTCAATTCACTAAAAACCTACACACAGCCAAATTCTAAGCAACTTCTATCTCGTTCTTGGGGGATGCCAGATTGCCCATGGGCCAAAATGCCCTTGTATCATACTCACTGGTAAGAAGTTTGTGACTGTGCTGCTCACAAACTATAATTGAGCAATAGGACCCTTTTGGAATGCACTCAATCCTCAACATACTACATTGAATTTAGATGCATCACAAGATTGAATTTAGATGCATCACAAGAAGCATCTTCCTTCATATTTTCCAACTTTTGGCTAGGCCATATCCCGTCCTCTACCAAATTTGACCATTCACTTTCATTCCCCTTGTGGATCTCTATCTAAAATAGCTCGTTCTCGTCCTCTTTTTGTGCACTCAATGATACCAAATCACCAACACATCCAAGTCGTCCACTAGACATACTCAGACTCCACTCTCAACACTCAAAATTCTACATATCATTTCCTTTTCGAAATGTGAAATCTTCTTCCAACTTCAACTCTATCTACATGATGGACTCAAACAATTCCTCCATTAGTTCCTTTTCACTCCTGTCCATCTATCTCCACTACCATCACTACACAAATTTCACAGTGACCCAAACCTTCCCAAACATCCTTTTCTCAAGTCTTGACAACTATTGTTCTACCTCTTCTTGTGGATAGATCTACTCCACATTCTTTTCTTAGGTCTCTACAGCTCTTGCTCTACCTCTACTTGTGGATTCAATCACTCAAAATCCTTAACCACCTCCATGTCCAATAAAGGGCATATTTACCTTTTCCTTTTCTTCTTCTAGATCAATAACTTACAACTCCATATCTTCCACCAAGAGGATTTCTTCTTCTTCACTGAACTCAACATATTCTCCTTTCTTTGCCAATGTCTCCATGTGTTTAGCATGTGTTGGATCGAAAACATCTACCACCACCTTTTTCTCCTCTTTTTATATTGATACCAACTTCCTACCCTCAAGAACATATATCCTTGCTCTCAACATGTTTAATCTTCATGAGCTCTCTTCACATAACCCCTCTCTCTTCTCACAATGAATGCAAATCTTAGACTTCCTTAAGACCACATCAATTCTTCTTTTTGAAAACATTTTCACACACTCACACTTTGCAAAAGTAAAGTGACGCTCTCATGCTCCCTTTGACTTGCAACTAGTTTATCTTCAAACGGATTGCACATGTCCTTTAGCCAACACTTTCATTAGAAGAAAATGCTCAAAACCTCCTCTAACTGATATCCACTTTGTCATGCATGTTCCTACACCTTTCCCTAATATTTTTTTGTTGAAGGACATTTAAGCACACTCCCATTCAAGACAGTCCTTTGCTGACACTATTTCCTCTCACTGCTCTTTGCAATTGCAAAATTTTCTCGTACCTACAATAAATTTACCAGAGCTTCACAAGAAAACTCTTCAAGAAAAGCCTTTCTTTAAAGCCATTTGATGTAGTCTAGGTAGGGGGGCGACTAAACAACCACCCAAACATAGCAGCCACATACATCAACAACAGGACACATGCAAAGCATAATCATAAAAAACACTACCATTATTAGAATATTGAAACTCTTCTTTCAAAGCTTACAACATGTTGAAAAGAGCCTAAAATTGATTACACACAAAAATTGACAAATGAGCTCGTCTACTCATAGGATGGATGAAATCTTCTCAATTGAGTTATCCCTCTTTTCCTAATCTCTGCACATTCTCCATGACATTCTTTTCCCAGTCAACTCAATATGGATGCTTAAGCCATGCTACCTATATAGGAAAATCCACCAAAAACTCATTTTCTTTTTCTACCTTGATTTTTGATCTCTCACAATGGTTGACCAATGCTTTTCTTGTTCCAAAATATCTTGACATTGTCCATGCACCTACACCGTCTGTTTTCCTCCTTTCTTGGACATTCATTTCAGATTTTTCAGATTTTTGGGGATACCTTTTGCTCAAAAACAACCTGCCAATATTTTGTGCATGCCTTATGCACAAGCAAATGTTTGATTTTGTTTTAATGGTGGTAAATGCCAAATGAATGACTGGAAAAAGGGTTCGAAAAAGGGTTCCAATCACTAAACTTTAACCATTCACCTTCCAAATCAATTTGACTTCTTTCTCTACAATTTGATAACAATTATTTTTCTCCCCCTTGAGTTTCCCCCTCAAAACATGCAACCTCTTTTGACGGGCTGAAAGCATAAAAGAAGGTTGCTCTACACAAAAACAATGCTAGGTATTCCCCTAGGGTCAATACATTCATATATTGCCTTTGTCAACTATCATTTTCATTTTTGCTGCTTAAGTCATTCCTGTGCTACCAAAGTCATAGTTATTGCTGGAGTGAAAAAGTGTAGCTATTGAAGTGAGACCTACATATTCATGTTCCTCTCTAAATTTATATGCAACTTTTGAAAAAAAGGGTTGCATTTGAAATCCATATGAGGGAGCTATAACCCAAAAAGATGGGGCTTAAGTGTTGCCAAAAGTGCTGCCGAAGTGAGCCAGAGTGCCATAGATTGTTGTTGAAGATGCAATTATGTTATATATTGCTGCTGACATTAACTGAAGCATTCTTTAGACCTTTTTTCTCATCCCTTCATGCTAATTCCCCAAAAATCTGCACACAAATCTAAAATCTTCTCAGCCACCTTTTATTTTTTTGTGGGGGTTATGCAAGATTGTTTGTATATCGGATAAACTCACATCCCTTTACAAAAAAATTGAGACGATCCATACGAATATCAATAGGGTTTAAATGAAGTTCACTTAAGAGCAACAAAAGACCAATGAGAATTTGACTATTTTAATATGCAGCAACATATCTCTTTTCAGAAAAGTTTTATAACTCACACACTTAGTTCATGAAATTCATTCTTCTCTTCAAAGAACCAATGCCATTATTAACATGCAAAACAAGGCATGAAAATAGAAAAAGGAGCAAGATCATCATTTGGATCACTTTAGAATTCATGAATAAATAAGCTACAATATCATGATTCAGCATATCTGCTCCAAAGTTTTATAAAATATTAAATAACAAAGAAAATGTAATTGTAAGTTACTGCTTCAGGAAAGTAAAAAGGCAGTGCTTGGTTTTATACTTATCAGCAAAATGCCAAAAAACATCTTTACAGAAAATAAAATGGACCATGGAGGTAGATCCCTGTCTGTTTGTCTCATATTTTTCTCATTTGCAGTGCCGAATCATGCCTAAGGTAGCTCTAATTGATATTTATATGATATTGAGGTGCTATTTAAGCTTTCTGGACTATACAAATAAGTTTTGCCCGCTCTTGCTATGAATCAAGTCAATGTGGCAGAACCATATGCAATGCTAACTTGGGCTTCAAGTAGTTCCAGGTGACGCTCCAATGAACTAAGCTTTTCATTCAATCCTACTAACTTGCTTTTTGTAGTGGTCTCTGTAAACGGGTAGTTTAGTTTCATTAAGAAAAATTCCATTACAAGGAAACAAAATGATTAATCTATTTCCAAATTCAGCGACTTGTAGTCATGAAATTTTTACTCTGTCAAGCTAAAGCTTGGAGATATGGAATACGACAAGGACTCAATGAAAAAGAAAACCACACATGCTAGCTAATATAGCCTCCAATATTATAATCCATAAAAAACAAAAGAAAATACAACTTCTTGTGGTACACATAAAATCAAACAAGCGATTGGGTGCAAATTAACACTTGTGTTTTACAAAACTCTATTAGGAATGGAAATTTTCACGTTGCCTAAATTTGTAATGTAAATATTTAATGATGCTACATTAGAGTAAATTTCTCAGCTAGCACTTATGTTCTCAATTGAAACTATTTCAAATTAAAAAATGGTATCTAGACAATATGGTTTATTTTGTAGCCTAGACAATATGTACAATTTTGAATACTCGATATCTGCATATCATTGCATACTCCCTTTTCAAAACTTGATCAGAAGCTTATAATCTTTCTGAAAATAACATAAAATTCTGAATATTCCATGATTCTTTGAGAACGTTAATCAAAGACTCAAAATCTTTTAAATATCAAACACTAAAATAATACCCATTATATTTTATATTGCCTCTTGAATCAATCATTCATCTCTACAATACTTGATAACCATACAACTTCTTCACGGCTTTAGTAACTGTTCCAAAATTCCAAACAATGCATTGCTAGTGTGATGATTCTTCAACCCATATCTCAATTAATGAGCCCACGGTTTGTGAATCACTCCCTTGACACAAAACAGATTTCAACAAGCTACTAAATCTTCAAACAAAACTTCAATACTAAAACTTCCGAACATATCATATAAGTCATAGCATAAGCTAAAAACATCCATATAAGTCAATACTATGTAAACAGAAGATCATGAATACAAATCAATCTTCTTTAAACACCAATCATTCTTCTTTCAATGAAATCGATACCGGGATAAGCTTCCTGAAACTGAACCATTATAAATTGAAGCTTAACCACTAAGCTATCTCCCATGTTATTATGGATTTGAACTTTGGTCATGCTATTACAATTGTTGTTATTCTTTGAATGCTTTAGTGGTTAGTTTATCTACCCTCCTTATACTGAATTATTTAGCAAATGACTGTGAGTTTGGCCTTAATTTGCATCATCTCCAATTGATTAAAGTTTCAGACTTTTTTACACAAACTTGCACGCTCGGAGTACTAACCAAATGCTTAAATGTGCATAGCTGACAAACAAAATATACACCAATTCAAACCCTTCCGATCTAAAGAGAAAAAACCTTGCTCTTCCAAAGATCAGATTACTTCAAACACTTGTTCACACCATGTGCCTTCCAAAAAATAAGAAAATATATTATTTATCACACCCCAACATCCTTATCTCATAGCCACTTGGGTGTCACCGTATGGCCAGGATACAAGGTTCAGCTCTCAAATAAATATATGATACAACCACAGGAAGATGATCTTTGATCACCATACCAGAAAGACATGCACCAGAAAACCATCTGAAGCCAGTTCATTATAAATTCCTAAGATTGGCTACTTGGGAGCTGCTTTGGCTTGTTCATGTGCTCTAACAGAGAAACTGCTTTGCGTTTGGCTCTTGTTGTGCCATTATGAGCTAAAAGCTTTCATGGAAAAATGGTAGCATGGAAGCAAGAGAAATTATAGCCTGAGGAAAAAAATCATAATTTGTTTACGTGGATAATTCTTTGTTTATTATAGGTCACAACAAAGGCTATGTTATCACATATAGTCATTGTCAGTGAGCCCAAAATGTAACAAGGATATTCATACAATAACTTATCATAATATCATTTCATAATGGATTCTTCATTCCTCTACTTAGCATAAAGACCAATGATAGTGTAAGTAAATATACTAAGCAATACATTCAAACTGATGAAAACTTGGGTGGTTTTGTATCCTTTTTCTGTCCTTGTATGCATGTCAACCCAGAATTGGGACTCCTTTATACATCTTAGTCATCGAGGTCAAATAATCAAAACTGCAATTGTCTTCTTACAGAAATGGAAATTATCACTTGATGATATTAAAGACAAACACTTCTTTCATTTGAAAGTAGGAAGACTTTTGTTAAACATACTGATGTTTGAAGTGCCCTCCATAGGTTTACTGATAGGTGAAAGTCCTAAAAGGATGTATAACACCATTATAATTGGGTTAGCATCATTAATCAATTATAATTGGGCCATAATCTGGACTGCATCATTAAACTGCTCAAAAAAAGTGGTTCAAGTCTTGAAAGTACTACAACACAGTTGATTACAACACATGTAATGAATGCATTTTACAATGTAAAGGATAGTCATTCAATCAGGTTTATTTTGAGTATGTTCAAAATATAAGAATCTAGAAAATAATTTTTTTCCTTGAAGCTAAACTTATTGCAACATCCTCTTATCTCAAGTGATGGATTTAGGTCACTCTATGGAGACGGAAGTTTCTCAAGGGTTATAAGAAACATCGTATATGCAGATGGTTAAATAATTTATAACCTTTATTTACCTTTAGTGTGCTGTTTTATATCAGTGCAAATTCCTTTGATGGGCAAACACGAGTTAGTTCTACCATGAAGGAAGTTTTATAGGGTTTGAAGAAAAGACTTGACATGGTTCACTTTGTTCGTACAAGACAATGAGACATAATCACCATAGTTTAAGAATCCTTTCATAATATATCTAGCTTCAATACATAATTGGGGTTTACCTCTCTAGTTCAAGCAAACTACTGTCAACTTCAACTAATGAAGCAGGGTGTAGAACAAATGATAGAGCTTTTGGCTACTCTTCCCATTAATTACATTTCAGCTGTCACATGACTGTAATGCAGTCTACACTGGTTAGAGGATGCCAAACTTTGTTGTTTGATACTAAATATGGAACATAGGAGGTTACAAGACAAGGTAACCATTGTGATCACCCAAGATCGATCAAGTTTAAATGCCTCATTTTACATTAGTTGGTATAAAATTGTCAGCATTTGGTTTTCCAAAACATTAGTAATCTTGTTTACATCAGTTTCATGATTTAATTGTTGTGGTTCTATTTACCAGTCTTGTTTATAAAAGAACAAATAATTTACCTAAGTGCACTGCTCATTAAAATACAAAATTGATCTCCCAAGTTAACAGCAATTTGCACCGATTAAATTTGTGATATTTTTTTCCACTGTTTCCCCCCCCCTTTATTTAGCCTAGAAAAAATGCCTAAATTAGTTGTATTATCTTGCTGTGTACTTTTATGTGTTCTTGTTGTGTAGGCTCTTGGATTGGAATTTCCTAGACAGGATAACATGGTCTATTTAATTTGATTCATAAGTTGTTAATACACGCTCATCATAGTTGTTAACATTTTTTATTCTCATGGACAGGTATTGAAGCACTTGCATGGGTGATAAAGCTTGTTTAGATAGGAATTGGAGACTTTTGAAAAGGCGGGCAAGGAATTCAAAGTTTTCTGCAACAAATTTGAAGTTAGCAAGGCCCTCTACAACAAATTCAGAGGTAATTTGAAACCTAAAACACAGACATGTTCCATTCTCACTAGGTAAACTTCAAATGAATGTAAGATAGATGTCAGGAAAATGAATCATTATATCCTCTTCTTTCTTTTATGGTCTCTACTAAAAGTGACTACTTTAAATAATGTTTCAGCATCTCTATTTTTAGATTGATGTTTTTTCTTTAATTTAGAAACTAAATTATTATTGGAATGCAGAATATTACAGATGGATGAACATCATAGGTTGACTACGGATCAATATCATGCATATGATGAGAGAGTAGCTGATGAGGGGGACATTAACAAATATCCATGTCCATGTAAGAATTGTCTTGGTGGAAAGGTGAAAAAGAGAAGTGTGATTTATCGACATATGATAAGATATGGGCACAGTGGTATTAGCCCTTGGGCTTACAATTATTATGAAGATATGATAGAATTGAAGACAATGAGAGATGAAGGGGAAACAAACATAAATGAAGAGACAGAAATGTTTGATGAAGGGTTTGAAGTTGATAGAATGCTAAATGAGGGTCTAAATGATGATTGGGCCAAGTCAATGGAGGATGCTTTAAAGCCTGTTTATGCTAATTGCAAGTTAAGCCATTTGACAACAATTCTTCAAATTCTTAACTTGCAAGTGGTGCATGGTTGGACAAATGAGATTGTAGATCAATTATTGACATTATTAAGCTCATTATTACCAGCTGACTCCACATTGCCAAAGCAACGAAGTCAATGTAAAAATCAAATCAGTAAGCTTGGCTTGGGGTATGAAAATATCCACACATGTGTGAATGGTTGTGTATTATTTCGTAAAAATCTTGCAGATGAGAGTGAATGTCCGAAATGTCATGAAGCAAGGTATAGACAAGGGTTGAAATCAATTGTGGTTCCTAGAAAGGTTCTTCGCCACTTTTTGATAATCCCGCGATTACTCCGAATGTATAGGTGCAGAGACATTTCTGAACTTATGCAGTGGCATGCCCAAAATAAAAGCACTGATGGAAAACAACGACATGTTCCAGACTCTAAGACATGGATGGAATTTGATAAAAAATGGCCTGATTTTTCTCAAGATCCTCATAATATAAGGTTGGGTTTGGCTCTAGATGGGGTGAACCCATTCTCAGATCAAAGTACTAAATGGTCAACTTGGCCAGTGTTTCTAGTAAATTATAACTTGCCTCCATGGTTAGCAACTAAACCATTTTTCTTAATGTTATCATTGATTATACCAGGAAAGAAAAGTGTGACTTCAGATACAATAGATGCTTATCTAGAGCCATTATATGATGAGCTAATAGAATTGTGGAATGGAATTGAAGCATTTCAGTGTTTAAGGGATGGTCGTTCAATCAAATTCACTTTAAAAGCTTCCTTATTGTTTACAATTCATGATCTTCCTGCATATGGCACATTGTCTGGTCTCTCTGTTCATGGATACCATGGATGTCCTGCTTGCAACTTTAAGGATTTTGTGAGGCACTCAAGAAGTTTGCGTAAGTGTATTTATTGTGGACATCGTGCTTACCTTAAAATGGATCATCCATATCACCGACAAAAAACACATTTCAATGGTCAAGAAGAGAATCGTGAAGTGCCACTACTAATAACAGGTGATTACATTGTTGAGAATGGACTAAAAAGAATGTCATTTATTGAAAATGTTGGGATTGCTGGAAGCAGATATGATCCATGTAATGAAAGTGGTGTAAAATGGTTGTGCATATTGTATAAGTTGCCATACTTTAAGGATATAGCCATCATACATACTGTTGACTTTATGCATACTGAGAAAAATATAGCTTATGCTATTATAGAAATTCTTTTTGGCTCTTTTGATACTATTTCATCTCGTGAAGACTTTCGAGAAATAAAGATTCGTCGAAATCTTTGGGTTAAAAAATATGATAATGAAAAATATAGAAAGCCTAGTGCTCCTTATGTCTGGACAAAGGAACAACGTGCACAATTCTTACAGTTGATGTCTCAGACCCGCTTTCCCACTGGATATGTGAGTAGCAACATTATTAGCCAAATTGACATTAATGGCTTAAGAGGCCTCAAGACCCATGACTATCATGTCATAATTGAGAATATTTTACCTATTATGGTAAATATATTAGGTTTGGCAAAGGGGCCAAGATTGGCAATTATAAGGTTGGGCCTAATATTAAAGAGAATGAGTTTACATGTATTAGATCCTTCAAACTTTGATAGTTTGAGAGAGGAGTTTGTTGAAGTCCTTTGTCTATTGGAGCGAGAATTTCCACCAGCAATTTTTAACATTTCTATGCATCTTTTGATACATCTAGAATATGAACTAGAGTATTGTGGTCCAATAAGAACGAGATGGATGTATCCTATAGAATGATATATGAAAGTTTTGAAAAAATTTGTCCGTACTAGGGAAAAACCAGAAGGCAGCATGTCTGAGGGATATTCAATGCAAGAGGCCATGGGGTTTTGCACAGAATATATGAAGGATTTTAAAAATGTCAATCGGCGTGTATGGGATGATGAGGAAGATGAGAGAGTTGCAGGTGAACTATTAGAAGGAAATGGAAGTTGCTTCAAGCTCTCATATCAAGAAAGAAGTGCAATACATGCCTTTATTCTTCAAAACACATCTTCATTTGACAAGTGGCGCAGGTAAAAAAATTACACTAATTTTTTTACTCAATTTCATTTACACATTCATATTATTGATCTTAATATTTGAATTATTTTATGTAGAAAATATGAAGAAGAGAATCAAATTTGGATGCAGCATCAACCTCAAAAGCGCAGACGTCATAATTTTATTGGAAGCGATTCTTTTCCAAAATTTGAAGAGTGGATTTTTAATGCAATCAATGATGCAAAAGAAGAAGGTCAATATATAACAACAGAGGAAAGTGAGCTTTCACAATCTCCACATATATGGGCTATACGTTTTAGTGGGATGTGGGCCTATGGCAGTCATTTAAGAGTGGAAGAAAAGGACAAAGGAAAGACAAATTGTGATTGTGTTGTTAGTGCTGAATTTCTTCATGGAATTGAGAAGAAATTTTATGTTGGATTCATCCAAGAAATTATTCAAGTGGATTTTGGTGAAAATAGTCCTATATTATTAAAATGTAAATGGATTCGACCATCTGCAGTACAATTTGATGAGTATGGATTTATACGTGCAAATACACAACAATTTTTATCAGAGACAAATGAGCCATATGTTTCCCCTCTTCAAATTAATCAGTCATTTTTAATTGATGATGTAAGAAGCCCAGGTTGGTCATATGTCATTCAAATAGAGTCTCATTCGAGATGAAAGTTTATGGAAGTTGTCAATGTAATGCCTGATGGACAATTTGTTCATTTAAAAGAAACATTGGAAGAAGTGGATGAAGACAATAATGAGGGATTGTTTGAAGAAGAGATTTTGATTACCAATGAAGAAATTGAGAGAGGGAATGTATTGCAAGTCACAAATGAGGATGAGGAAGAAAATCAAGCAGATGCAGATACAAGTGATCAGGATTCTAATCTTGCTGGAAATGCACATGATTATTGATGAGGCCAATTTTATGATCTTTTATTTAAGACTTTTATGTTGTTTCTAGACTATTCTATGTTTTAAGGACATGGACCTTCAGACAAATACTTGTTTTAGGGCTTTAATGTTGAACAAAGTTGCTATATGAATGCAAGGGATTTAATGTTGAACAAAGTTTTACGTGGTTATTTGGAAATTATTTCTAGAATGTCTTTTCCTGCCAATTGAAGCTTAACCACTAAGCTATCTCCCATGTTATTATGGATTTGAACTTTGGTCATGCTATTACAATTGTTGTTATTCTTTGAATGCTTTAGTGGTCAGTTTATCTACCCTCCTTATACTGAATTATTTAGCAAATGATTGAGAGTTTGGCCTTAATTTGCATCATCTCCAATTGATTAAAGTTTCAGACTTTTTTACACAAACTTGCACGCTCAGAGTACTAACCAAATGCTTAAATGTGCATAGCTGATAAAAAAAATATACACTAATTCAAACCCTTCCGATCTAAAGAGAAAAAACCTTGTTCTTCCAAAGATCAGATTACTTCAAACACTTGTTCACACCATGTGCCTTCCAACAAATAAGAAAATCTATCTTTTATGTGGTTTAGGGTTTAGGGAGAATTCAATCTGCAGAGAGAATCTGTTGTAGAAGAATTGGCTTTCAAATAAATACAAACCATATATTGTTATGAGCAAATCGGCATTATTTTCTATTATGAACATGTGTAATGTGAACTTTTATAGTTGTTTCAAGCTATACCATAACTCACATAAGTGACTATTGCTACTACTACTGGTCAACTAGGCATGTATAGGTTGGAAGGAAAGCTGATACAAGCTCCTCTGTTGAATCCCACAAGCAACCGTGTCGAGTCCCAATCACTTTAGTTGAAGTGACACTGAACCACTTGGGTAAATAAGTACCTATCCTCCTTTGAAGATCACTTCAAATCCCTTATTCTCAATGGCAAAAACTGAAATCATATTCTTCCTCATCCCTGGAACATACAGCACATCCCGTTGTACCATGGGAGACAAAGTCTCCCTCTAAAAGTCTACAGGACCATGTCCTGCTGCCTTGACACTAGTATCATCTCCAAGTATAATCTCAATGTGACTTCGTCCCTCTGTGAGATCTAAAAAATACTCTCTGACACCTGACATATGGAAAGCTGCTCCACTATCTATATACCGCACACTTGAAGATATGGCACTAGTAGATAGGCATACAATTAGTGAGAACTCATTCTCAAACTCTGTGGCAAACTTGTCCACCTCAGCTGAAGCTGCCACACCCTTCTTCTTCTTGCTAGGACATTGACTAGCATAGTGTCCCATCTTCCTACAAGCAAAGCATTTTATTTTGCTTAAATCCTCTTTGGCTACTCATCCCCTTTCTGCTGCTTGGTCCCACCCTTGGAACCATTTCTCTTGGTCTTCTTCTTGCCCTTGGCTGCTAGAGCGACATTCTCCTCATCTCACCATGCTGCCTACTAGAAGATCCAGAACTAAGTCTCAGCTTCTCTTGCACAAAATCATCTCAGTCTCTCCCAACTAGGCATATTTTCACGTGCTACAATGCCTCTCACGAAGCTCTCCCATGACTTTGAAAAACCATTCAAAGCTGCCCTTACTAGCTCAGCTGAGTCAACACTCTCACCTGCAGCAGCTAAAACATATCATCCCAGTTGAAAAAATAGTAGACATGGTTTGATTCAAACTAACAACAATCAGTTTCTTTGCTAGATATGTATGTAACTGTAAATTTTTCACTATTGTTATTTTCTATGTTAATACAAAAAATTGTCTGAAAATTCTTGCAATTTTAAAATAATTTAGGTTTAGGTGTTGTCTACTATTGCAACAATTCTTTACCATCATAGGGTCTCCATCTAAAAATTCTCACATTATCAAAACTCTTTCAATATCACCCCTCACAGGAATGTAAAGACCCACACTCTAAAATGAATTAGAATTAGCATGACTTTTACAATTGATAGTTGAACGTAGCCCATAAGAATTTCCTTGTTGTAGGGAAAAATCATATGAACACCCACAGAAAACACCTAGCAAACCAGAGCCATCTTGCTGGGAACAAACCAACACAGCATCATTTAATGTCTACTAACAAATAATGTCATATGACCAATTTGGGGGAAAATCAACTGCTTTGTCCAAAAGACAATTTCAATAGACAATTTAAATACTAAGCTGTCTCTAAAAGTTTACTCAGCTGCCATTCTTATTGACTGCAATGGTTGCAGGATATGTAGAATATGGATTTGTTGAAAATTAGCAGCTTTCAAGCAGGTGTAAAGCCAAATTCCATGACCTTTGAAACTAGTTACTAAACTCGATAGTCCAACAATTTCAAATGATTTCTCCTTTTTGGATTAATGTGAAAACACTTGGTTTTGTTGACAGAGAAAAAAGCTTATAGGTCAAATCAAAAGGTTAGGACCATGGAAAGTGAACAAGATTAATGTGAAAACACTTGGTTTTGTTGACAGAGAAAAAAGCTTATAAGTCAAATCAAAAGGTTAAGACCATGGAAAGTGAACAAGATTGTCTTTAGATCGTATAGCTCAAGCCAACTCAAATAACCAGACAAATTTATGAGGTGCATATTCATTCAAGAAAGATTGAAGTGCATGTACATTCTCATTCTGCTGTTCTTTGTCATTATAATTTATGGGTGTCCTATTTTGTCATCTTCAAATAAACGTAGATAACAGCTTAGATAACAAGCTATACTTTCTGATATATTTAGGTGGTTTATTTGAAATTAGATAACAATCTATAGTGAGGAAGACCAATAGAGAGCTAAGTCTGGATGAAGTCATGATTGTCAATACTTCTCAAAGAAAACCAATTAGCAAGAATGAACTACAAAATCTGCTCTCTGTGACACGTTGACTGTGTCAAAATTTGAATTTGAGTTTAATGTGAAGTTTCAAACCTTTATGCCTCCGGTAGCTCTGATACCATGTTAATTTTTATGTGGAAAGGATGTGTTTAGCAGCACTATTCAGTTTCACACAATGTGATCTATGTTTTTCACATGTTATTCAGTTTCATGCCCAACTCATTCCAGGCACTCCAATTTTCTGCCCCATTCAAACTGTCCTCATGCCCAAGTTTGGATGAAGTCACGAATTTCAATACTTCTCGAAGAAAACCAATTAGCAAGAATGAACTGCAAAATCTACTCTTTGTGACACGTTAATTGCATCAAAATTTGAATTTGAGTTTAATGTGATGTTTCAAACCTTTATGCCTCTGGTAGCTCTGAAACCATGTTAAGTTTTATGTGGAAAGGATATGTTTAGTAGTACTGTTCAGTTTCACACAATGTGATATATGTTTAGTAGTATTGTTCAGTTTCCACACTTGAATGCCATGGGTTTTGAGAAAATGGTTGGGCACTATTGTTTTATATTTTTAGTTCATGACTCATGCTAAGATATTTTGTTATTTATCACTTGAACTTGTTATACCCCTTTCTTAGAAGAAGCCACATCAGAGAAAATAATGTATCTGATAGCATGCTTTTTATTACAATATTTTTTAGATGTTGGACTTGGGATGTTAAGTGGCAAGCCCAACTGGTTGCAATATGAATATTCTTCATGATTAAAACTATGAGTTTTATGGAAAATAATCATTTGTGTACTCTGGCCATTCTATTTATACCAGCTGGCAAAGATGTTACTTTTTGTTGCTATTTTGTCTTAATAGTTGAAATATTCAAGATTTGATTTTTTGGTATACTCAAAGGGGAAGAGTGATTGGCAATTATTCCATTGTATGATTCAACACCACAAATTTAATTTTCCTTATGTGCTGCTTTTAAGTTCTGTGTAGTTGAATGTTTGAAAGAACAATTTCACGATGCAAATTAATGCTTCCTATGGCACTATGAATGGCATATATAGACCATATATTTATCACGCAATTGCACACATGCTCATATATATGCTTGTAGTCTCTGCATATCATATTTCTGACCCATTCTATGCTAGCATTAAAATGTGACTTGTCTGGTCCACAAGATTGTTCCTTCAACTTATGTGAGAATTGATCCAGCTTCTTATAGCTTTTATGAACAAGTTCTATTCTTGTAATCAGCTGTATATATCATCTTATGCTTTCTTAAGTCCTCGCAATGAAGGAGCAGTGGCATGGCATGGAAGCAAGCAAGCAAACGAATCAGTAAACACATAGGAGAGATACAATAGGAATTATCCTAGAGAAACATAAATGAGGGGAAACTGTTTAGAAGAGTGAAGCAATGCTTTCTTATCGCCACTATAATCTTTCAAGTTTCTACCAATAATTAGCTCTATTTGAGCCTTCAAGTGCACTATAACTTTTGCTTACACTCTACAGTTTCTATAGTTTCTAACTTGTGCACTATGCCACTTTTATAGTTGTGTGGTGTTTTCTTGTTTCTATAGCCTCTTTGTTATAACCACTGCTACTACTTATTACCTCTTATTTCAGAAATTTATACATTATTGTTTTTTTGAACATCAGGGAATGAGGAGAAAGAATTCAAGGCACAAATTAGATGATAGTGATCATAATGTTGAAATTCCAGTAACAGATTATGAGCGCTTTCGTGAAGAACGCGTGGCCAAGAATAATGAATGTTTTGCACGTCTTGGTTTGGCAAATAGGCAAGTTGTACATTTACTAACTAGTATATTATTTGTTTAATACTATTTAATGAAATTTTATATGGAAAATATTTATGTATATAAGACTTGATACGATATTTGTTTTTCATTTTACAGGAAAGAAAAAGAGTGCAAAGAAAAAGAAGAGAAAGAACAAGTAGCAAATAAAGCTACAAAGTTGCCAGTTCGTAAAAGTCAACGCTTTTCTGATCCAACAAATGTAGTTGGTGAAAAAGGTAATTGTGATGATGTGGAACCTGATATAGCACATGGTGATGTACAACTTAATGAAAGTCATGAAGAGAGTCCGCTTGCATCTGATGTGCCTCAGAGTGAACCTGTCGATAGTGGTTCAACAGAAGATGTGTCCGCTTTTGTTAAAAGAAAGAAATTGAGTCAAGATATATATAGATCTACAGAGAGACATTCAAAAGAAAGGATACTAGAAGGGAAGAAGCCATTCTTGGTTGAGGTGTCAAGAGATGGTGAACCCATTGGGAAAAATGCTGCAAGGTGGGCCTCTGAATTGGGTGTAAGATGTAGGGCCCATTTGGATATTTGCAAATTAAATTTTGCAGAGCAAGATCCAAATCATGTGGAGAGTGTTATACAAAAAATGGAAAATGTCTTTGACACTATTGGTGGACAAATCTCAAGAAAATATTACAAGCACAAGATGAGACTTCTAATGAATAATTTTAGATACATGTGCAGAAAAGCAATCATGGAGGGAAAAGAGAGTTTAGACAACACTCTATCTCCCAAACAATGGGAAAAATTGAAAGAAAGTATGCATTCCGAAGAATATTTGACAAAGAGTAATAAAGGAAAGAGAGCAAGAGACAGTGTGAAGGCTGAATATACATTTGGCTGAGGAGGGTTGCAGGCCAAAATCAACAAATTTGGAGTAAGTGTATGGCTTTTTGGTTCAATTTAAATTATATTATTTATTTTAATTTTTTTATTGAACTAACTATGTTAAAATTGACATTTTATTTTAGATGGAAAACAGTAATAGAGAAGCAGGTGCAGAAGATATTGTCAATTATATGGCAGAACTAGATCCTAATAAATCTAAGAATAGTATGAAGTGGAAGTCTAGTTCGTCAACAGCAACTTCACAGCCATCTGTGGAACTCCCAGTAAGAGCCCCTGCAAATTATGTCAACTCAAATGAAGTGTATGAACATATAATGACACACTTACATAGTCTCACTGAGAAAGTTTCACAGTTGACTTCCTCGATTCAGCCTATAGTTTCTTCATGGAATGAGCATAATTTTATGAATTAATATCAGGTAAGAGGCTATATTGATGAGTTAAGTTTGGTTCATAGTAATCTAGCTTTGCATTATTGAGAGAATCATTTTGATCAATTTCTTTATGAATTTTTATATACAAAACACTATCCGTAATTAAGCATTGATTCTCATACACATAGCATTGTTGATATTGCATTTTCACACCATTATTTTATGACCTTTCCTTTCTACCAAGCTTTTATCAATTTTAACTACATGCAGAACAATTTTACCAAAGCAACACAAAAACAAAAACACCTTGATGCAAACAAAGCTACCGATATCAATAGTGATCATGATGAACTAGTGGATAAGAATGTGTAGCCCGATCATAGTTCAGTTGAAGCTGAGGTAATATAATAGTTATTATGAATTTTTTTTTATAGCTTTGCATCCTTTACTTGACTTATGTTAACTTTTCATGATTAAACCCACATGCAGAGCAAACATATGAAAGCAAAACAAAAAGCAAAAGACAATGATGATGGTGATTATGCTGATTTTAAACAGGATGTGCATGATATTTATAGTACTACCAATGATAAACTCGAGGTGAGTGCTATAAACTTTACTTTTACTAGATTAGGATCTGATCATAGGCTGCAACATTAATTTCAGTTCAAATAAATTATCGCTGTTACAAGTTACAACGAAGTTGTAAAGCCCGGTACAGAGCATTTAGAGATTGTTTGAATAAAAATTAAGCTCAATATTTTAGATCTTGGTGTAATTTGTTTCCATAGTTAGTTTCTTTTCAGCACTGTCATCATTTCTCAAGCATTGCATTTGTTATACTAATAAAATCAGGAAAGAGAAAAATGCCAAAAAAAACATATATTGCAAAAAACAAAAAGATAATTAGATCCCTTACTAAATCACTGGCCAAAGACTGGTGTTCTTCAAGTGCCCACTTCACTGGTAATGAAGTGCAATAGTAATGAACAATAATTTTGGTCTTTCTTATTTAGAGTCTTATGATATTTATATTATATTTATGGCCTTTCATTACTTATTTAATATAATGTGTTATTTTATTTTTCTTTTTGCAGAAATGTGTTGATAAACTCAAAGAAGGGGATAAAGTTAAGGTGTTGGATCCATATGATGGTGATGTTGTGGGCATTGGGTGGATTCACTCTCTATCTATTTTACATGGAATCAACTTGAAAGGAACAGAAGATGCAAATGTAAATATTTTAAAGGTCACAAGTAACGTACCCCTTGCTTATGAAGACAAAATAGATGGAGCTGTTCGTCTGAAAGAGAAAGAAGGAACCTTCACACGGTGGCCACTAAAATATTTGCAAAAAATGGCATAGTTGATCAACATGTTTATCATGTACTAGTTGTTAGACATCTTGGCTCAGTATTTTATATTTGAGACAACTTTGATATTTTTTATTATATTTACGTATATACTCTTTAGATAAATTTGACATCTTATATATATATTTTGACACTGCATACTTTGAGTATGATGTTTTTTTGGCATTATAAAATTTAATATGATGTTTTTTGGCATTAGTTCAAGTTTAATATGATGTTATTTTGACATTATAAAATTTATGCTACTTAAAATACTTTGCATTTTATGACTAAATATACGATTAAATTAATGACTATTTCAATGACTAAAGTAATGACTAAATATATGACTGAATATATGACTAAATAAATGACTAAATATATGATTAAATAAATGACTAGATTAACCAAATATACGACCAAATAAATGACTAAATAAATGACTAAATAAATGACTAGATTAACCAAATATACGACCAAATATATGACTAAATAAATGACTAGATTAACCAAATATACGACCAAATAAATGACTAAATATACGACCAAATATACGACCAAATAAATGACTAAATATACTACCAAATAAATGACCAAATATACGACCAAATAAATGACTAAATAAACTACTAAATTAATGACTAAATTAACCAAATATACAACCAAATATATGACCAAATATATGACTAAATAAATGACTAAATTAATGACTAAATTAACGACCAAATTAACGACCAAATTAATGACCAAATAAATGACCAAATCAATGACCAAATTAATGACCAAATAAACTATCAAATGACCAAATAAATGACCAAATAAATGACTAAATATATGACCAAATCAATGACTAAAATAGTTTAGTCATAAATTTGGTCGTGAGATAAATGACCGGCAATAAACTACCAGTGGTCACGTGACCAAATTTGGTCATTTATCTACAATTTTTGGTAGTTTATTTGGTCATATATTGCTATTTTTGTACTAGTGAAGGCATATATACAATTCTTACAAAAGAAGAAAATTAATTTTGCATGGACCTATTCAGACATGCCAGGGCTTGACACAAATCTTATAATGCATCACTTATCCATAGCTCCAGGAGTCAAACCAGTGAAAAAGTGACTCAGAAAAATGCATCCACATGTAGCTCTCCTTGTCAAAGAGGAATTAGAAAAACTTTTGAGAGCTGGATTCATCAGAGCCATCGATTATGCAGAATGGATCTCAAACATAGTACCAGTTTCCAAACATGATGGGTCCATTCGTGTATGCACAGATTTTAGAGATTTAAACAAAGCATGCCCAAATGATGATTTTCCACTTCCAAACATTGACATGATAGTGGACATGACAGTGGGCTATGAAATATACTCTCTAATGGATGGTTTCTCAGGATATAATCAAATTAAAATAGCTCCTGAAGACCAAGAGAAAATAGCGTTCACATGTGCATGGGGAACCTATTGTTGGAACGTCATGCCATTTGGGTTAAAGAATGAGGAGCAACATACCAACGAGCTATGATCACAATTTTTCATGATATGATGCATAAGAACATGGAAGATTATGTGGATGATACCTTGGCTAAATCAAGAAAAAGGGATGCACACCTTCCCGATTTGGAAGTAATTCTCGATCGCATGGAACAGTTTCAACTCAGATTGAATCCAAGGAAGTGCGCATTTGGTGTCACCTCAGGCAAACTTTTAGGATTTATAATATTAGCAAAAGGTATAGAGGTTGATCCCGAAAAGGTCCAAGCAATTTTAGATATGCCACCTCCAAGAAATGTTAGTCAGATGAGAAGTCTTCAGGGACGACTCCAATCCATAAGGAGGTTTATTTCTCAGCTTACAGATAGAGCACAACCCTTTAATAAGATGTTGCATAAGGGTGCTTCTTGTGTATGGAATGAGGATTTCCAAAAGAGCCTTGATCAAATAAAACAATATTTAGCTAATCCTCCAATTTTGATGCTGCCTATTCTTGGGAGACCATTGATTTTATACATTTCAGCAACAGAGTCTTCCTTGGGGGCATTGTTGGCTCAATTAGATGATACTAGGAAAGAAAGGGCCATATACTATATCAGCCATACTCTAGTCTCCTATGAGATCAATTATAATAACATTGAGAAGTCTTGTCTTGCAGTGGTGTTTGCTTCTCAAAAGTTGCAACACTATATGCTTGCTCATACTATACATTTGGTTGCAAAAATTGATCCTCTTAAGTACTTGCTTAGTAAGGCTGCCCTCACGGGTAGACTTGCTAAATGGATGATGGTCTTAACTAAATTTGACATAGAGTACGTTGAAAGGAAGGCCATAAAAGGGCAAGCTATTGCTGACTAATTAGCTGATTTCTCAATTAAGGATAGTATGCCTGTTCAAGTGGAATTCCCAGATGAACACATCCTGTATATGACTACTCGCACTTGGAAAATGTTCTTTGATGGTTCCCACATGCAAAATGGATCAGGTGCTGGAGTATTATTTGTCTCTCCACATGGGTACAATATTCCAAAGTCTTACAAACTTTTATTCCCATGTACGAATAATATTGCAGAATATGAAGCTTTAACCAATGGATTGAGAATGGCTATAGAATGGAACATAACAGAGTTACATGTCTTTGGGGATTCCCAGTTAATTATTAACCAAGTCAATGAGGAGTATCACACCAAGGATGATAAATTGATACCCTACAAAAAGATGGTTGACTCATTGAGACGTTACTTTACATTTGTGACATTTCAACAAATCCCTAGGACATAGAACAAAGCTGTAGATGCTATGGCCATAATAGTTTCACTCCTTCGGTTGGAAACACATGAATCAAGATTTGAATTCCTGGTGGAAGAGCTACACCATCCCATCTTTGACTCATTTAAAAGCCATGTCATTTGTACCCTTGTCACCCATGAATCTTCTTGATATGGTGCTATCTATTCATATCTTCGTGATGGCATCATCCTTGACACATTCAACTGTTCTGAACGCCGAAACCTCATCCGTAATGCCTCTCGCCACATCCTTATCTCTAGTGATTTATATAGGAGGGGTTTAGATGGGACACTCCTTAGGTGCTTGGAAAAGGAGGAATTTGACCAAGCGTTAGCCGACATCCATGAGGGCATTTGTGGTGGACATTCCAACGGTCTTGCCATGGCCCAAAGGTTGCTTAGGGTGGGGTATTATTGGCCCATAATGTAGATAGACACAATAACCTTTGCTAAGTCTTGTGAAAAATGTCAGAAACATGGAAACCTGATTCATGCTCCAGGTAGGAAGCTGATTCCTTCTGTTTCTCATTGGCCATTTCAGTGGCTGGGCCTTTGATCTAGTTGGGCAAATTCATCCCAACTCATCAGGTGGACATAAGTTCATTATTACTGCCACTGACTACTTCACAAAATGGGTGGAAGCTGTGCCACTTTCTGTTGCTTCAGGGAAGACTATCTCTTTGTTCATCTTGAATCATATTATTTGCCGATTTGGAGTGCCTTCTGAGATTATCACTGATAACGGAGGTCAATTCAAGAATAAGGACCTAAAGAATTTATGCAAGAAGTTTAAAATCAAGTAACATTGGTCCTCCATCTACTTTCCATAGGGAAACGGACAGGTAGAAGCCTCCAACAAAACCATTCTTAAGATCCTTCATCAGACAGTGAACAAGAATGGTAGGGATTGGCACTTGCAAATCAATCTCTCACTATGGGCTTATAGAACTAGCATTCGTACACCTACAGGAGCTACTCCTTTTTCTCTTACCTATGGCGCTGAAGCGGTATTGCCTTTAGAAGTCGAGATACCATCACTCAAAGTCTCACTCAAAGGATTGATAACAGATGAGGATTACCGTGCCATGAGGTTACAAGAACTAGAACTTTTAGATGAGAAGCGTAAGGCTTCCTTTGATCATATGAGAGTATATTAGAAGCGTATGTCCAAGGCATTCAACAAGAAGGTTCGCCCTAGAGAGTTTCAAATAGGTGATCTTGTTTTGCAAGAGAACCCTAAGAACCAACAAAATAGAGAACAAAAGGGTAAGTTTGAACCTAACTGGCTTGGACCATATGTCATCACAACTGCTTTTGGTATAGGTGCATATTTATTGTCAGATCCAAATGGAGAACAACTCCCTGATCCCATCAACATTTTGCACCTCAAGAAGTTCTATCCTTGATGCCCATTTCTGTCTGGGGGCATCCTTTGTACATATTT
Source organism: Chamaecyparis obtusa (assembly GCA_027943335.1). Lineage (NCBI taxonomy): Eukaryota > Viridiplantae > Streptophyta > Pinopsida > Cupressales > Cupressaceae > Chamaecyparis > Chamaecyparis obtusa. The sequence goes on from BSBK01007311.1 coordinate 298,726, forward strand.
ATGGATCCTGAAAAATACTAAAAAAATTGATATATGATGCTGAAAAAATCCTAAAAAGCATAAAAAGTCCTGAAAAAATACAAAAAAAAATAAAATACAAAAAATACAAAAAAAAAAGAAAAAGTGCCTTGGTGAAAACCTAGAAACAGGCACCTTGGTAGCAAAAATACAAAAAATGAAAAAATGAAAAAAAAAAAAAGATTCCAAGTGGTGAAAACCTGGAAACAGGCGCTACTTGAGGCCTTTGCACTCCTATTTATTAGCATGCATCCTCGACACTTAGCCTTTCTCCATCATGCCTTGACCTTATTTGACTTGGTCTGGAATTAGTCTTTCTCTTTGTCTAGGGGGCATAACTATTAGCATTGGTCTTTTAGGTGTGTTTGTCTCTTGGGGCATTTCACAAAAGGTGTTTTTCAACACCACCCCGAACAATATTTTTCAACACTACCCTTGCGTCAAGTGTTTCTTAACACTTATCAGATGTCTTTCCCAATAGTCTAAGTTTGCTGTGATATTTCTCATTTGCAGATGTGATGACCAGAGTCTGACTCTATGACCAACACACACGCACTTAAACAATCAACTCGCTTGACATATGTTGACTTTATTTTTCTTTGTGTGCTGTCTATGAGGATTTCTTTGATGAGTGGTCTCTCCTTGAGAAGTTTTCGATGATGCATAGCTAGAAGACTGAGGGTATGAGAACATGTTTTATTTCTTTATCTGCTTATGGGTATATTTTGTTGATCCTAACCGTCATGAGCATTTTTGCTAGTCTTACTTGACACTATGGATTGATAGGGTATTATCCTTGACTGTTTCACGAGTGCATGCTTCTAGTTATCCTGACTTTCATGTGTCTTGATACAAGCATAATCCCACCATATCAAACTTAGGTAATCTCACTGCATTAGTCATCTGGACCTACATGTCTTTGATGCCTAGGTGAGATTCCCACATTCCTATCTGATAAAGATCATATTCATATCCACATAGTCATACTAGTGTGCATTGTATGATCTTATGACGCTACCAATAACGCTCGATGATGATAATTAGATGTCTATAGGCATTGTGACCTTGCAAGTCAACCACTTTTCATAACAGCTTGCATTTTAGGTTCATGATAGTTTAGTTTTGCATCTTGCATATGGAGAGAGCTCTCCTTTTCATCTTACGTGGACCTATCAGTCAACTGCGCTTCTTCTCGATCATGTCTTTCACTCCTTGTCTTTTTCATCTCTAACCTGTTCCTGTTCATCACAAGGGGTTAATCATATCATCATATCTATATCACAATTGTCATTTTCATAAACATGAGCCTATATTATACACATGAAAATCAAACATACATCTATAAGAGAGAACATACATAAGCATGTACATAAACATTTTGAGCAAAATGATAAGATAATATACATAAACTGATACATCCATCACAAGTGAGACATAAACACATGATATATCAAACATCCAGTAATCTCATATATACACCAATGTCATGATACAATATACAATATGGGATCCCAAAATCTGGATCAATGTCTCAAGATATGTCTAAATATCTAACAACATCTAACCCTAAACCTAAGACTGACTGCCACCGTCATGTCCTGGTGCTGGCGGAGGTGGTGCTGGATCAGGGACTACATCTAATCTACCCACTACTACAGAGTATGATGGCGCTCTCTGATCCTCTAGGACTGCCTGAATGTAGAGGCCATAATAATATGCAGCTCGCCCTGCCTCTCTCTATCTCTCTGCCAGGGCAACCTGTAAGGCTCTCTCTCGCTGCTCTGTCTCTGCCCGCTGATCAGTGAGTTGCTGCTCTCTCACTACTATAGTAATCCTGAGCTACAATATCTCAGCCTTGAGATCCTGTATCCTCACTCTCAGATCATCCCCACCCACAGGCTAATCTTGCTGTGCCTCTGCCTGCCGACGAGCTGGTCTCGCCTCATCCTCAGGCGTCGCTGATCTCTTTCCCCGTGACCATTTTTGGCCACCTGATCTGGATCCCTCCCCTCTCTCCATCCTCTTCCCTCTCCCCCTCTTGCCATCTCCTCCATCCCCTTCATCTCCTCCATCTCCTCCGTCCCCTCCATCATCACCTCCATCTCCCCCCTGTGCTGGTACCTGTGCATCTGGTATAGTGAACTGAGGGAACGACACCCTTCGCCGCTCTGCCCTATATGCTGCACCAGCCCCTGCATCTGCCACATCTAGGTGATACTCCCAGGGCTCACTCCTGATACCAGCTATCTCTGCGATCGCCTGTTGGTAGTCTAACATGGGTAGCCACCCATGTCCCTCCTCATCCCTGGCTCTGGCATATGTAGTAGTCTTTGTCGAGACCCATTGTTGCCTCCCAAACTACCGCCATACTTGAGTGATGCAAAATCTCTCCACTATCTCTGAGTGTCAGCCTACTAGTGGCCGGGTACACAGCATGTAGCTCAGCTCATCCTCTGCATCACCCCATGCCTCAACATCCCTGTATGGCCTCCATGTGAAAGTAGCCATCTCATCCAAAATCCTCCTGTAGTATGTCACATCCCCCGTATGAGCATGTGATATGAAACTCATATATCTGTATATATATGGGTATCTCCTCTCCCTCGGATGAACCCTCGAGCGCATCACAACAATGTGCTCCCAAGCCCACACCTGTGCCAGGATGGCACCGCAAGCCCATGACCAACTATCCCTGTACACGTTCTCGTGTAGCTCATGATACATCTCTGCAAGAATGGCTGGTCCCCATGCCATCTGACAAGGTCTGCCTACCAAGTCAATCAATAGCTTGGCCCATCCGAACGAGAATCCCTTTTGACTGCGATCAGTCATCAGGATCTGAGAAATAATGGATGCCACAATATATGGCACCAGAAAATCTCTACCAAAATCCTCTAGCAGCCGCTCCCAGCTGACATGCCGATCAAGGATAGTCACATCCTGGAACATCTCCTGGATCATCTGTCGCCCCTCAGTCACATCCTGATCATAGTATACCTTTGCCATCACACGAATCATGTCAATTTTCATCCTTTGGAAACATTACATTTTACATGATTATATCTAAAAACATGATTATACTTACCAGCTCTCCATGACATGACACTCGTGGGATCCTGTAGACATCCTCCAGCATGATGGATGCCTCGCCTGTGGAAAGATGGAAGGTGTTGTGCTCGCTATGCCATCTCTCAGCAAGCGCAGTCAACAACCCATGGTCAGCTCTAATGTCTGAAAATCTCAATAAATACCTGAACCCCATGGTCCTAATGTCAGCATTGCCCGGATCATCTAGATCTCGGACACACCTCAGCCCGGTCACCTTCGACGCTCTAATGATCAGCACCAGAAAAACCTCCTGCAAGCTGTTAAAACCAAGCTAGTTGTTAGAACATATCATGATGGATGCCTCAAAATCAGTCTAACACATCTTTGAACACCTAAAATTGTCTGGACCCATGTCATTTTGCTTACAAAGCCCTAAACTTTCAAATTTTACACTTGGGTGATATTGCTTTTTTGGAGAAGTATCGTGCGATACTTCTCTCTATAGTGGTGCAATATACTTTGGGTCGTGTGATACTTCGCCCGGTATCGCGCGATATTTCACCTAGTATCATGCGATACTGGTGCCTATACTCGCGCGATACTTTGGGGACCCGCGAAGTATCGCACGATATTTCTCCCCAAAGGGCATGATACTTCTAAAGTATCACACGATATTTCGCCTAATCTAAAAATTTAAAAATTTACAAATGTGCTAAAAATGTATTAAATGACTCAAAAACAGTGAGTTTTTTGAAAACGTATCGAGGCAGGATAGTGTGGTGGCCGGTTGTGCAACCGGGCGCGCTCGAATCGATGCTTGTGGATGGGAACTCTAGCTTGCTGGGCCATATTCTCTCTCTCAAGCTCTAAAAATTCTCAAATCACTACAAGACAAATAATTTTTTAAAATGACATTTTCACCCCTTTTATAGCATTTTGACTTTTGACCAATTTTCAAAACACCTCAGAATTGCACGAAAATTGCACCCCTAGCTAATTTCGACGTCTTGGATCCATTTTCGGACTTGAAATCAAAATCCGAGGTGATCTTGATAGTCAAAATTTTATTTCAAAAATTTTCCTTCGACGCAGTTGATTGACCTTTTGAGGCATACTTCTCTGATCTTTGGTGGAATTTCTTCATTTCCATGTCTTTCAACCTTCTAGTCTATCATTCGCCCTCTTTCTATTTCCTCACTGGGGCATGTTTTCATTGCCTAATGGTTATCTTGTTGCCCTTTTATCTTCGATTATGATTTCACTTTGATTTGATCAAATCTTTATCAATTTGCTGTCTCTCCTCTACCTGATTTCGATTTCGATTCCGAGGGGGCAGTATTTATGGGATCCTTATCCCCGACATCTTGATGCTCTTGATTCAGACATCTTTTGTGAGCTTTTGCTCAAATTTGAGATTCTTATCTCTTACTTTGAATGTGATCCTGAATCGACCTCATGTTCAAAGGCCTTTGTCTATGTTTGTCCGGATGTGATCCCGAATCGACCTCACATCTGAGTTGTTTTGTGATCCCAGATCGATCTCACATTTCAATTTTTCTTTGACTACATGTGTTCCCAGATCGATCACACATTAGTCAAAGAGGGGCAAATGTATGCACCCAAAAATGGTCGCCTAGACTTTGGGCCCCATTTATTTGATTTATCAACCCTGAATCATTTTGATCAATAATCAATATTTTCAACATTATCAATTTCTTGATCAAATCTTAGTTTCGATCATATATTGGATTTTTATCCTATGGGCTAATCATTTATCCTAAGTCTTTATTTGATTAAAAAGAATATTTCCTCCCCTTTGGATTAAATAAAAAGCCTCACCTTTCCTCTTGTCCTAAGTTGCACAAATAAAACATTATTCCTATTTTACAAAAAGGAAAAAAACACTTTTGTCTCACATGGACACAAAGTCAATTCCTATTGGAGGATACTTGTGCAACACAGATCGCTCCTCTTTTAAGCTCCACCGCTGATTAAGACTTTTGCCTCTTAATCTCAATGGTCCACTCCTTTGCATTTCTTATAAAAGGAAAGCTCTCTCCTTCATTTGCATATCACGTTTTATGCTAACCTTATGATGTAGGAATCCTTGAAGACTTTGAAGCTTTTTAGAGATCATTGTTGCATCCTACTTTAGATTTCTTCATTTGCTTCATAGTTTAGTTTACATTCTTACATAGTAGTTTCATTTTCATGACTTTCATAGCTTAGATTTCCTTTCATGCAATAGCATAACTTCACATAGCTTAATAGGAGGGATTTGTAACACTTGTTCTTTCCATTTCATAGCTTAGTTGCTTTGCATTTTCATTTCTCTAGACTAGTTTGCATTGCATTTTCATAGTGATTCTTAAGGATATTGGCACTCTTGCCCTTGTCCTCATTTGAATCTCTCGTTGTGTGGTTGACTAGCAAGGTCACAAGCTTGTAGCTCTAGCTAAGAGCAAATACATCATAGTCCCTTGCAACTCCATGCATAGAGAGCTATGAGTCACTTTGTGAGGCCTCATTCTTGAGCAACCTTGCATGTAATGGTTCATAGAAGTACACCATTTTAGTGTGTACATGCGTAAGTGTGTGTAAGAGATGTGTAAGAGAAAAAGTCCATTTTCACAATTTTGGAAGGTGTAAGAAGTGTCATCAAAATTGTAAGAAGCCTTGTTTATGCAAATTTTGACAATTTTTGAAAAGACAATTTTTAGAAATTTGCTTACACATGTGTGAGCAAATAATTAGGACTAATGGATGTAGGAATCTAAAAATTAGCCTAATTAACCTTAGTTAATTAGTGAGTAGGTTTATTAGATAGAAAATGATGTGTAGGATAGCATCTAGGTTGGATTTAGGATTAAATTAAATAAAATTTCATTTAATCATGGCTTAGTAAAAGTAAAGAATGTGAGGGAATTAAATAAATTAAAAATTTATTTAAAAGGAATATGGAGGAACATGTATTAAATTAAATTTAATACATTATGAAATGTAGAATTAAAATTTAATTCAAATACTATAATTAGTGAATTTATTTAATTAAATAAATAGATGAATTTAACAAATATAATTAATTAAAAATTAACTATAATGTTATTTAGGGGTTATTAATTAAATTAAATTTAATTAATGTAAAAAGGACAAATTTAGGTGTCTATAGGAAGCAAAGATCAAGGTCCGTATGGTTGTTCTTGAGGGATAAGGACACTATATTTTTTCATATCACTACTTTAAAGCATATGGTAGCTAACACGATAGGCCATATCATGAAAGATGGAAAGAAAATTGATAACGAAGATGACATCATAAAGTAGGCAGTCTATTTTTTTGCTAGCATGTTAAAGGTAGACAATAAGCTTAATGTTGAATCTCAAAATATTATTGTTGACTCTATTCTGAGAATTTTGAATGATGATCAAAATAAAAATTTGTCGGCCATCACCTCTACTAATGAGGTTAAAAAGGCAATTTTGTCCTTTGATGGGAACACATCCCCTAGACCTAATGGGTTCCCCTTATTCTTCTTTCAATCCTTTTGGAATATTGTTGGAGGATGTGATTAATACTATTAAGGATTTCTTCATTGCTAGAAATATATTGAAGGAGTTAAATTCCACTTTTATTATGCTTGTTGCTAAACATGTTGGGGCTGAGATTCTTGAAGCTTTCAAACCTATTAGTCTCTGCAACTCCTTTTACAAAATTATTTATAAAGTTCTCACTTCTAGAATGTTGTGGATCCTTCCATTGCTCATCTCTCCTCAGTAAAATGATTTTTTTCCTAGGAGGCAAATTTTAGGTTATATCGTTATTTTTCATAAGAATATCCATTTGCTTGAAGCCTCCAAAAGTCAAGGATTCCTCCTCAACTTTGAAATCTCTAAAGCCTATGACAGGGTGGACTAGGATTTCTTGCTAAAACCTCTTAGAGATTTTGGTTTTTCTGGGAGAGTTCTTTAGCTTATTTTGAAACTCATCTCTACCTCTTCAGTGGGTGTTATTGTTAATGAATCCCCTTCCCATTTCTTCAAGGTCTCTCAGGGATTAAGGCAAGGGGACCCCATTTCTCCTATCCTCTTCACCATAATGGCTGAAATTTTGGGAATGTATATGCATAAATAGATTACTAATGGCTCTCTAAGATGTCTTAAACCATATTTGGCTAATTTAACATGCTCACATCAATAATTTTTTGATGATACTATCATGATTGGGTGCTCCTCCATTAGGGAAGTGAAAGCTATCAATAATGTGTTGAATCTCTATGATGAAGCTTTTAGGCAATTGGTGAACAAATTGAAGAGCTCACTATACTTAATTAACACCCCTGAGGCTAAATAAAAAAAGAATTGTTGATATCCTTGGGTGTTCTATTGGTTCTCTTCCTTCCACCTATCGAGGTCTCCCCCTTGGAAGAAAACACCCTAACTCTTTTTAGATATCGCTAATTGATAGGTTCAATAGAAAGCTTTCTATATGGAAAGGTTATCTCCTTAGCCATGCTGGAAAGGTTCAACTTCTCAAGTCTTCTCTCCAAAATTTACATATTTATGCCTTGAGCTTGTTTAAAATCCCTTCTAAATATGAAGATATTATTGAGAAAATCAAAAAATATTTCCTCTAGTCTGGTGTTGAGGAAAGAAAAAGGTTGCCTCTTGTGGCTTGGGAGACAATTTGTAAATCAAAGCAAGTTGGAGGTCTTGATTTGAGAAATATCAAAATGTTTAATAAAGCTCTTTTGGTGAAACAGGTGTGGAGAACATATAGAAGGAGAGGTGAATGGAATAATATTTGGCATAATAAATACCTTTGAAATATATAGGATTTAAAAGAGTTCCTTCATTCTCCCAATATTTTGAGTGGGTCTTTCCTATGGAACAACATTATTAAAGCTAGGGAAGTTACACATTTAGGAGCTTTCTGAAAATTTGGTAATGGAAGGAATACCCTCTTCTGGGATGATTGTTGGATTAGCAGGGAGCCTCTTGTGGAAGATCCCAAGTGTGGTTCTTTCAAAGAAGAGTACATTGTTAGATTTGGGAATTTTGTTTCTAATTATTGGGTGAATGGTAAGCGGGTTGATTTGGCCTTAATTAGTCCTTTACTCCTTCCTTTGCAAAAATCTTTAAACAAATTCTCCTTGGAGAGCTATAAAGAGAATGACATGCTAATTTGGAGGAGTTCCTCTAATGGCAGGTACTTTATGGCTTTTATAGTGGCTTTGTTTTCTTATTCCTCCCTCTCTGCCCCTTACTAGTCTAAGGCATGGATCAAAAAATTTATCCCTAAAATTAATATATTTTTCTAGTTGGTGCTCCAAAATAGAATCCTCGCTATTGACAATTTATGTAAGAGAGGCTTCTCTATTCCTAATAGGTGCTACCTTTATCTTGTTGATGCGGGATAAGTGAATCATCTCTTCATTCATTTCCCTTTTGCTTATGATTTATGGAGACAAGTATTCCATTTATGGAACCTCTCTTGGGTGATTCTTGAATTTGTCTAGGACTTATTTATCCATTGGAGATCGTCCTCAAACTCCCATATTTTAATGTTGCTTGGTGCATATATTTTCTTACATGTGACCTAGGGAATCTGGAAAGGGTGAAACAACCATATCTTAAGAGAAAAGTTTCTTTCCACTGAAATTGTGTTCAATAAAGTTTTAAAATCTATAAAGGAAAATCTTAATAGATTGAATACTCTTGCGAGAGATAAGGGGAAGCTTAATATTATGGACTATGACTAAAAAGTTGTTGTAGCCTGGCAGGTTCACGTGGACATTACTACTACTTTGTATAAGATTAAGAAGAGTAGGGAGAATTGTGTTTGGATTCATCCACCCTCTGTATGGATCAAAATCAACTTTGATGGGGCAGCCAAAGGTAATCCCAAGCCTACAGGGTGTGGGGGAGTGATTAGAGATAAATATGGAAAGTTAATTTGGGTTGTGGCTCTCCCCTTGGGTAGCTAGACTAACCACGTTATTGAATCCATAGGTGCATTCTAGGGTCTTAATCTGGCCCGACAACACAACTTCAAGAATATTTGGTTGGAAGGGGATGCAATGAATATAATGCAATGTCTTAAGGGAAAATGTCAACCTTCACAAACTATCAAAAATTGGATTAATATGTCTAACAAGGTAAGTGCCTCATTTAATAAATGTATTATTTATCATGCCTATAGGGAGGTGAATATGGTTGTTGATTTTTATGCCAACAAAGGTGTCATCAGCAATGGGAGTACTATGTGGAAATTTGGGGGTAGGTTGGATGTTGACATCATTGCCCTCAATTATGACACAGCGTGCAGAGATAATTTTTGTTGGATTAACAATTAATAATGACTTCTTCCATCATAAGGCGATGTGGCAGATTCCCCTTTTAGAAGCACACCTTGATATTTATTTTTATTGATTGGTGGTGATTGGAAGGAAAATCGGTTTCATAATCACCCACACATATTGTAGGTATTTTGGGTCTCTTCCTAGATTTTACACCTTATTTTTATCTATATTTCCTCTGTGAGTTGGAAACTCTATAATGCGGTTGAGAATCCCAATAGTGTGGTTGTTCTGAAGATGGGTGATGTAAGACATAGAGTTGGAGCCAATCGATTGCAAAAAACAAAGAAGGAAGCCAACTATATGGTGCACTGTGAAAAGGTGAGGGCTAGTCTCATACCTGAAATAGGTTGCATGGCTCTAACAAGAAAGTGGCTCAGTATTTTGTTGAGCATTGGGAGGATGGTCATATTATTATGCATGGAAAGAAGGTTACTATGGATGAGAACCTTATTATTGAGATGATGTGTCTCTCTTATGGGGGTTTAAAGTTTTATCGAGACCATAAGTACTTTGAGCTCGCGGTGTAGAAATTCCCAAAATCTCAGAAGGAGGAGGAGAAATTTTAGCACAAGTCTCATATATTCTATAGTACCAGTATTATCAAGATCATATAAAGGCAAGTCTTGAAGGTAATTATGGAATACCTTACCCTTGATGGTTGGTTCACTAGGGCATTTGGCCATCACTTTGTGTTGTTGAACCATTTTAGACACCATACTAGGGTTTCCCTACCTTATTATCTATTGCCTTCTCTTACTGCTTGCATTAATGATCATAGGGACAACCCAATGAAATATCCTATTTTACATGAGGGTCTATTGGTATTAATTAATGACCATTTTAGAGCACTTCCTACCCCTTCAAAATTTATTCCTACTTCCAAAGGGGAGGATACTAGTGTTGGTAAATCTAGCGGGGATTCTGAAGGGGATGAGTATATTGAAGCTGAGGAGGAAGAGTTTACCCCCTCCAAGAAACCCAAAAGGGAGGTTAACCCTAAGAAAGGAGTTAGATGCCATGTCACCAAGGGGAAGGGTAAGAGGAAAATTGTTATTTCTTCTAGTTCCACTTCTCTAGTTGATACTAAGGATACGGGTAATTCTATCCCTCCTAAAACTCATACTACTAGGAATGGTAAAGGTAAAAATGTTGAGAATTGTCTTCAAATTGCCCATGTTGATATTGATGATACAGGAAAGTTAACCCCCCTAATGTCTAGGCTAAGGGAAAGGGTAAAGATAAAATTGTTGTGAATATTCTTTAGGTTGTTGTGCACCCCCCTCTCAGTCCTGGTAATCATATCCCCATCCCTTTCCTTGCTTCTAGTAAGCATATTTTGGGGACTATTGATGGGGTTGGTATTGAGTCTCCAGATAACCTTAATGTTGATCTCCTTAGTGTTGATCATGTGCAGATTTTAGATATTCTTGGAATGGCTAGATAGAGTTCTCTTGATTCCTCCAACATGTTTAAATGGGTTTTCCATGAGATTAAGGAGTTGCAAGTTAAACAAATAGCTTTAGGTAGAAAGATGGAAGTTGTGGAATATTCTATACAGAGTAGGAAGAATGATGATGTTCCTTCTGCTATTGGCCAACTTAATGGCATTTTTTAGTGGACTAAGGATGAGAAGTTGTCAGTTGTTAATTATCTCAAAAAAACATTAGAGGCCATTGAAAAGCTTGAGGAAACTTATGGTGCTAAGTTTGCTAAGATTGAACAAGGTGCTAAGAGTATCTAGTTCTCCCTCTAGACTATTATGAATCATAGCCATAAGATTATAAAGAGCACAACAAAAATAATGAATATTATGGTGGATAATCTAGATAAGGTGCAGCAGGAGAAGATGGTGGTGGATGTGGAAGCAGATAATGACAAAGGCTTGGGGGATTCTAGGCCTAATGAGAGGACTAGGGGGAACCTTAAGAAGAAAGCCCAGACCCCTTCTCTAGACCTACAGGACCTGAAGAAAGTGGCTTTGAACATGAGCCTTCTAGAAGATGAGGTGGTCGAGACCCTCAAGAACCTTGTACAATTGGTGCCCTTCTTCCTTGGTTTTCTAGTTTCTTTTTTACAGTCTATAGTATTTTTTGTTGGTTTTTTGCTATCATTTTTGTGTTTATCTATTGCAACCTTTATGTCTTAGGTTATTGTTTGGTACTTTGATGGAATATTTGATCATGTAATAATCTTTTGTATATAGGGTTTCGGGTCCATTCGAAACTTGTTTTTTTTCAAAATAAAAAACTATTATTTTCTCTTATTAATTATTAAATAGATCTTCTTTTTTAAAGAAGTGGACAACGTTGGTTTTTTTAGGTGTGTAGGTGTAGGCTAGGGTATGGTGGCCCGAGTTGCATCTTTTCCTCTATTTTCAATCTGAATGCAATGGCATTTTGGATTTTTTTGGAGATTGGGGGTTGACTAATTTTTGGGGATGCAAGTTCTCTTTTTTGCTAATTTTGGTCAACAAAAACTTTAGTGGCGAATATTCATTAATTGGCGAATAGTTTGTATTGCCAATTTCAAAATTGACAAATAAAGTAAGACTGAACAGGATGGTCGGATCGCCCTGACTTTATACATTTTTGGTCAAATGCAATTCAATTCGCCATTATTTTAATTAATTAATTATATAGATTTAAATATTTTACCAATATCTACATTTTCCAAATTGTCCATTTAATATTTTTGCCTGCAATTTCGGAAGCATATCTTAATTGATGGCCATATTCGCCAATTAGCTATCAATAGTTCTATTTGCATGAGGACCCAATCTGCCTAGCATTTTTTGGAAGCATATTTTAATTTACCATCATATTCGCCAATACCATTAATAGGTCAATGTTGTGGGAGGATTGATTTCACCATTTCTATTATAAGTCCATCTCAATGGACAATCCATAATCACCTAGAAAATTACAATTTATATATTTTATGACAGTTTGATTCACCCTACATTTACATAAGATGTGGTAGAATTAAGTAGGATTCACCAAATACATGTATACCATTTAAAATTCTCATTGAATTCATCAAATATGGATTGGTATAAATACAATCAAAGATCAGATTTATTTTTACACAATTCGGTTAGTTCTGAGCTCTCAATTTGGATCAATAGCCAAGGTTTGGACCAGGAACAACTATTATTGCATTATCAAATGCTAGTGCTACTCATTAAGAATCTGAAGGTAAGTGATAATTTTTTTGAAGTGTTATAATTAGCCAATAGGATTTCCCAGTGAGATTGCTCGTATCCGTACATAATGAAACCTGTCTCACGCTTCAAACCAGTCTCACGCTCTTGAAACCATTGAACACCTAGTTTTCTCAATTTCTATAGCCATCAATATTGTTTAGTACGAGCGTACAGAAGGAAGATGTGTGATGTCTTATCTTGATCTCTTGCCTTATTCAGTATGCCAAAACACGTGCCTTCAAAAATTTTTCACAGACACGGTAGGTAGGTGAAATGCAATCAAACTCGTCAATGTCAATTTTTGCCAGATTTACCTCATTTATCATAGCATCAAAGCCAAGGAAAATGTAGTGGCAACAATCTTCAACCTTTCTGCCATTAATAACCATAAGAAGGTCATAGGCGAGAAACCATATGCCATTCCTACACTAGTACATCTATTATGCATAGGAACCCCGATGGGCAAATGAGATGTAGTCTCAACGCTCATCATTTTATCCATTTTCAAAGACAATGCCCTCAGAGTTGTAGAAGCCATCATTGTTCCATTTCTATTGAAACTTTTGGGCAACGATGAGCAAGAATGACCAGGTCTTTCAAACGACACTATAACAATTATTGTTGTTTTGGGTGGGCAAAGACACGGTCTCATTGTAATCAGCCAGGCATGTGCAATACCCATTTCAATAGGTCTTCTTTCAAAGGAAAGGAAAACTCCATATTCATTCTTTCCCTTTGCAAAAATGGAGGCGACCTTGTTATAAAATCTGGTCTCAGAATACCTTCATTGGTGCCCTCATTGTATGTGCTTCACACCTTATGTGCTCCTTGCGCTAAGCAAAAGGTGACCTCATTTTTGAAGATGCTACAAAGATGGCTACATCTTTTGCATCATTACACTTGCAAAACCACGTAGTTATCACTTTTCCTCTGCTTTCTTAATCTATTTCTTCTATCTTAACTCTCAGAATGCTTCATTATCAAAAACTGATTTCCATATACAATTATTTTCATGTTTTTGTTCATAAAAAAATTATACCCATTTGGATAACTTTTAATAAGGCAAGCAAGTAATTTGTTGGTGTGAAGCAAGATCTGAAATAGATCATTAGAAGGGTATACAGATCTTGTGAAAACACAACGATTACAGACAAGGGCGTGAAAGGCTTTCTTACTGGGAAATCCTCCACACTTGCTTCTACTTCTGCTCCTGTCATTAATAATAGTAACAAGTCTAATAGTATTGACAAGATTGATAAGAAGCCCATCTCCTGCTCATCTCGTGCAAACCTTCAGGTTTCTATTTTCAATGCTCATTGTAACTTTTAACTATATTTAGCTTTTTTAAAGCTTGCATGGGTTAATTATTCTTTCTTCAATAATGTATATGTTGATAAGATCGTAACTCATCTATAAGATCTTTCTTGATTTTTCATGTTTCCTTTGTGGGCTTCCCACAATAAGCCTTTTCTTATTTAAAAATGTCATCAAATCATTACATTTTCATGGTGGTTTGCTTTTGTCTTGGCACTTCTTTCTTCTTTATGGTACCCATCAAAGGATGCTTATTTTCATGTGGGTAATAATGGGCCTTCTCATACACCAGGAAAAAATTCTTTTACTTGTCAAGAAATTTTGGGATTAGCCTTGTCCTCTTTGCATGGGAACATAGTTCATTATCTATAAGATATTTTCCCTATTTGTAATCCTTTGCATTTAGCCTAATTTTTTTGTCATCTCTGCATAAAAAAATGTTGTAACATAATATTTTTTTTAGACTCTACGATCTCTCATCTTCAGTTGAGAATTGTTTGCAAAGTATGTCTCCTTTATCATTTAATTTTCAGCCACCCTGGTAAAGGTGACTATTTTTTCTTTATTGAGACTATATGGTGTAGTCTTCTTGTTGGGATAGAAAGATAAGGGACTGAGAGGGGAGAGGTGAATTAGTACCCTCAAAAACTTTAACTGAATACTCAATCTGCAATAGTAGTGACTAACTAACCAACTGAATCCATTATTTGCAACAATCATTCAAATAACTTTGTAAATGTAAAGTACATGAAATCAAACAATAAATCAATCATGAAATGTGACACATAACACAAGTATTTTGGTTACGCATAAACCCTTGTAAGAAGGCAAAAATTGCGGTGGGGATGACACCCACAAATTCTTCACTACTATAGTAAATAAAGTATGTTGGTTAAGGCTACAAGTTTGATCACTTCTGGTGATCTTACCTTGTTAGGAGTAACTTCAAATTGATTAGATCTACCTTGTGAAAGGATTTTAGCAACATTAATGAAGTGTTCACTTGGTTAAGAGATTTACAATCAGACTATTAAGTCTACTTTGTTAAGAGATTTTATGACTCTGCTATAATGATTAGAGAATAATAGAAAGTATTTACAAATGATAACTATACTTTTTCTGAATCAGATCTATGGTATACTAAATAAATATCACCTTTATGTGTAGTAAATTGTACTATGTTCTGCTTGATAGCCTTGAATGTTTCTGAATAAACTAAATTGAATCTCTAAAAACTTCTCTGTCTTATAAACCTTGTCTGAATTATGATGTCTTGAAGGCTGCCACTGCTTCATAATCTCCTTGTTCGTATGTGTCAAAATGACATCAATTACAAATATATAGCAAATTTCTATGATTTCCATGACCTAATTAGGTTTATAACATCTTAGAAAACCTAAGATCTATGGTGTACAAAATTAACCTAGATCTAACTATTACATAGGAATCATCACAATATTTAATGATTACATCCATAATAAACAAGCTTCAATCTTGGTAAAATGTTTTATGGATCCATGTAACCATTTGCAAGGATTTATGTTCCATTCCTAAATACTATGTCATTTCTTGAATAACTCGGTAAACACAACCTTTTCTATTTGGTGAATACATTGGTACTCGATGTGTGTATTGCTCGACGTTTACTGACGCTCGGTGCTTGATATAATCTGATGCTTGGTAAACATACTCTGGTGCCTGGTTAAACATGTTTCCTTTTAGCTCATGGTTCTACCTTATGACTACTCGATATGAAGGCTTGTTTGTTCAACTGACTAGCATACTAGATAATCGACTGATCTAATTTGATACTAATGAAAACATCTAATGCTCAAATAGAGATAAAAATCTCCCCCTTTGGCATTAGTATCAAAATTGTAATGTATATAAGTTGATATTTCTCAAAAAATAATTCTAACTCCATATATACATATACAAAAATTGACTCTTCTACAAAAATCAAAACTCCCCCTTGGTGCATGCTTCCAATATGTATTGTAGTACACTTGGCATATAAAAGTACATTTGGCATATACATTATACTTCCCCCTTTCTGAGTTTAATGCCAAAAGAAAAATTTGTACTTACATCTTGATAAAAAAATGTGCTTATGGGTTTTCATCAAAGAATCTAAGAGGTTTTCACATTCCTCTTTCAAGTTGGTGAGAGCAATGTGCTCAAGACCGACTTGTGCATGCATGTCAAAGATGTTCTCCAACATAGAAATATTTGGTGTTGCAACTAAGGCTTGTGACTTCATAATGTGTTGCTCAATTATTTTGAGGTGGGGAAGCAGCTCTGCTTGTAGCTTGGTGACTTGGTCACTTATCTTATCTTCCTTCTTCCTCAAATCAACTCTCAACCACTTAATTTCTTGAACTTTTAGAATATGCTTATGAAAAGCATTTGGCTCGATTAGAGACAAATTGGCATTGGCTAGGATATCAGCATCTGACTTCTTTATCTTTTCACTAACCTCGACAGTGAAGGTCTCCACAGTGCATAACTTGAATAAAATTTGAACTATTTTCTGAGTGATAGATTGTAATTCAGTTATTATCTCATAAATCTTGACTTTGTTAATTGCCACTTCTTGGCTAATTTTCTTTGCTAATCTATTTTTTATTTTGGCTTCTTCCCTTTCTTCAATCCTCTTCTCAACATCTATGTCTGGGGCATTTATTTGATTTGCAATGGTTGCAAGTTGGTCCAAAATGGGCGTTTCCTCATTGATTTGGACATTCGGTACAACTTGCTGCAAGATGTCTCTTACATCCTCTAATATTTGCTTGCTCTTTCTCTCTTTTCTCAGCTTCTCTTGTGTTTCTTTTCTTGTACATAATTCCCCATACTTCCTCAATTCCTTAGGGTCTAAAGTCCTTGGGTCACAGTCAGGAATTTCAATCACTTCATCAAGTGTGATTTGCCCTTTGCCATGTTTTTTCTTCTTATTCTTGGACTCTTGAGGTGATGATTTCACAAATGGAACTATTGCCTTTACCTCAACACTTTGTTTGTCTTTCTCGATAGACATAGTATCTTCTTTCTTCTGCTCCTCGGTGACCTATGTCTCGATCGACTGAGATGGAGCTTTGGATGTAGTGTTTGTTTGTGTTGTCTTGGTAGGCTTGGGGTCATCTTGTGCCTATGTATTTGCCTCTTTTTCCTTAGGTATTTCTTTATTTGTAGTATTGGTAGTGCTTGTATCTTATTACCTTGTTGTATCTTTGGGTTTCTTGGGGATTGAGCCTTCGAGTTCTTCTTGTGTAATAATATCAAAAACTTGAACTAAGATTGGAAGATCACAGGGTATAGAACTTATTGTTGGCTCAGTAGGGGCTTGCTCTTCTTGTTGAGTTCCAACAATTATTACATCCTCATCATCTTTGATGTCATTAGGATCATCATTTGTAATGTCCTCAATGAGTACATCATATGAATCATCAGTGATTCCCTGTATTGTTACCTGCTCGGGTGTATCCTGGATTAAATCTTGGAACTCAGTGGCATTAGTAGTAGTATTAGGTACCTCGGTATCTGATAACTCAATTGGTTCCTTTTCCAAATCAGCATCATCAAAATGGACGCCTTTCCCTTTTCTTCAAGACTTCCTCTCGGGGATTATGTCCAAAGCCATCTTTTCTGAATCAGCTCAAGCTTGTAGAATCGAAGTCCACAGAAGTTGACTATTCTCATCAATATTTTCTAGATTTTCATCAAGTATCTGCAATGCTCGACTCTTTACTAAAAATATTTTAGAATAAGTTTTCATCAAGTCCTCAACTTCAGGAACTATTAATGTAGGCATTTCCATAACTAGGGATTGTTCCCTCATTCTCTTTTTGGTGTTTAATGCATATGTCCATCTCTGTGAAATTATTTCATATAATGCCTTGGGTACATATTTAGAAAATTCAATGGGTACCTTTTTGAATTTAATCATCATCTGAATGACAACTTCAATCTTTTTCTTTTCCTCGGTTGACAAGTGTTCAAACCGACTGACTTCAGGGTCACTTAGACTTCCATTATCTATGATATTTTGAGTAACTTCATCAATTGAATGGTTCTTATTGACAAAAACCTTGAATTTCTCAGTATCATCTTCATCATCATCAATGTCATCCTTCCCTCTGATTAAATTTCTTCTTTTCTTAGGGGCCTCGGTTGTAGCTTTTCTACCTCTTTTCTTGTACGTCTTTGTCGGTAATGCTGTAGTTGGCCTAGATATTTTCACAACTCCTTTCTTCAATCGAGGTGAAGCTAAAATTGTTGACCTTGTGCGTGCCCTTGTTTTCACTTCAGACTACATCTTCTTTGGAGTGGGAGTAGGTGAAATTGGTGTAGAATCTACATCTCTGTCAGACTCAGTTTCTTCATCATCATGTGATTTGTCAAAAAGAAGTAACTGACCTTCGATTGCTCTCTCAACCGGTATGCTCTTGGATGATTCAACATCATCTCCAAATTTCTTTACCAAATTAGTCATCATTTTCTTGGATTTATTTGTTATTTTACCAATAACTAGGTTTGCCTATCCTTGTTTTGGCTTCTTCATATGTGCCAAGCCTAGCAGCTTTCAGGTCCTTAGGCTTAGCCAATAAAGCCTTTATTGATCTAGATGCATAATCAATATCTAACTCATAACCCATAGGGGCTAACCATTTTGTCCTTGGTTCCACAACCTTTATCAAAGTATAATCTGTATCAACTAAAATCAAATATCATGCTCATATTCTTCCACTAGTTATCTTGGTATCTTGCTTCTTGAATTCATCCTCTCCTTAAATTGTTCAAAATAACTATCTAATAGACTGACAAAATTGTCTCCCAAACTGTTAATCAAATCTATGATCTAGAGTGTGACTGGCTTATCGGTTGACCAATCTACATTACCGATTGAAGGGAAAAACAATTTCACATAAAAGAATATGCAAAGTAGTAAAGATCCAAACTTACAAGTTTTGGACTTAGCTGACCAGATAGTCTTCATGTTCTCCTCTACTTGCTAACTGGAATCCCTTCTTAACTATCTTATACACAATATCAACTGCACCACACAGTACACTGTTTGGTCTTCTCGATTGGAATATCTTATACCCTATGACATATGCTCCAAATCTTGTCTCAAGATCTTTGATTGTGCCAACTTTCATTACTCTGCCATCCCATTCGACTCCAATATTCTTCTCTATCTCAGTTCTCGGTGCACTCCTTAGTGCCTTGACTTTTTCAGTAGTTGGGTATCCGGTTACTACTTGTATGGTGTTCCTTGATATTTTTATGGGTTCATCCAACCATAATTTCCCATCATGATATCGACTCAGAACTATTCTTATACATTCATTTTTTAAAACCTTCAGGAAATTTAGGGCATTAACCAGACCTTTAACTTTTAGGTGCTCATGATTAGTTTTCAACTTTCCATCTTCTCTACACAACTTCTAATAAGTAGAAAACATCTCAAAATCTTTGATTTCCCCTATTTTGTAGTGAATATACGAATGAACATCTTCTACCAGCAAAACCCTAGGTGGTATGTTTGAAAAAGCTCCCATTTTGTCAATTTGTGATGCCACTTCGGGATGCAGTTTGTATTTAGGCTCATTACAAGTAGTAAAAAAAATTAAGTTCACTTCCCCCTCTACATACTTGGACTTATTCACTTTTGATGCAGATGCCATAGTGTCTCATTTAGGGTTTTAGTAAGTAACAAATGAACAACTCAGTGATGATAGTACTTACTCGTAATGCTAATGAAATTGCTTAGAGTCCTTTAAATCTATGCTCAAATGCTCTGAAAATCCTTTGCTCAAAATCACTTTGTAGACTCTTAGCTCTCTGTGATCGCAGTGTGAAAAATAACTAAGTTCACCATGTATTTATAGCATTTTCAAATTCCCACTTAAATTTTTTTGCAATAAATGCTCGACCTAACACAATTCGATGACAACTATCAAACTCGGTGTATACCACAATGTAACATAAGCTTGGTTAACATGTAAATTTACACTTGGTTAATATTGACACTCAGTTAACCTTGCATAATAGTTACCGACTGGCAACTTCCCACTTGGTCTAACATATACCGACTATAAACACTTAAAGCTCAAAACTTATAAAACCATAGTGCATCTTGATTCATGCAGATTTGGTATGAGATCACTTAGTATAAGGAATTTTATGATTAATATGATCAATTAGGATTATTAGTTCTATACATACCTTTTCAGCTTAGGTGGAAGTAGTGATGTCACCCAATCTAATGGATGAGGTTTCACCGACTGCATTACTTGACTCAACACTATCATTTGATGCTTTCCTCCACATAGTGTTTCTTATCCTCATGATATCTTCAATTGTATTGCCATTTTTAAATACGTGTGTCTCTAGTGCCCGGTCTCTACAATCTTTACTTAGGTGACCGACTTTGTGATAGTGTAAACATGCCTAACCAGTAGTTGTCCAGCTACAAGATCTGCCTCTCCAATTCTTTCTCATGCAGTTAGCTACAATATGTCCATATCTTCCACATGTTGTGTAGTTAACCCATGTGTTATAATCCCAAGTATAAACATTACATTGTCTTCTCGGTTGATAGGTCTTGTTCTGTCCTTTTGGTGTCTAGACTTGCTTCATCTTTGTTCTGGATTCTTGTGAAGTGTGTCCATGTAATATTTTCAAGTGTGACAATGTTTCTCCATGTAGGGTTTGTTAGGATTCCTATTCAACTTAGATCTACATTTATGTGCTTGATGTCCATACTTATTACAACTATAACAGTGACCATTGAACTTAGGGGTGGTTTTAGGTTTATCTTGTGCTTTACTCCTGAAAACATTTGAGGTGTGGCCCGGTTTACCACAGTGATAGCATGATAGCTTTTTAGGTCTTTGACTCTTGTAGGTGTTCATTTATTCAACTTGCGTAGATGATTCTCCTTGATCGGTATAGCCTAATCTAGTAGTGCTTCCAAGTCCTCTTTGACTAATAAAAAAATCATCAAATTTCTTGGAACTATCTTCATCCTTTTTCATCATCTCATTATGATGTTGTTGCATTTTCACTTCATTTCTCAGTTTTTCATTTTCTTCTCTTAGCTCACCAATGTCTTCAAGTTTCCTTGTTAACTCATTATTTACTCGGTTGATCTCCTGGCTTACAACAACCATCTGATTGGATATCTCAAAGTGATGCTCGATAAGTCTCAGTATCTCAGATTCCTTCTCTTGGAGTTTCTCAGTCATTTGCCTTTTGTCTTCAATAGCCAAATTTCTCTCTTGTTCAGCTTGTCTGGCATTATTCATCACATCAATCATTCTTACCATTTGTGCTTCTTGTCTGATCTGCAGGGCTTTAACTTGTTCAGTCAAATGAAGATTTTTCTCAAATAAATCAGAAATTGCACTTTCAGATATGTCAGATATATTGCTTGAATTGGATCTAATATTCTCAAATAGATCATCAATTTCTTCTTCATGATAATCAGTCTCACATTGTCAAATAGCCATATCTTTTCTCTGAACCATTAACTTCTTCAACTTATCATTTTCTTGCTTGTATTTCTCAATGAAGATTTGCATCTGAATCTTTTGGTTCTCAATTATCTTGTCCAACTTATATCTTTCCATCTTTATATCTTTCCTCTTCAGTGGTTAAACTTCCAAATAAGAGATCTATCTCTTATACCAATTTTTGGGATAGAACGATAAGGGACTAAGAGGGGAGGGGTGATACCCTAAAAAACTTTAATTGAATACTCAATCTGCAATAGTAGTGACTAACTAACCAACTGAATCCATTGTTTGCAACAATCATTCAAATAACTTTGTAAATGTAAAGTGCATGAAATAAAATAATAAATCAATCATGAAATGTGACACATAACACAAGTATTTTGGTTATGCAGAAACCCTTATAAGAAGGTAAAAACTATGGTGGGGATGACACCCACAAATTATTCACTACTGCAATAAATTAAAGTATGCTGGTTAAGGCTACAAGTTTGATCACTTCTGGTGATCTTACCTTGTTAGGAGTAACTTTAGATTGATTAGATCTACCTTGTGAAAGGATTTTAGCAACAATAATGAAGTGTGCACTCAGTTAAGATATTTACAATCAAACTGTTAAGTCTACTATGTTAAGAGATTTTATGACTGCTATAATGATTAGAGAATAATAGAAAGTATCTACAAATGACAACTATACTTTGTCTGTATCAGATCTATGATATACTAAATAAATATCACCTTTATGTGTAGTAAACTGTACTCTATTCTACTCGGTAGCCTTGAATGTTTCAGAATAAAATGAATTGAATCTCTGAAAATTCTCTATCTTGTAAACCTTGTTTGAATTCTGATGTCTTGAAGGTAGCTACTGCTTCATAATATCCTTCTATGTGTGTGTCAAAATGACATTAATTACAAATATATAGAAAACTACCATGATTTCCATGACCTAATTAGGTTTACAACATCTTAGAAAACCTAAGATCTACGGTGTACAAAATTAACCTAGATCTAACTATTACATAGGAATTATCACAATATTTAATGATTGCATCCATAATAAATAAGCTTCGATCTGGGTAAAACATTTTATGGATCTGTGTAACCATTTTCATAGATTAATGTGTCATTCCTGAATACTATGCCATTTCTTGAATAAATCGATAAACACAACCTTTTCTGTTCGGTGAATACACCGGTGCTCGGTGTGTATACTGCTCAGTGTTTACTGATGCTTTGTGCTCAGTATAATCTGATGCTCGGGAAACATGCTCTGGTACCTGATTAAACCTATTTCCTTTTAGCTCATGGTTCTACCTTGTGAGTGCTCAGTATGAAGGCTTGTTTGTTCAACCGACTAGCATACTATAGCTTCTTATTCCATCCTTTACCAACTAGCATACTAGATAACCAACTGATCTAATTTGATACTAATGACAACATCTAATGCTCAAATAGAGATAACATATTCTATGTATTCTTATGTTTAATTTAAGCCTTTGCTAGATACAACATTTCTATGGAAAATGGAGGCTCAAAATACTATAATCATAATGTTAGAGTTAAATAAACCTCTATATAATTCTATTCAAAATTTGGTTGTGCCATTTCAAAATTAACGATTGTTTTTTTTCCTTTTCAAATAAATTTAATTGGAGGGATAGTTACAGTCCAACAATTATAGCATTTATTATGAAGTTGGTCTATTAATAATTAGCCGATAGGCTATATTACATGAGGATTTTAGTAAAACTTGTCTCACACTCGCAAACCATCTAGGAAGTTGTCAGTGGTTTTCAGTTGCCTGCCAAATGTTTTTAGTCACCAAATTGTTTTTAGTTGCAAAAAAAATTAAATTAAATCTTATCAAATCTTATACTGATGAAATCAGATCTCTAAATGAATATGTGACTGAATCAAATCTTTCCTATTCAATATTTTCATTTAGACAACTACTGGTTTTCCGTTAAGCTGCTTTGGTTTCCAGTTGGCGGTGAAATTAGATGAAATGGGATTAATTTGAATCAAATCAAATTTTCACAATGATCAAATCAACTATATAGTAGGAACAAAAGGATAAAAGGCTCTAGAGTGGACCCTCTAGAATTTTGAGTGCACAATTAGATGTGTTCAATTTTTGTGTAGTAGCTCTAGAAATTGTCTTTGGAAGATAGGCATTTGATTTAATATTCTTTGACTAATAGGTTTAGAATTTTTATGGAGAAGGTCGATTATTGGATGTAGTAGATACCATTTTAAATGGATAGTTTGAGAGAAAAGAAATGCAATAGTTGATAATGATAATGACAGGCTTGTTATGCTCTCACTTGGACCCTTCTGTGAGGCCAACATAAAGCACTACAACTATTAAACTTTAAAGTTCCCATGCCTCATCTATCGAAAGCATGATATTTTGAAATTTAGGAAGTTTTCTTTTCACGTGTATCAAAAATAGAAACTTCTTCTCACTCGTCGACCTCAATCAATTCAACCATGATAAAATATTTTCAATAAAGCTTTTAGATTTCAGTTTCAAATGCTGTCAAATGGAACACTATGATCTATATAAGGATCAGATCAATAATAATATTGGGGAATCCAATAAAATTAATATTGTGATTTGTTTCCATTTAGGCAGGAGTAATGATACTCACATATTTCTTTGGCTACTTGGCATAAGCTTGTGTTCTCCCGTGATGCCCAACTAAAATCTAAAGGAGAATAGGGACTGAAATTCAATTATAGTAATTTGAAGTATGTGAATGAGACATTATGTTTGGGGTTACTCTTGAGTTCTTTCCATCGAGTGATGTGAAAGGTTAGGCAGTTGCATTCATTTAGATCCCATCTGTCACTATTTTTTTCCACTAAATTCTTGGCCCTTTCCCAACAAAATAGAGTAGAATAGAAGAGGGTAGAACATAACAAAGTACAAGAGAGACTAGTATGAAATGGATCAAGAATCGAAGTAGCTTTTGGAGGTAGAGAAATGGGGGCAATGAAATATTCCTTCTCTTATGGATTCATTGAAGTGGTGATGAGATTTCTTGCACTGGGCAAGACCTTGGCAACCACCATTCTTATGGCTAAGATAAACAAACCGTTTGCGTATTCAACATTGCCATCAAAACTAAATATAGTTATTCAACAGATAGTGTGTAATTTTCTTAAAATATCCATTGGAAAGCATTTACCCCTTTCTTTGAGCTTTGGGAAATTGAAATAAAATGAAATAAATGGTGTGGAATCTATGTTAGCTGTGTGTAGGTTCTTTGTGGTGGGCAACACAATAGGATGCAGGTATGTCTTCCTCTCGGTGTCATTTCACCTGTTCAAACCTAGATCTCATGTTGCCATCAAAATTGTAGTGTTCTTTTTGGATTTGATCATGCCTCTGCTCTTTAACATTCCTTAATATCTAGGACAAAATTTTGAAATCTTGATGTGGAAAAATGACATATTTATAAAAAGTATTAAAAAGAAAGGAAATTTTGTTTTAACCTATAAATTCTTCTTTGTGCAAGTGTAAACTACCTATGTTATGGAAAATATTTTAGAATATATATATGTATACACACACACACACACACACACACACACACACACATATATATAAAATTCACATTTCACGCTCCATGTCAAGATAAGATTGTGTAATCCATCAACAAAATAAGATAGATTTTTTTGTTTCCAACCTATATAGTATTCATGCACATAAAAGTAGGTTTTGTATGATAAAGTACCGACTGTTCAAAGAATTTTTTTACTTGAAAATAGAGGTATCTAACAGTCCCCAAATCTTCTATTTATAAAGGATTTAGATTGTAAATATACCATGCATACAAAGAACAATTTTATTAAGATAAACCAAACTAAATTTTAATAGTCTGAACAATATAACCATACCCTCATTCATATAATTAGATATCATACCTTGTTGTGAAATGACATCTTAGCCATACCCTCATTCATATAATTAGAAACCCTATTTTGAAATGACAAATAAAGCCAAACATTTATAATGATGTTGACCAACTACCCCATGAACTCCTTCTATGTAGAGGTCAATGGATGATGTCAACAACAAATTTATGGATTCAAATAGGGCTTGTCAATGGGTCTTTTAGGGAAGTGGTAGATATTGTGTACAAAAGGCTCTAAACCCCTAGTTTTTCCTTCGTATGTAGTTATTTCATTCTTACAATAGCCCACCTTGGAACCAAGATGGACAAAAAATTATACCTATAACATTTGTATCCTTAGGTAATCATAGACAAATGCCATTGTCCATGGCATGGGAAATCACCATACATAAATCCCACTGACTAACACTCTGTATAGTTGTAAAGTAATTATAAATATAGGTAAAACAAAAAGACAAAGGTAAACTTTTACAACTATATCAAGGGTTAAATTAATAACTAGTCTCAACATAGACCCACCCTTCCCATTTGATCGATATTCAAGAATGAAAAATAATCCCTACACAACTGTCAGGAAAAAGGAAGAGTCCTGACTATAGCAGAATCTTAAAAGTTGAAATGTCCAACAAAATAAACTTGTTGGAGATTTTCCAGCAAGTCAGTGTTAACTGTATGTTTATCATTGATGACAACATATGGTAAGTAGCTTACATGGAAGACTTATGCAGTAAGCTTTAAGTATATGTAGCATGGACATGTTATCAGTAGCAACTTGTGTCAATAGTGTTCCTGACAGAGTTACAGGCAGTATTCTGTGAGTGATTGTCTGTACAGTCATCATGGAGCCTTACACCTTTGGGTATATGATGAATACATGTTAGTGATAATACAATCATGGACGTAGAGCTTTATGATCATTAGAAGTGAAGTTATGCAGTTGCTAATCACTAATAGCAGTTTCCTGTGTTTATTCAGAAGAGCTGACAAAGATTATATTGGTTCAGGAGTTGCGCCTATCATTTTGGTATGCACCCTTGGATTTTGGATTAGAGAAGAGTTAAGAATGTTTGGTTAAGAGTGCATGATGTAATTTGGATTGATGAGAAATTTTTAGTTACTTTGGTAGAGCTGACAGTGTGTAGCGTGTGTCTATATTTATCAATATTGGACAGGTCCCAGATTGTGTTGCGTGCTTAGTAGAGCCGACATAATTATTATTAGAGTATGTTATAGTTTCTCTAATATGATTTCAAGGTGGTTCTAACAGGCCAACTTGATTATATCATTTAGAGGAAAGATATTTATAGGCAGTCATTTGTGATTGCTAAAGTATGGTTGAGAGTTGATTGTGAAGATCAGAGCAAAGTGTGCAAAGTGTTGAGCCATCAGCAGAAGGTCTATGTGACCAAGTGAAGATTTTATGCTATACATTGGAACTGATCTAGATAACAGGTCAAAGTGCAATTCACCAAGATCTAGATATAGTGTATATCTATTATTCAGAAGGTTGTAGCCTTCACCCCTTTGAGCAGTGTGCTCTCAGACAGTGCATCCTCACCCCTAATAGGGTTAATTGTAAAAGATTCCTAACAGGGTTCAACCCTTGATCAGGTCACTGTAATAAATACATTGTAAAGCAACTCCTAACAGGGTTAAGGATCTTCTAACAAGGATCATAAAACACTAGTATAGATTATTAGTGGGTGTCAATTCCCACTGGGGTTTTTACCTATTTGGGTTACCCCCCCCCTCCTTAGTTATCTCTTAGGACTATTTCTAATAATTGGTATCAAATCCAAGTGCCTCAGAGAGAAAGTTTAACAGCTTGAGGTTGATCAAATGACATTCTTTAGAAAAGACAGTCCTAAGTTTGATGGAGAGAATTATCTTGATTGGAAGAACGAGATGATGACACATTTGTAGTGCATTGCTTTTGAAGTTTTTGAAGTAGCTATCAAGGAAGTTTAGATCCCGTCTCTAGCAGATCTTGCAAAAGATGATGCTACTAGCAAGCAAAAGGATTTGTTCCATCAGAGTGCAATAGCAAAAGAAGCCCTTATCAGCGCCCTATTTGATAGTAAGTTTTCAGAGATAAAGAAAGTAGACACAACCTACAAGATATGGAAGCACCTAGAAGACATGTTTGAAGGTGATAAACAAGCAAAGAATGCGTGCAGAAAGACATGGAAGAAAAAGTACAATATATTGGAGATGTTACCTAAAGAGAACATAAGAGCCTACAATCAAATGATAAATGAAGTAGTTGCTGGAATCATAAATAATGGTTGAGAAATCTCAGAAGAAAACTATTGGAAAGTTGTCCATACTGATGTATATGACTTGATATAGTGTTGTCATTATGGAAACAAAGTCATATAGCAGTTTGGAGTCAACGCACTTGAAGAGAAGATTAGAAATCAGTTAAGTGTTGAAGACTGGACAGTGTATAGAGTTCCTGCAGCTCAAAGCATCAACACACGTGTGTACAAAAGAATTATGGTATGCACCCTAGAAGTTAAGTTGGTTAGACTATATTCATGCTTAGTCTATGAGCACATGATCAGATGTGCAAGGATGAGAAAGTTATAGTCAGTTGAAGTTGTACAACCAGTGTGTGCCAGAGAAGAACAAAGGA
Organism: Chamaecyparis obtusa; assembly: GCA_027943335.1. Classification (NCBI taxonomy): domain Eukaryota; kingdom Viridiplantae; phylum Streptophyta; class Pinopsida; order Cupressales; family Cupressaceae; genus Chamaecyparis; species Chamaecyparis obtusa. The sequence goes on from BSBK01007311.1 coordinate 326,738, forward strand.
TGGAGCCGACAGTTAGTATTTTGGTTTGTAGAAATAATGTAATGTTGTAAAGGCTATGCACCTATTGCATTTAGGTTGCCAAAATGTATACTTATTTGTTTGTAAGCACACTTAAGCCAATTCATTTGGAAGCATTGTGTAATAGGTCTAAGGGCCGACCTAGTTATTTATTTTGTATGCGCGTATAAATATAAGATGCACCCATTGTATCTGGTATGGAAGTTGATAAAGAGTTGTAATAAGAAGAACAAAAGTGTGTGAAGACACTAGAAGATGTATTAGAGCTTTTCTATAGGTCAAAGCATCAGCGCATCAATGAAACTAATCTAACAAGCAGTGCCACAATGACAATTCATCCTGCAGATATAGTGTGTATCTGAGATCAGAAGGTTGTAGCCTTCACCACTTGAGCAGTGAGCTCTAGGATAGTGCATCCACTCCCCTAACAAGGACTATTGTAAAAGACTCCTAACAGGGTTCAACCCTTGACAAGGTCTATTATACTAAAAGCATTGTAAAGAAACTCCTAACAGAGTTAAGGATCTTCTAACAAGGATCACAAAACACTAGTGCAGAATATTAGTGGGTGTCAATTCCCACTGGGGTTTTTACCTATTTGGGTTTCCCCGTAACCATATTGGTGTCATGTGTTGATTTCATGTTTCATGTTTATGTGAATGTTTATTTCAGTGCTTAAGCATTTAAGTTCAGGATGAAGATTAAAGAGAAAAGTTAAATTACAGTGAACACTGATTCACCCCCCCCCCCCATCTCAGTGTTCCCATTCCTAAAAATTGGTATTAGAGCTATGGTCCTCAGCAAAGAAGTTTAACCACTTGAGGAGATCATGGACAAAGCAGAAATGATACATCTGAAAAGAAATCTTGAAGCTACTCTTGAAGACCTGGACAAGTTTGAAAGAGAAACTGAAGAACTAAGGGATAAACTCAGTGATGCTCAATTAGTCATCAAAAGGCTAAGGAAAGATTTGAAAGAATGCTCTACCAGTGATCTAGGGACAATGGTCAAGAAGCTGAATGAAGAAAATAAATCCTTAAAAGAACAACTTGAAGAGTTTGATGATAAGCTGACTAATAATCAGGAAGTCTATGATGAATAGATCAAAGAGAACCTTCAGCTAAATGAAGAACTAAGGCAAGCAAACATGGAAATCTTGGAGCTAAGGAATAGAAAAGGAAGCTTGGAGTTTGAATTGAAAGAAGCAAAGAATCATATTTACAAATTGCACACTAGTTTTGATTTGATAGAATCTCAGTTGTATGCAAGAAGAGCCAAATGAGACACCAGTTGTATTGGATACAATGAAGCACACAATCAGATTGACAATATGAGAGCAAGAAAGGATTCACAAAAGGACTCTACTGATGCTAGGGAGACTAAAGATCAAACCAAAGATAATGGTGAACTACCTAAGATTGAGCGCAAGCCTATAGACCACACTTGTTTTGCTTGTAAAAAGCATGGACACATTGCGAGGAAATGTACAGAGGTAAGACCTTTTAATGGTTACTATTATTCATGCAATAAATTTGGTCACAGAGCTATGAATTGTAAGACTAGTAAGAAGAACAAGATTTAGCAAGATCAGAGAAATCAAAATCAGACAAATGTAACAAGTTCTCAGAATGTTACATGCCAGATATGTAACTATAATGGTCACTCAGAAAAATAATGCAGAATGGTGACTCATGTCAATGCACCAAGGAATATAAGACCTCCAGTCATTTGTCACTCTTGTAACAAGGCTAGACATATCTCAAGGTTCTGTAGATCAGGGACGCAAGGTCAGAGAATCCCTAAAAAGGCCAAAGAACTAGTTTTGGATCTCGAAGGAGAAGTTAATTTTGTCAAAGCCTCAGATGATGCAAGCATGATTTGGTCAGAGAAAAAGAAGGAAAAAACTAAAGAGAATGTATTGGATGCATCCATAGTGGATGCACCCTCTACATCAGGATGAATGGCCCTCAAGGTCATAGGGGGAGCTAATTTAGCTCTAGACCCCTACATGGCTGGTATACTCATCCTCAAAGTATGTGCCTTTGGACTTAAGCTTTTGGAGTATAAAGGTACCTTTGTGCAAGAGTGCACATGCTGATTGTGAATAGAACTCGAGTTGGAAATTTTGAAGTGACAACCTAGTTTACGTGACTTGCATTAATGGCAGAATTCTCACTTTAAGTACATAGAAAGTTATTTGATTGCTCATTGCATTCAAATTCTGAGCGATAGGAGAGCAGAGAGAGCCTTAGAAGTTGTTGTGAAGACTTGGAGATTGATTTATCAGTGATTTGTAGTAATTATCAATGCATTTGGTTGGTTGCAGAAACCCTAGATTGACGCATTGATTCATAAGTCGTTGGATCATCTTAGAGTATAATTGGAAAATGATTAACCAAGTAAGTCATGGCCACTCCCATAGTTTTTGATGTTGCTGAGAAGAAGAGATATGTTTTCAAGAAACATCCATTTAAGTCAACCCTAGATGACTTAGAGGGAGCATTCTCCCACACGCCTATGAGTGTTATGCATGTGGAAGGCATTAGGGCTTACATCTACTACAAGAAAGAACCAGTTGGGTTGGATAGGTTAAGGGTGCACATGGATACCATGTTGAAACTAGATAAAACATTCATGGATGAATATGAAAAGTGGAATGATCACCCAATAGTTGATTATGCTACGACATATGAATTTTATGAGACTGAATGGATTAAAATACTATTGAGCAAAATTCATGATGACCTATTTTGGATAAGTGATGTACCGATCAGAATCACCAGTGACCTTATACATGAGATAAAAGGCCTTTTTAGGACATGCGTCATCCTGCCTGTGGGCAAGGATATCAGGAAAATGGTTGAGCAAACTTGTAATTCAAGGAGTGATAGGCGTGAGATGACAATTGAGCCTATTGAACAATTAGACATTAAATTAATGTCAATGATACTGGGATACAGGTTTCATCACACTAGCAGGGTGAATAGTGTGTATACGGGCACAATTCTAGTAGCCATCATACTTGTGAAGGAAGATGGGGAGTTCAAATTGTGTGAGATCTTGTGCGCATAGTTGATTGATAACATCAAGGCCATCAAGCATGATAAGACCAAAATATTTAGGTTTGGGTCTCTAATCATTTACATGTACCTTCATATAGTTGGGAGAGTACTAGATATGTATTTGGACAAGTCCATTCCAACCATGTCATAGATATCTAACAAAGCATCCATCTAGAGTACATTGAGAGATTATGTAACATTGGAATTAAAGACCTTTAGGGATAAGATGTGAATGAGGTACAAGATTCCAGAGAGCATTATGGAAAAATACAAGGATACAATTTGTTTTATGGTGGAGATAGACACAACTTGTATGGAAGCTGTTGAGCCAAGAACTAAGTGGATTCATCCACTTGGTAATGAGGTAGAGGAACTGATCCTTGAAGCATATGTGTAGGTACTACTATCAGCCCCCAAAGATCCTAATGAACCTAGGTGGGGAACATATGAGGAGAAAACCAGAGAAGTAGATGCTAAACTTAACATCGCAGTAACAAAAAGAAAGGTTGCTAAAGTCACATCAGAGATCTTGAGGATTCATGGTGTGTCTCAAGCAGACCTTGATAAAGCAAGGGATGAAAATATTGCTTTGGAAATTAAGAGTGCATCCACAGTGGAAGCTAAGTTTGATGATCCCAAGTTAAAAAAGGTGAAAATTGAAAAAGATGATAGTTAGAAGGGTAGAGAAGATGATACTTCTTTTGCGCCCAAGGTAACCATTGACCTTACTAGTCTTGAGTATAAGGCAATGCCTAAGAGGCAAAAAGAGGTTGGCACCAGTCATCCATCCTCACGAGTCACAAGAAACAAAAGGAACACTCAAGCACCTCCTGAAGTAAGCTTCAAACCCAATCTCAGTGTGCCAAGTGCCAAAATAGTTGATGAAGGAAGAATTGATCAAGTAGGGAAGTTTTATGATAAGTATAGTGAAATTGACAAGTCAGAGATTCATAGCATGATCATAAAGCACATGATCAAGTTCAAAAGGATAGTTTTGGAACTAAAAACTATGATTCCTGACAATATATGGAATATCCTTGAATTCCAAAAGAGACAGGCTATTGAGGAAGATCTGTGGATAAGGGAAAAGATTCTTGATGATACCCTTCCTATGTGTGAACTAGAAGAAAAGAAATTACTGTTAGATCTGGTGAAGCCTCACCTCAGAACTAAGACAAGAACTCTAAACATAATGGATAAAAATTATGAGCTAATTGCAAAAGAGACAGAGAAAGCCTTTGAGAAGGTATTTATGAATAGAAACATGTATCCACCTACTGCGCCCATAGCTAATGTACCCATAATGGTCACCAAAGGGTCAGAGAGCATCAAAGTACATTTTATAGGTCCTTAGGATTCAACGCTTGTAGTGGAAGTACAATCAAAAGAAGACAAGTTTGCACCCATGTTAGAATCACTCAAGGACAACACCATTATCATATATAATGTGGAGATAGCCATGGCGGCCACTGACACTGACTTGGATAAGTTTGAGGAAGCTTTTGTGAGCACACAAGAAGCTGAAATGTTATGCAGCAACACACTGCCCACTCATCAAGAAGAAGTATTGATTGAAAATATAACAGATGAGAAAGAAGAAGAGAAAATGGAAGAGGAAGAAAAGAAAGAAGAAGAAGAAGAAAAAGAACAAGAGAAAGATGAAACTTCTATTGAACTAGCCAAAGTAAAAATAGAAGTGATGGATAGCACTCCCATCACTCCCTCCTCAGCATTGTTGTCAAGTTTGACACCTGACACATCCAGTTTGGACTCATGGAGAGAAGAAGACCTGATTAAGTTCAGTGTCCTAGCTATGGAGAAGGCAAAGGAGAAACAAGTAATGAAAAATCCTCTCCTTATGGAATCAATGAACATACTGAATAGTCTATTGCCTGTAGACAAGAAAGTGTCTAAGGTACACTTTGTTGATGATGTAAGTGTATGCACCCTAAAATGGTCACCTAGACTTTGGGCCCCCATTCATAAATTTATCAGATCCCTGAATCAATATTTTCAAAAATCAGCGTTTTATCAATAATATCAATTTCCTTGATCAAATCCTATTTTATCATTTTTGATTATTTGCCTTGGGCTAACCATTTTATCCTAAGTCTTTATTTATTTAAAAGGAATATTTCCTCTCCTTTTAATAAATAAAAAGCCCCAATTTTCCTCTTATCCTAAGTTGCACAAATAAAGCATTATTCTTATTTTATAAAAAGAAGAAAATGCCTTTTTATCTCATATGGGGCACAAAAGTCAACTCTTATTTTCCTATTGGAGGATACTTGTGCACATGGATTGCTCCTCTTTCAACCTCCACCCTTGATTAAGAATTTTGACTCTTAATCTCCATGGTCCATTTCTCCTCATCTCCTATAAAAGAAGAGCTCTCTTCCTCATTCTAGGTCATTCACTTTTATGCTAACTTTATGCTGCAGGAATTCTTGAAGACTTTGAAGCTTTTTGGAGATCATTGTTGCATCACATCTTGGCTTTCTTCATTGCTTCATATTTTAGTTTTCATTCTTTCATAGTAGCTTCATACTTCATGCTTTCATAGCTTAGATTTCCTTTCATGCTTTAGCTTAACTCATCTAGTTTAATAGGAAGGATTGTAACACTTGTTATTTCCATTTCATAGTTTAGATTGTACTTTCATTTTCATAGTATAGCTTTCATATTTTCATCCTCATTTTTAGCTTACTTGCATTGCATCTCATTTGATTCAAGGGGATATTGGCATTCTTACCCTTGTCTTCATTTGAATCTCTCATTGTGTGGTTGACTAGCAAGGTCATAAGTTTATTAGCTCTAGCTGAGAGCAATTTTACAATCTTGCAACTCCATACATAGAGAGCTCTAGGTCGCTATTGAAGGTTTCCCTTTCATGTATTTCCTTTGATGTAATGACTTAGAGAAGTGCACTACTTTTGTGTGTACATTTCAGGCAGAACATTAGTGTTTTGTCCTTTATTTCCTGCATTTTCGTTAAAATTTTCATCAATTTTTTGCTTTATTTTCGGTCTATGGTTTTCTATCTTAGAGTGTCATATGACATTTTTGACCAGTGTTGTGCGATAGTTTCTTGTATAGCGGCGTGACACTTTACCAGTTAAAAGTGTCACACTGTTTGACATAAAGTGTCACACTGTTTGGTATAAACTGTCACCTGTAGATAAGGCGCACTGTTGCATTGGGCTAAACTATCACACCATTATGCAGAGAAGTGTCACACGAAAATCTTGCTAGTTATAATGTTGTCTATACTGATAGTGAGCTATTTTTAGATCTTTTTGGCTGAGTTTAGATTTAATTAGTTTGCTGGTTTAGTTCACTGTGGTTAAGCAGAGTTTAGTTGTAGATTTCATTTAGATTTTGGATTTTGCTAACCTTGTGGGCCTAACAAGTTGTGATTGTAGGTATATTTGCTTGAAATATTTTGCCAAAAGAACGCATGTCAAAGCTTCAAATGCACAAGGGCTACTAATGATTTTTGTAGGGCTGCCCAAAGCATAAAAACCCAATCAAGTGCTTGTTATTTATTTCATTTCAAGTGTGGCAATTACTAGTTGTTTCATTTCATAGGAACATAATATTTTATGGAAGGAATTTTGAGGTGGTAGGAGAAGTATTCTCTTCACCCTTGTGGTGAACTAGAAAATCTTGACCCATCTTAGGATTTTGGAAACAAGAGGGTAATTGAACTTTGCTTGGTGTGTTTGGGAGAAAACTTTGGGATAAGGGAGTATGCTCTTCACCCTTGTGGTGAAACAAAATCCTTGAATCTCATAAGTTGATCCAATTTTTATTTAGATTGTTAGAATCCTTTAGCGGGCCTGCTCTTGAGCAATCAAGAGGAACAACCCAAGTGGGGACAAGCTTATTGCCGGCTATTTTGACCCACTATAAACTCAAGGCTATCGAGGACACAAAACCTTGGTAGACGTAGTGCTTGTCTTCACTTGATGTGAGTACTTGTGGGATTGTGACCATGAGGAAAATATTGAGCAAGAATTCTTAAGGTACTCTTGAGGCCGCGAGGTCCGTTACTTGCCGCAAGGTAAGGAGTCCCTTTGGGGAGCAAGAGGGGTACTACGATTGAAAGCCCTTACTAAGAACCATAGATAGAGGCCACCCTATTTTTCTGCTTAGCTTCTTGGTGCAAGGATTGATCCAAGTGGAATAACTTGGATCACCTCAAGATACTCACCATATGTGTTCCTTTGGTTGTGTCATTGACACTTCCATGACAAAGCCAACATCTATTGTGGGTAACCACTTTGTGTGAGGTGAGGGGACATCAAGTTGTGGGCCAAGTTGATAAGTAATGAGCCTTGACTTTCTAGGATAGATATTGCTTGAAGTGTCTTCGATTGTGTAATACCAGTGTTAACGTTCTTGAACATTCAAACAATCAATAGTATTCATAGGGTGTTTTTCTATTTTGATATCACAATTGTTTGTCTTGGCAAGGTTGCTTTTTCCCTTGTTTCAAGTGTTTGAAGACATGTTTGATCCCTTACTATTTGCAAACCTGTCGAATTTCTACTGATATTGTGATTGAGATCGAAAACATTAACCCTCAAACTAAAATTTTTGAACAAACAGTCCCAAAACTGAGATTTTGCACTTCACTGGTCAAAGAGTCATGAAATACTAAAAAATTGTCGCACGACAGTTCATCTCTGCATGACTATCACCTTGCTTACCCAGAAAGTGGTGCACTACTAGCCTGGAAAGTGTCACCTGGTGTGGCGTGAAGTGGTGCTTAGTCTTCAAGTGGCGCACTACTTGCCTGGAAAGTGTCGCCTTAGAATTTTCTACTGTATACCTGGTTTCAGTCATTTCATAGTTGCTTTTAGTTGGCTAGGTCTTTAGGAAGGTAACTTATCTTGCCGCTGGAAGCTTGTCTTTACTCTGAACTTCTATTTTTAGCCCCCTAGGGTAGTGTCATTTGATTTACCAAGTCACCTTAGGAAGAATTGTCAGGTTAGAAGATTATTCCCATTGAGAAAGTACATCTCTAGAGTTGTTAGTAACATTCTTGGAGAATTTTAGTACTCTTTTTGTCCAAATCATTTCCATTCAAATTCAATTTTAATTATACAATTTGGCTAAGTCCATCCTCCTGGTTCAAACGTGCAAGGATATTGATCCTTTGATTTAAGCACCTCTTTGATAGTGTTGGTAACACCTTTTGCAATTTCTATCTTACCATCTCTTTTTTTGGACATTAGAGAACTTTGATTATCCTAGTTTGGTGTTGACACTTTGAGAGGTCACCTTATCATCAATAATCTTTTTCTTTCATGTCAGTTACAACAAGGTACCAAGTGAATCAAGGGAAATGACCCCCAATTTCCTTTAATCAGTTACCCTTAGTTAAGACTCATCAACAGTGAAAGGGGAAAGAGCCCATTTTCAACCAATCCCCAAGAGTGAGTCTGAGGTTTGTTTTGACCCAAAGAGTAATCCTAGCGAATTGAGTACTTCTTTAGCACCTTTTTCATCAAATATGGATATGAGTTATACCTTGCCCAAACAACAAAGAGAAATAATAGATCAATCACTTGGTGACATTTTTCAGAGACATAGGAGAAACATGTCATTCGAAGATGGCAATCAACCTGACTCACCTCCTATTAATTCAAGATATCTAGATGCTCATCAACGAGCTGAAAGACATTATGCACAAGCTCATCAAGATGCACAGTCACAACATGAGGACCAAAACAATGCATCTAGTGAAGCTCATGTCAATGCAGCGCATGCCAATGATTGGTACAAACATTCAAGACCAAGTTCCCCGCTAAACACAACTTCAAGATATACAAGTGAGAGGCTAAAAAGAATTGAGTGGGAAAAATAGGCTGCAGAAAATGAATGAGCTGCAAAAGAAGAAAAACTTAGGCTTCTAGAAGAGGAACAACGAGCCTTGTTGGACATAGAGAGAAAAACATTCCAAGAGGAACAAGATAGGATACTGGCCCAACAACTTAACAATCAATTCAACAACAGGGGTACCAACAGTGGAACCAACTCTCCACCATCAACTCCCTCAGCAACTCCAAGAAGTAGAAGGAGGTCAAGGATCCCTTCAAGATCACCTAGTCCTAGAGGAAGAAGGACTTCTTGACATGCACATTATAGGAGACACACACCTCCTAGACTATCAAGAGATCCCTCCCAACGAGCACATCACGACTCTCAACATGGAGGAAGTAGTGCCAACTTTGATACTCATGATTTTATGAGAATGCAACAAGAACCACTATTTCAACAATATGTGGAAAAATATGTTGAGAAAAATAAGGATCAATTCTTGGAAAGCTTGATCAACAAGGGTGCAAGGGTCCCATACAACTTTGATGTGGACAGAAAAATTAAGAAGCAAAACCCTTCAACTGATGAGGTGATTAAGCAGATGCAAAAGACTATGGAGAAAATGATGGCTCCAAAGAATACCTTCAACTTGGACTCCATATGTCCCAATCCCATTGACAAGAGTGTGGTTATGGTAGACTTTCCTAGAAAGGTTGAAATCCCCACATATGACAAATATGATGGTAGTGGTGACCCCCATGACCATGTATGACAGTTCTATATCATGAGCTTTGAATTTCATCATGAGGACTCCTACCTTATGAGGTTATTCCTGAGGAGCCTTAAAGGCCAAGCTATGGAGTGGTTTACTAACCTTACCCCTCCTGTTAAAACATTCAAAGAACTTGTCCAAAGATTTGTGCAACATTTTGCATATAATTTATTAAGGTTGGTCACCATGCTTGATTTGTGCAAGCTAAAACAAAATCAGGGGGAATCCTTTGTGACATTTTTACAAAGGTGGAGACACTTATGCTCCAAATATTCTAGGACCATCCCTGAGGAAGAAAGGATTGATATAATTGTAAGTAATCTAGTGCCAGAATTAAGATATGAAGTTAGAAAAATGGTCTTTAATTCTTTTGACACTATGGTAGAAACTGCATGTCACATCAAGGATGTTCTAAAAGAACAAGGTATTTTGGCTAAACAAAGTAACAACAACAATGGCCCAAACAATAACAAAAAAAAGAACTCATATTGGAACAAAAATAAGCAAGTAGTCAATGATGGAGTTGTTGAATCTCCACAACCTAAGGAACAAGGAGTTCTTAATCTATATAATGTAGTTCAAGCTATGAAGCTGCAGACATCCTTAGATCATCAAGAGCACAAGCCCAAGTATCAAGATAAACCTAAGTCAGGAAAGAGGCAATTCACTAAGCTTGGAGACTCTTATGTAGATATTTTTAAGACCTTGATTTCTCATAATTTGGCACAACCTCAAGATCCTACAAAGTTTTGCATACCAGATCCTAAACCTTATTGGTGGAATGAGAAAGCTTACTATGTATACCATAATGGGATTGGACATTACATTGAAAATTGTTTTAAACTTAAACATCTTGTTCAAGACCTTATTGAGACTGGGAAATTACAGGTTGATGGGTTGACCACAAATGTGGACCACAAGGCCTTTAAGGAGCCCTTGCCTAAGTATGAAAAGGGGGAGACTTCTAAAAACAAGAATGGCAAGGCCGCAATCAATTATACCTATATAGTTGTAGAAAATGTCATCAATATGCTTGAAGTTGTGGAAAATGATGTCAACATGATGAGAGGGAAAGATCCCTATGGTTATGATGTGAACTCACCTCCCATATTTGATGAAGGACCCATTGTTGTGCTTAGAGGTCCTCAATCTCAAAGGTCATCTCAGCCTCTCAATGCTATTACTAGGAGTCAGTCCCAAGGTCCTATTATCATCAGAGGTCCTAATTCTAGCAAATCCAAGAAACCAGCATCCAAAAGTGTTCCTTCCAAGTCTGTAGTTGGTCCTGATATGAGTTACAACCTTGTTGATCAGTTACAGTTAACGCCAGTGCAGATTTCCATTTTTGAGCTCTTAGAGTTGTCTCCTAGACATAGGAGTGTCCTTGAGGATGCCTTGCAAGCCACTAATGTTCCTAATGACATAGATGTCGATCAATTCTAGAACATGGTCAATCACCTTGCTAGCCCTCATTACCTTGCATTTTCAAAAGAGGATGATAAAGCATTAAGCCATCTGCATAATTTGTCCCTTCACATCAAGGTCATGATCCACAAAACCCATGTTATGTGCGTGTTAATAGATGGGGGTGCTAGGCTTAATATTTTCTCTTTGAGTCTATTGAAAGCTTTGGGATATTCTGAGCAGATAATTGACACTAGGAAGAAGATCACAATTAAAGCCTATGATGAAGCAGAGTGAAGCTCTAAGGGATTGGCTGTTCTTCTTGTTAGGATCGGTCCTGTGGAAAAGGACATTTTGTTTCAGATTTCTGATGCCAGACCATTGGCATATAATATCTTGTTGGGTAGGCCATGGATTCATGACATGCAAGCGGTGCCGTCTACCTACCACCAATGTGTTAAGTTCCCTTACAATGGAGTTGAAGTATGCATACTGGGGGATAGCACATTATCTGTTAATGTGATTTCAACTAGCTCTCATGTCCCTTTGAATAGAGAGGCTGATAATTTTGATGCCGCTCTTGAGCAGTGTAAGAATAAGTTTAAGTCCACAGACCTTGGCATGGGTGACTACCAAATGGATTCCTTCACAAAAATGCCAATCTCACCTAGGTCTTATGGAAAATCTTCACCTGAGAGGAATTTTTCATCCTCAACTATGACATTGTTTGGAAAGTTTGTAGAGTCCTCAGTACCTATTCATGAGGAGAAAGAGGAGGTAGCCATTAGAGATTGGATATATAGAGAAGAAAAGTATCAACACAATGAGAATTTTGTGCCATCTCCTAAAACCTACGGGAGAGGGTATACTTTGGTTAAAAACATGGGCTACCTAGGTTATGGCCCTCTTAGTCACAGGTTAGATGCCAAGGCTGAACCACTCAACCATGCTCTTTTTGGTCATAGGACTAAGTCAACAATCAGCCTAGGCTTTGATCATGAAAAGAAGACAAGTGTCCCTATCCTAGCTGCGATGAATAGTGACAGTGACTCAGATTATACACCTAATCTTCAAAACTAGCAAGATGTGATTGATGATTGGGTGCCTTCCACCAATCTTCAAAAGAAGACAAGTGTCCCTATCCTAGCTGCGATGAAGAGTGACAGTGACTCAGATTATACACCTAATCTTCAAAACTAGCAAGATGTGATTGATGATTGGGTGCCTTCCACCAATCTCCTTTAGGGAGATTCAGATGATTCAACAGCTAAAAATATAGACACCAGAGAAGGTGATACCCTTCACAATCTCGAAGCTTCTACATCAAGGCATCCCAAGCCTTCTTGGTGTAAACATCCCAGCAGAGATTTAGAAACAGATTCACATGAGTTCGAGTGGGACTCTCTTTCAGATGAAATAGTTGATTTGGACATGGATGTTGTCCATACCTATAGTACTCAACCTGATGTGACCAACGAGCCTAGTGTAGGACTAGAGGATTGGACTCCTCAAATTGCCTTAGTGGATGATGCTTCATTTGGTAGGATGAGTCCTAATTCGAGTATCTTAGAAGGAGACTTGATAGATCCTAACTGTGTGATCACCAAAGATAATGCCTTTCATATCAATAATGTTGAACTAGTCATTGACCTACCCCTTGTAAACTGTCATTTGATTGATTGGTCACAACTTTGTCAAGAGCCTTAGCTCCTCACTTTTCACAACAACTACGAGATAGCCTGCTACTTGAATGCTCTTGAACTCGTAGTCTCTTCCACCAGTGAACCTACAATGAGTATGATGGAGCCAGATATTAAGTACCTCAGTCAAAAAATAAAAGAAATGAAACAAAAGAGAAATGGTTCTGATGGTGAAAACCACTTTGTGGCGGTATCGAAACCCAAAATAGTAAAAATAAAAGATGTATCCGAAGGTGAAAACCTCTTTGAGGTGCCTAAGGATGGGGTACTTAATAACTTGCCGAGTTATTTCCAAGACAGGTCATCAGTTCTTATTGAGCCTACACAACTAGTAAATTTGAATATAGAAGAGGCTCCACAAGTGATACATCTAGCTCAGTCTCTGTTAGTGCAAGAAAAAGAGGCATACACAAAGTTCTTACAAAAGAAGAAAATCAATTTTTCTTGGACATATTCAGACATGCCAGGGCTTGACACTAATCTCATTATGCATCACTTATCTATAGCTCTAGGAATTAAATCAGTAAAATAGAAGTTGATGAAAATGCATCCTCACATAGCTCTCCTTGTTAAGGCTGAATTAGAAAAGCTCTTAGGAGCAGGATTTATTAGAGCTATCGACTATGCCGAGTGGATCTCAAATATTGTTCCAGTTTCAAAACATGATGGGTCCATTTGCGTATGCACAGACTTTAGAGATCTTAACAAAGCTTGCCCAAATGATGACTTTCCTCTCCCTAACATAGACATGATAGTGGATATGACTGTGGGCTATGAGATATACTCTTTAATGGATGGTTTTTTTGGTTATAACCAAATAAAAATAGCTCCTGAGGATCAAGAAAAGATAGCCTTCACATGTGCATGGGGAACCTATTGTTGGAACGTCATGCCATTTGGATTAAAAAATGTAGGAGCCACATACCAAAGAGCTATGACCACAATATTTCATGACACGATGCATAAAAACATGGAGGATTATGTGGATGATACCTTGGCCAAGTCTAAGCAAAAGGATACACACCTAGAAGATTTGGAAGTAATTCTAGATCGAATACATCAGTTTTAGTTAAGATTGAATCCAAAAAAGTGTGCATTTAGGGTTACCTCAGGTAAACTTCTAGGATTCATAATTTTAGCCAAAGGAATAGAGGTGGATCCCGAAAAGGTTCAAGCTATATTAGATATGCTGCCTCCTAAGAACATTAGTCAGATGAGAAGTCTTCAAGGGTTACTCCAATCCATATGGAGGTTTATTTCATAGCTTGCAGATAGAGCACAACCATTCAACAAGACATTGCATAAGGGAGCCACATGTGCTTGGAATGAGGATTGCCAAAAGAGCCTAGATCAAATAAAGCAGTACTTGGCTAATCCTGCCATCTTAATGCCTCCTATCCCAGGGAAACCACTCATCTTGTATGTTTCAGCAACAAAATCTTCCCTGGGGGCATTATTGGCTCAACTTGATGATGTAGGAAAAGAAAGAGCTATCTATTACATCAACCACACACTTGTTTCCTATGAGGTTAATTATACTAGTATTGAAAATTCTTGTCTGGTTGTGGTGTTTGCTTCCCAAAAGTTATGACATTACATGCTTGCACATACAATACACTTGATAGCCAAAATTGATCCTCTTAAGTATCTACTCGGCAAGGTTGCTCTCATGTGTAGACTTGCTAAATGGATGATGATTCTTTCCGAATTTGACATTGAGTATGTTGAGTGTAAAGCCATAAAAGGACAAGCTATCATTGATCAACTGGCTGATTTTCCCATTCAGGATGGTACGCCCATTCAAGTTGAATTTCCAGACGAGCACATAATGTACCTTACTACAAGAACATGGAAGATGTTCTTTGATGGCTCTTTCATGCATAATGGTTCAGGAGCTGGAGTGTTGTTTGTCTCCCCTCATGGGTGTACTATTCCCAAGTCCTATAAATTATTGTTCCCATGCACAAACAACATTGCTAAATATGAGGCCTTAACCAATGGATTGAAAATGGCCATATAATGGGGAATTATAGAGCTGCATATCTATGGGGATTCACAATTGATAATCAACCAAGTTAATGAAGAATATCAAACAAAGGATGACAAACTAATACCCTATAAGAAGATGGTTGATTCATTGCACTGATACTTCACCTTTGCTACATTTCAACAAATCCCTAGAGTAGAGAACAAAGTAGCAGATGCTATGGCTATACTAGCTTCACTCCTTCAATTGGAACAACACGAATCAAGATTTGAATTCCTAGTGGAAGAGCTACATCACCCCATTTTTGACTCCTTAGAAAGCCATGTCATTTGTACCTTGGTTAGTCATGAGTCATCCCACTATGGTGCCATTTACTCATATCTTCATGATGGCATCATCCCTAAAACCTTTAATCACTCTAAAAGAAGAAACCTTGTCCGTAACGCCTCTCACCATACCCTTATCTCTGGTGATTTGTATAGGAGGGGTTTAGATGGGACACTTCTTAGGTGCTTAAAAAAGGATGAGTCTGACTGACCGTTAGTTGACATTCATGAGGGCATTTGTGGAGGACATTCTAATGGTCTTGCCATGGCCCGAAGGTTGTTTAGGGTGGGGTATTATTGGCCCACAATGCAGATGGATGCTATAGCTTTTGCCAAATCATGTGCAAAGTTTTAGAAACATGGAAACCTGATTCATGCTCTAGGTAGGGAGCTTATTCCTTCTATTTCTCATTAGCCATTTCAGCGATGGGCCTTTGACCTTGTTGGGAAGATTCATCCCAACTCATCAGGTGGACATAAATTCATTATTACTTCTACTGACTACTTTACCAAATGGGTAGAATCCGTTCCACTGTCTGTTGCTTCAGGGAAGAAAATTTCTTTATTCATCTTGAATCACATCATCTGTTGATTTGGGATACCTTCTGAGATAATCACTGACAATGGAGGTCAGTTAAAAAATAAGGACCTTACACACCTCTACAAGAAATTCAAGATAAAATAGCATTGGTCCTCCATTTAGTTCCCACAAGGAAATGGACAAGCAGAGGCTTCTAATAAGACCATTCTCAAGATTATCCATAGAACAATTCACAAGAATGGTCGAGACTGGCACTTATAGATCAATCTAGCCTTATGGGCTTACAGAACGAGTATACATACTCCCACATGGGCTACTCCTTTTGCCCTCACTTATGGTGCTGAAGCAGTATTACCTTTAGAAGTAGAGATACCTTCACTTAGAGTCTCTCTCAAAGGTTTGATAAAAGATGATGATTATCATGCCATGAGATTACAAGACTTAGAACTTCTAGATGAGAAGTGCAAGGCCTCATTTGATCATATGAGAGTGTATCAGAAGTGTATGTCAAAGGCATTCAATAAGAAGGTTCACCCTAGAGAGTTTCAAGTAGGTGATCTTGTTTTGCGAGAGAATCCTAAGAACCAACAAAATAGAGAGCAAAAGGGTAAGTTCGAACCTAATTGGCTTGGGCTGTATGTCATCACAGCTGCTTTTGGGACAAGTGCTTACTTGTTATCTAATGAGGATGGAGAAAAACTCCCTGATCCCATCAATGTTTTGTACCTCAAGAAGTTCTATCCATGATGCCTATTTTGTCTGGGGGCATCCTTTGTACATATTTTATGATCTTGAAAAAATTCCCAAAAAAATTCATATATAATGCTGAAAAAAATCCTAAAAAGCATAAAAAGTCCTAAAAAAATACAAAAAAAAAAAAAAATGCAAAAAAATAGAAAAAGTGCATTGTGAAAACCTGGAAACAGGCGCCTTGGTAGCAAAAATACAAAAAAATTAAAAAATCAAAAAAATCTTCCAAGTGGTGAAAACTTGGAAATAGGCGCTACTTGAGGCCTTTGCACCCTTGTCTTTTAGCACGCGCTCTCAACACTTAGCCTTTCTCCATCATGCCTTGACCTTATTTGACTTGGTCTGGAATTGGTCTTTATTTTTGTCTAGGGGGCATACTTGTTAGCATAGGTCCTTTAGGTGCGTTTGTCTCTTGGGGCATTTCACAAATAAGTGTTTTTCAACACCACCCCAAATAGTGTTTTTCAACACTACCCTAGAGTCGAGTGTTTCTCAACACTTATTAGATGTCTTACCCACCAGTCTAAGTATGATGCGACATCACTCATTAGCAAATTTGATACTCAAAGTTTGACTCTATGGCCAACACACATGCACTTAAACGATCAACTCAATTGAGATATGTTGACTTTATTTTTCTTTGTGTGTTGTCTATGAGGATTTCTTTGATGAGTGGTCTCTCCCTGAGAAGTTTTTGATGATGTATAGCTAGAAGACTAAGGGTATGATAACATGTTTTATTTCTTTATCTGCTTGTGGGTATATTTTGTTGGTCCTCACTGTCATTAGAATTTATGCTTGATCCACTTGACACTTAGGATCTACAAGGTATTATCCTTGACTGTTCACGAGTTCATGCTTATAGCCATCTTGATCTTCTTGTGTCCTGATGCAAGCATAATCTCGCTATAAAAAACTTAGGTAATCTCACTGCACTAGTCATCTTGACTTATATGTCTTTGATGCTTAGGTGGGATTCCCACATTTCTATCTGATATAGATCATATTCAGATTCACATAGTCATACTAGTGTGTATTGTATGACCTTATGACGCTACCAATAATGCTCGATGATGATAATTAGATGTCTATAAGCATTGTGACCTTGCAAGTCAACAACTTTTCATAGTAGCTTGCATTTTTAGGTTCATGATTAGATTAGTTTTGCATTTTGCATATGGAGAGAGCTCTCCTTTCATCTTTCGTGGACTAGTTGGTCAACTGCGCTCACCTTTCGCTCCTTGTCTTTCATCTCAAACCTGTTCCAGTTCATCACAAGGGGTTAATCTTATCATCATATCTATATCCCTAAAAATGTCATTTTTAGAAACATGAGTCTACATCATACACATGAGAATCAAATGTACATCTATGAGAGAGAATATACATGAGTACTTATAACATACATTTTGAGCAAAATGAAAAGACAATACATAAATTGATACATCCATCACAAGTGAGACGTAAACACAAGATATATTGAACATCCAGTAATCTCATATATATAACAATGTCATCATACAATATACAATATGAGATCCCAAAATCTGGATCAAAAGTCTCATGATATGTCCAAAACATCTAAACCTAAGCCCTAAACCTAGGACTCACTACCACCATCCCGAGGACTTGGTGGTGGAGGAGGTGGTGCCACATTTGGCACTACATCCAATCTACCCACTACTACTGAGTAGGAAGGAGCCCTCTGACCCACTAGTACTGCCTGTATGTAGAGACCATGGTAATATGTGGCTCGCGCTACCTCTCTTTGTCTCTCTGCAAGGGCAACCTGTAGGGCTCTCTCTCACCACTCTATCTCTACCCATTGATTAGTGAGCTAATGATCTCTAACTACTATGGTGATCTTGAGTTGCTATATCTCAGCCTCCAGAGCCTATATCCTAGCTCTTAGGTCCTCTCCTCCCGTAGGCTGATCCTGCTGCACCTTTGCCTGTCGGTGAGTTGGTCTCACCTCATCCTCAGGAGTTGCTGATCTCCGACCCCGTGACCATTTCTAGCCACCTGATCTAGATCCCTCACCTCTCTCCATCACTCTCCCTCTCCCTCTCCCTCCATCCCCTCTGTCCCCTCTGCCCCCTCCATCTCCATCATCTCCCCCATCATCCCCCTAAGCAACCAGTTGTACATTTGGCACAGTGAATTTGGGGAATGGAGCCCTACGCCTCTCTGCTCTGTAAGTTACATCTACACCCGCATCCACCATGTCTAATAGGTACTCCCATGGCTCATGACATATAGCAGTTGTATCCTATACTGCCTGTTGGTAATCCAGCATTGGCAGCCAACCATGCCCCTCCTCATCTCAGAACTGAGCATGTGTAGTGGTCTCCATAGACACCCTCTGCTGGCATCTAAACTGTCTCCAGACCTAAGTAATAATGAATCTCTCCATAATATCAAAATGATGACCTACCAGTGGATGACTGCAAAGCATGTAATCCAAATCCCACCTATCACTCCACTTCTCAACTGACCTGTAAGGTCTCCAGGTGAATGAGGTGAGCTCATCCAACACCCTTCAATAATAAGAGACATCCTCAGTATGAGCCTGAGAGATGAAACCTATATACCTGTACATATAGGGATACCTATGCTCCCTAGGTTGCACTCAAGGATGCACTACAACAATGTGCTCCCATGCCCATATCTGAGCAAGTTTGGCCCCGCACACCCAAGTCCTACCATCTCGGTAGATGATCTCATGTAACTCATAGTACATCTCAGCCAATATGGCCGGACCCCATGCCATCCATCATGGACGTGCCACCAGATCTACTAGTAACCTACCCCATCCCAGTGGAAACCCCTTTTGACTCCTATCAGTCATGAGGGCCTGACCAATAAAAGATGCAATAATACAAGACACTGGGAAGTCCCTACTAAAGTCATCCATCAATTGATCCTAGCTGACGTGTCAGTCTAGGATGGTGACATCTTGGAACATACCTTGGATAACCTATCTCCCCTTTGTCAGATCTTGATCATAGTATACCTATGCCAACAAATAATCATGTCAGTTTCTATCATATGAAAACTTTCCAACTATGACTATCCATAAACATGATTATACTTACAGGCTCTCCATGGCACGGAACCCATAGGATCTAATAGGCATCCTCCAGGTTAATAGATGCCTCTCCAGTAGGCAGATGAAAGGTGTTGTGCTCACTATGCCATCTCTCGGCAAGAGCAGTCAACAACCCATGGTTAGCTCGGATATGGGGCATCTATAGTAAGTACCAAAAGCCCATAGCCCTCAAATCAGCCTTGCCTAGATCATCCAGATCTCGAACAAATCGCAATCCAGTCACCTGAGGTGCTTTGATACGGAGCACAGGGAAGTGCTCCTGCAAGTCATTTAAACCACACCAGATGTCAAAACATATCATGAAGGATGTATGAAATTAGTACAAAGCATTTTAAAATCAAACATTGTCAAGACCCATGTTATTTTGCTCCAAAACATTAAAACATGTCAACTTTTTATACTAGGTGACACTATTTTTTGACTAAGTGTCATGCGACATTTTATCTTATAGCAGTGTGACGATTTCTATTCGGGTGACACTTCACATAGTGTCATGTGACATTTTGTCTTGTGTCATGCGACACTGGATTCAATACTCGTGCGACACTATTTTGACCCACGAAGTGTTGCACGACATTTCTCCTCAAAGGGCGCAACACTTGTAAACTGTCGCATGACTTTTCACCTAAACTAAAAATTTGAAATTTGAAAACAATTAAAAAAATGTGTTTTAATATATTAAATGCTCATAAATGACCCAACAAAGCGATTTTTTTTCTGAAAACATACCGGGGCAGCATAGTGTGGAGGTCGGTTGTGCAACCGGGCGCACTCAAATCAGTGTCTGTGGACGGGAATTGCTGGTTGTTGGGCCATTTTCTCTCTCTGAGCTCTCAAAATTCTCAAATCAATAAAAGTCAAATGATTTTGAAAATGACACTTTTTGCCCCTTATATAACATTTTGACTTTTTGACCTAATTTTCAAAACACCTCAAAATTGCGTGAAAATTGCACCCTTAGCTAATTTCGACATCCTGGATCTATTTTCGGACTTGAAATTGAAATTTAAGTTAATCTTGATAATCAAAATCACATTTCAAAATTTCCCCTTCTTCTGCGCAGTTGGCTGACCATTTGAGGCCTGATCCTTCGATCTTTGTTGGGGCATCTTCATTTCTTCATCCCCATCTCTTCCAAACTCCTAGTCTATCATTCATTTTCACTCACTTCCTCTTTTTGAGGTTTGGCTTAGTCAAACTGGGGCATGTTTTCACTACCTAATGGTTATCCTATTATCCTTTATCTTAGATTATGATTTCATTATGATTTGATCATCTTTTATCAACCTGCTGTTCTCCTCTACCTGATTTCAATTTCGATTCCAAGGGGGCAGTACCTATTGGATTTAATCCTTGATTTTCTTGATTCAGCTATCTTTTTATGAGCTTTCACTCAGCTTGAGATTTTTATCTCTTATTTTGGATGTGATCCCAAAATGAACTCATGTCCAGAATCTTTTGTTTATTTTTTTTCGGGCATGTTCCCAAAATGAACACATGTCTGAGTTGTTTTGTGATCCAAAAATGAACTCACATCTCAACTTCTTTGATTGCATGTGATCCCAGAATGATCACACATTAGTCAAAGAGGGGAAAATGTATGCACCCTAAAATGATCGCGTAGACTTTGGGCCCCCATTCAACAATTTATCAGATATCAACATTTTATCAATAATATCAATTTCCTTGATCAAATCCTATTTTATCATTTTTGATTATTTGCCTTAGGCTAACCATTTTATCCTAAGTCTTTATTTATTTAAAAGAAATGTTTCCTCCCCTTTTAATAAATAAAAAGCCCCACTTTTCCTCTTATCCTAAGTTGCACAAATAAAGCATTATTCCTATTTTATAAAAAGAAGAAAATGCCTTTTTGTCTCATATGGGGCACAAAAGTCAACTCTTATTTTCCTATTGGAGGATACTTGTGCACATGGATTTCTCCTCTTTCAAGCTCCACCCTTGATTAAGACTTTTGCCTCTTAATCATCATGGTCCATTTCTCCTCATCTCCTATAAAAGAAGAGCTCTCTTCCTCATTCTAGGTCATTCACTTTTATGCTAACTTTATGCTGTAGGAATTCTTGAAGACTTTGAAGCTTTTTGGAGATCATTGTTGCATCACATCTTGGATTTCTTCATTGCTTCATATTTTAATTTTCATTCTTGCATAGTAGCTTCATACTTCATGCTTTCATAGCTTAGATTTCCTTTCATGTTTTAGCTTAACTCATCTAGTTTAATAGGAAGGATTGTAACACTTGTTATTTCCATTTCATAGTTTAGATTGTACTTTCATTTTTATAGTATAGCTTGCATATTTTTATCCTCATTCTTAGCTTATTTGCATTGCATCTCAATTGATTCTTGGGGATATTGGCATTCTTACCCTTGTCTTCATTTGAATCTCTCATTGTGTGGTTGACTAGCAAGGTCATAAGTTTATTAGCTCTAGCTGAGAGCAATTTTACAATCTTGCAACTCCATACATAGAGAGCTCTAGGTCGCTATTGAAGGTTTCCCTTTCATGGATTTCTTTTGATGTAATGACTTAGAGAAGTGCACTACTTTTGAGTGTACAATAAGTACAATCATTTCTTGTTTCAAAAGTAATTTCTCAAGCCTTGAAGAATCTGCATCCAAAGTTGCAGAAGAAAAGCATCTGAACAAGAGATTGAATGAGTTGATGAGCAACTTTGCACTAGATCTGAATTCACTCAAGACTAGTCAAGCATCTTTAAAAGAATTTGCTGATCAAGGAAGGAAATTCATTGTAGACTACATGGATCAAGATAAGCTTACTAATGCCCATCTTAAGAAAATAAAAGAGGCAGAAGATATGATTGAGCAGGTTAGTGAAAGACACATCCATTGATGTGAACATGTGCAACAATGTCTACCAAGGTCAGTCAGACAAAATTGAGAAGGTAGAGAAAGAGATGGAAAAGATAAGGTCTAGACAGACTCAGTTGAGGAATGCTCTTGTGCCTTGATTAGACATCCTCAATCAGAACATTAAGGAGATTGATGCCACAATGGTAACATATGATCAAGGTCCTTCCACAAACTTGAAGAAAATGGAGAAGCTTCAGTATGCATTATGCACCCATCTCTAGATAGTAAACTCTTTGATCACTTTTTGGAAGAAGGAGATCCAGAACCTAAAGATTGCATATCCAGATGTTTTCCCTTAGTGAGTATGTATAGATACATTTTTTTGTAACACCTTTTTCATTAATGTCAAAGGGGGAGTTGTGTATAGAATATGGATCATAATATGTGTATCATCTTAAAATAGAAGCACTTCCATGATAAGAGCATTTAGCCCTCTGAGTAAGTGGTCTGGGTCATGTTAAGCACCTTGATCAAGTCTTTGCATGTATTTGGATTTCTCCTCGCTTTCCACTTTTTTTCTGCTTCATTCTAGGTGAAATTAGGATTAGGATCTCGAGGATTCTCCTTAATTTCCCTCTTCTATGGCTCTATTTTATAGGTAGGATTTAGAAATAGGTCCTCCTAGCCTTCATCATAGTCATCATAGGATTTTGTGCCTATCCTTGGCATTCTGTCGTATTCTGGTATCATTTCTAGGTCTCCGAGCATCCCCGGGACCTCCTGACTGATTTCGGCTAGATCTGGGCCCATAGGGTCATAATCAAGGTTGATCCTAACTAGGTTAGAATTGACTTCAATCTTGACTAGGTCAGGATCAAACTTGATCTTGACTAGGTCAGTCCCAAGCTTGATTTTGCCCCCCTCTTTCAAATTTCCAAATTCCTTGATTTTCGAGTATCGATTTTCAAGGATATTTATTTTCCCGCCTCCGGGTTCACTATTTTGGGTTTTGAAATGGTAAATCCTCTAATTACATTTAATCTAGGTATATTTTCTAAAGGTTAGGACCTAATTTGGATTTAATTCTCCAAGGTGGCCCCTCTAGAGGATTGTGCCCTAGTTCACTATAAAAGGAGACCTTCCTCTCTCATTTTCACATCCATTATCACCAAACAATATCTCAAGCTCTCAAGTGCAAGAAAGAATTCAAGCATTCAATCAAGCCTTCAATCCTTCAAGTGTTCAAAAATTCAAAGGAGATCCATTGTTAGCCATTGAAGGATTCAATCTCTTTGGAGCCCCCTTGAAAATCCATCCTTCCACATTCATCCAAGCCTCCTCATATGCAAAGATCAATTCAAGATTGGTGTTGAAGATCAATGCCATTGATTTGAGACATCCTACATCTATTGAAGCATTCCTACTTGTGGATTTGAGGATTCAAATCCTCTGCAAGGACTTCAACATAAGCGAGGTGATTTGTTCCAATTACTTTGTTTATGCACACTACATTTCAATATTGGTGATTCCATTTTACCACTATTCATTTTGGTGAACCCGACATACTTACTCTCCTTTCTTTTTGTGGAATTGGATGCCTTATTGTGCTTTCCTTTTTATCTTGTTAGTATTATATTTTTCCTTTGTGTTAGATCTTGCATGCTAATTGGATTTCAAAAATACAAAGATATTCATTCTTTATATGTTCTTAGTGTAGTTCATTTGCTTTGCATTGGTTTATAAGCTTTACTACTACTAGTCCTACTTATAATATTCTAGTTAGAAGAAGTCATAGACTCATGGGTGCCTTTGATCTTGAATCTTCCTCTCCTTTCCTTAGGATCCTGGATGATAATTTGATTCTTCATGATTCCAATCCTAAGATGGAGCAAAGATCTTCTCACTCATCTCATGATGAGGATGATGCTTTAAGAGTTCCTCCTGAACAAGTCCAAAAAATTTCAACTGAACTTGATAAAATGGGTAATTGGCTTATTCAAGAGAACCATAATCAAGATTCTATTCAAGCTATAGAGGCTCTTAAGAAAGTTCTCTATGATAGTGATCAAGGTGTTAACCTCTTGCGTGGTATTACTCACCTTGTGCATTCAAATGTTAAACCTTTAGCTCAAGAAGCTCAAGATTTAGGGTTGATTCCTCCTACCACTAGTATTGAACGTCCTTCTAATCCTTTACCTAGTATTCCTACCTATACTCATTCTTTGGTGACTGTGATGGTTCCCTCTATTCTTATGAGTGTTCCTCCTGTGTCCCTCCCTACATCACAACCTTCATATCATAATGTTCCTTTTACTTATTCCAATCTACTTCCAACTTTAGTTCCTAGTGTTCCTCCAGTTGTGTCTTCTATTCTTGTAACTTCTTACACTTTACCTAGTGTGTCTAATGTTTCTACTCCTTCTATTTCCTCTAATGATTCAACAATCATCAGTTTGGCTCAAACTGTGTCATCCTTGCAACAACTTGCTTCCTTAGCACAAAACAAGTTTAGTATTCCTACATGTGACATAGGAAGTCCCTTGTCCCAAGACATTATTCATACTCCTGTTCCTTAGCAAGGTGAGATGCCTCTTCTTGAGAATTATAATAGAAAAGGAGATCTGGTTCATCATGTTAAAACATTCCAAATCCTTTGTAGTGATTATGCTCATGACCATAGGATTTTAGCCAAACTGTTTGCTAGAACTTTCCATGACAAGGCCTTACAATGGTATTGTTCCTTGCCTCCTTATTCCATTGATTCCTTTCCACAACTTGCTAATGCCTTTATTCAAAAATTTCAAAACAACATTGGCCCGCAAGTGTCTTTGACTAATTTGATGCATTGTAAACAAAGTGCTAAAGAGAAATTGACTGAATTTATTGGTAGATTTAAGCATTTGCATGCTCTGATTTCCTATCCTGTTCTTGATATTAATATTCAACATATGTTTATTTCAAATTTGCAAAAGGATATTAGAGATAAGATTCTGCTTACTGAATTTACCTCTTTTCAACAACTTTGTGTAGCGCTTTATCATTATCAATTACAAGTGAGTCAATTTGAGAGCAACACTCCAATGGCTCATGTTTGAGTTGATAAGAGTGATGCTGCTCCTAATCCAAACAAATTTAAAAAATTTAACAACTATGTCAAGATAAATAAATAAGTGAATGCAGTTGCTGATCAAGTTGTTGTTGCATCTCACAATGCCACTTCTGTATCCATTGCTTTTTGATTAAATCATATGTTTACTCCTCTTTCTGAATCTTTACATACTATTATGAATAGGTTGTTAGCTACTAATATGATTACTTTACCTCCTATTCAACCTCTTTTACCTGTTACGATTGCATCTAAATCTTTTGATCAAAATGCCTTTTTTCAATATCATCATCAGAATGGTCATGATACTGAGAGGTGTTATTCTTTAAAACATAAGGTTCAAGATTTAATTGATTTTGAGGCTTTATCTGTTGATAATCTTAATGGTAGTGGGAACAAATCTATCTCTCCTAATCAAAACCTTCAAATTTATATGAATCCTTTACCTACACATGATACTAATACCATTGCTCAACCATCTGCTATGAAAATTATGTATGATTCAAAGATGGATGATCTCAATCATGTTGTTAATCAAGTGGAGCATGTTGGTCAATCTGTATCTCCACCTCAACCTCAACCTCAGATTCAACCTCAAGTTTAATCTCAACCTCGACCAAAACCTAAACCTAAACTAAAAACTCAACCTAAATCTCGACAACAACCTAAGAATAAAAGACCTCGAGAAATTTTGATTACCTTTGATGACTCTGAGACTATTAAGGCTCCCGACGGTCCCCTTTACATTGTTGCTAGGGTTTCTCAGATACCTACTCATGGTTGTCTTATTGATCCTACATTCTTAGTCAATGCTATTACTGAAGAAAATCTTTTTATGAAAAGTTTACAATGTGATTCTTATGATACATTGAATGTGTGGATTCAAAATTGTAATGGTTTTCTTTATCCATCATTTGGTTCTATTACTTTATTGGTTGAACTCTATGGAAAAATTGTGAACACTTCCTTTGTTGTTGTTCCTACTTCTGATCAATTTCAAGTTAAGCTAGGTTTGCCTTGGTTGAATGCCATGCATGTTGTTGTTTCACCTATCCATAAGTGTCTTAAGTTCATTCATGATGAAGAAGTGAAGATGATTAATCATAGTTTATATCAACCTTCCAGGCCTAGAGATTGTGCTGCTCTTGATTTCTTTTGGCCTTCATTACCTAATTGATGTCCTCCTCGACCTGATAATCTTTTCCATTCATATCAAGCTTATAAACATCATAAGATTCTTAAATTAAGCATTCCTCCCGTGGATCTTAATCATGGTCTTTTGCCTACACCTTCTATACCTCCTTTAACTATGGTTTCTAGTTTTGTTAATCAAGTTCCTTCTACCGAACCTACCAAAGATCCTGTGATTGTTTCTCCTGTTGTTAATAATCCTATTGATCTTCCTAAAGAACTTGTGAAGGATCCTACGATTTCTCCTCCTAGTTCTCAACCTATTTCAAATAAATCAAAATGTAATCGATCTGCTAACGAACATCATAAAAAGCATCATGCTCATGTTAAAGCTTGTAATTCTATTCTTCAAGGATCTCTACCTTCCTCGGATAAACCTATGCATGATGTGTTAGAAGAAGTTGTTACTAAAAATGATGTTCATATGCATGATTATGATGATTCTATTCATATCTTAGATCCTATTTTGATTAATTTAGATGAAGAAGATAATCTTGATGATATTGATGATGTTAATGATGAATATGAGACTATTAACATTGACATTGATTTACCTAATATGATTTCATCACAATTAACTCTTACACCTAGTGTTGAACATTGTGATTCTCAAGAGGATCCTTGTTTGGAACTGGCTATCATTCCTACTGTGTTGGATATAGTCCCTCTTGTGAGTTACCCACCTTCCCTAAATGATATACAATGAGATGGGGAGAGTAGGTGGCACGCTTGATTGGCTTTTCCTTCATGGTAGCTTTGTTGTGTGTTTGCCTGCTGTACTATGTTTCTCCTGTAATGTTTTTGCTAAATGTTGATAGATTCTTTTATATGATCTGTGTTACTCAGTTAGTGTAAGGTGATGAAGAAATCAAAACTATTGTTCAAATTCTTCTATATGTATCTCTATTCTTCTATGCATTGTTCAATGTTATGTCATAATTGTGCTATTATTTGTAAATGTTTCCTTGTGTAATTTGCTTGGATTCGAGATATGGTAGCACTAATTCTTTTTGGTCTCCATGTCATGGTTTGAAAAGATTATCCTTCGTATATCTTATGTGATCTTTCCTCCTTTGTGATTGTAGTTCTACTTTCTTTGGGGAATGATGTCAATTCATTTGCAATAATATCATATATATATTATCTTATGATCATACTGACCCCATGGTAGGTAGATCCCTTATGTGTTCTCTGTATGTTTCTGTGATATTTCCCTTGATTTGTCTTCATCTAGGGGCATCTTGACATGGAAACATAATTAGTGGAGTTGTTTATGTTTCCATTAAAGCCATTGCTCTTGTGAAAGTGTCAGCAATGACTTTAACGTGGGGGCATACGCTCTGCTCACCTGCTGCACACACACACTTTTCAATACGCACATATTTTTTTCAAAATACCTTTTTCCCTTTTTGGATTAGTAACTAATTCTCAAAGCATGGATTTATATTTTAGGATCTCTTGATCCCTCTAGTTTCAAATATACATATATTTTTTGATCCCTTAAGGTCAGAGGTGTTCTTAAGACTGGATCTCTTTATTGTTTTTTGGTTTTATTCTTATGGAATAGGATATTCCTAAGGATGAATCCTTGATGGGTTGAATAGTGAGTAGCCACATTCACTAGGTGGTTCAATTCCATCTTTCCAGTTGCATCATTTTCTTATGTGGTTCACAATGGGACATAAGTTCTCATTAGGTGAGTTAATCACACCTTCTTTCTCTCTCTAGAGATGTCTCTCTTATTGTGATATAGGAGTTGAAAAAGACTTGAGTCCCTAGGGGTTAAGGTTTCCCTTTATCCCTTGGATTATGATAAGATTATCTTTTCATTCTGGTCTCCTTTACCAAGAGTTTGCATCGAGTCCATACTCTTGCTAAAGTGGGGGCTTAATGTATCATCTTGAAATGGAAGTACTTCCATGATAAGAGTGTTTAGCCCTCTGAGTAAGTGGTCTGGGGTCATGTTAAGTGCCTTGATTGGGTCTTTTCATGTATTTGGCTTTCTCCCCGCTTTCCATTTCTTTTTTGCTTCATTCTAGGTGAAATTAGGGTTAGGATCTCGAGGATTCTCCTTAATTTCCCTCTTCCATGGTTATATTTTCTAGGTAAGATTTAGAAATAAGTCATCCTAGCCTTCATCATAGTCATCATAGGATTTTGTGCCTATCCCTGGCATTCTGTCCTATTCTGGTATAATTTCTAGGTCTCCAGGCATCCCTAGGACCTCCTGACTGATTCTGGCTGGATCTGGGCCCATAGGGTCAGAATTGAGGTTGATCCTAACTAGGTCAAAATCAAACTTGATCCTAACTAGGTTAGTACAAATCTTGATTTTTCCCCCCTCTTTCAAATTTCCAAATTCTTTCATTTTCGAGTATCGAGTTTTGGAGATATTTATTTTCCCACCTCCGGGTTGGCTATTTCAGGTTTCAAAATTGTAAATCCTCTAATTGCATTTAATCTAGGTATATTTTCTAAAGGTTAGGACCTAATTGAGATTTAATTCTCCAAGGTGGCCCCTCTAGATGATTATGCCCTACTTCACTATAAAAGGAGACCTTCCTCTCTCATTTTCACATCCATTATCACCAAGCAATCTCTCAAGCTCTCAAGTGCAAGCAAGAATTCAAGCATTCAAGTGTTCAAGCATTCATCCATCAAGGAGATCCATTGTTATCCATTGAAGGATTCAATATATTTGGAGCCCCCTTGAAGATCCATCCTTCCACATTCATCCAAGCCTCCTCATATGCAAAGATCAATTCAAGATTGGTGTTGAAGATCAAATGCCATTGATTTGAGACATCCTACATCCATTGAAGAATTCCTACTTGTGGATTTGAGGATTCAAATCCTCTATAAGGACTTCAACATAAGTGAGGTGATTTGTTCCAATTACTTTGTTTATGCACACTACATTTCAATAGTGGTGATTCCATTTTACCACTATTCAATATGTATAGGGAGATATAAGTATATGTATAGATGACAAAAAGTTTTTTGTATTAAGGACAGTTAGCAACTTGGCCATATTCCTTTGTTGCCATCAATGAAAAAGGGGGAGATTGTTGGTAAGTTGTCTATACTGATGTATATGACTTGATATAATGTTTTCATTATGGAAACAAAGTCATATAGCAGTTTGGAGTCAGCGCACTTGAAGAGAAGATCAAAAATTAGTTAAGTGTTGAAGACTGGATGATGTACAGAGTTCTTGTAGCTCAGAGCATCATCACACATGCATACAAAAGAATTATGGTATGCACCCTAGAATTTAAGTTGGTTAGACTATAGTCATGCTTAGTCTATGAGCGCATGATCAGATGTGCAAGGATGAGAAAGTTACAGCCAGTTGAAGTTGCACAGCCAATGTGTGTTGGAGAAGAACATAGGATGGAGCCGACAGTTAGTATTTTGGTTTGCAAAAATAATGTAATGTTGTAAAGGTGATGCACCTATTGTATTTAGGTTGCCAAAATGTATAATTGTTTGTTTGTAAGCACGCTTAAGCCAATTCATTTGGAAGCATTGTATGTAATAGGTCTAAGGGCCGACCTAGTTGTTTATTTTGTATGCACGTATAAATATATGCACCCATTATATTCAGTATGGAAGTTGATAGAGAGTTGTAATAAGCAGATCAAAAGTGTGCGAAGACACTAGAAGATGTATTAGAGCTTTGCTAGAGGTCAAAGCATCAACTCATCAACATAACTGATCTGACAAGCAGTGTCACAGTGACAGTTCATCTTGTAGATATAGTGTGTATCTGAGATCAGAAGGTTGTAGCCTTCACCACTTGAGTAGTGAGCTCTAGGGCAATGCGTCTACTCCTCTAACATGGACTATTGTAAAAGACTCCTAACAAGGTCTGACCCTTGACAAGGTCTACTATACTAAAAGCATTGTAAACCAACTCCTAATAGGGTTAAGGATCTTCTAACAAGGATCACAAAACACTAGTGTAGAATATTAGTGGGTATCAATTCCCACCGGGATTTTTACCTATTTGGGTTTCCCTGTAACCATATTGGTGTCATGTGTTGATTTCATGTTTCATATTTATGTGAATGTTTATTTCACAACTTAAGCTATTAAGTTTAGGATAAAGATTAAAGAGAAAAGTTAAATTACTGTGAACACTAATTCACCCCCCCCTCTCTCAGTGTTCACATTCCTAACAAAGACATCATGGATAAACTGATGACTACATTGACACCAGAATATGAAAGCAAGATAAACATCCTTGATGAGACTATGCAATTTTTAGAAAACTTCAAAAGATAAAATTTAATCAGCAAGATTGCTGCATTTGAGATATCAAGTTTTAAGACAAAACCTAAAAGTGAGACAACCTTCAAAGCTTTGGTTCATGGAAATAAATCCTTGAATACCTCTAGTAATTTTGATGATGATGATGAAGAAAAAGCTCTAGATTATTTCATTGCTATGATTGCTAAAAGAGAAAAGAAAAGAAAAGGGAAATATGAAGGTCAATTGCCATTTAGTTGCTTTTCATGTAATAAGATTGGTCACTTTACATCTAAGTGTCCTACAAGAGCTAAAAAGTTCAAAAATGATTACAAGCCTAAGTATTCAAAGGAATGTTACTATGCTAGAGATGGAGTATCTGATGATGATTCAGCTGAAGATGAAATTGGTTTCATTGCTATCATAGAGAAAATGAATAATGAAATAAGCCATGAAGATGAGAAAAAGGAAGAAAATTTAGCATTGATTTCTGAAGCAGACATAAGGACAGATTGGATCATAGATAGTGGTTATTCACATCACATGACAGGTGATAAAGATAGGTTTGTCCATCTAGAAAAATACAATGGTGGCATGGTTAGATTTGGAGATAACACTCCTAAACCTATCATTGGTAGAGGAGCTATCACATTGGATAGAAAGAACAACATTGATAATGTTCTCTATGTAGATGGTTTGAAACATAACCTTCTTAGTATTGGGCAGTTACTTGAAAAAGGTTATCAGTTGAAATTCAAAGACAACAAGTGCTTCATTAACAACAAGGATGGTGTTATGATTGCATCAGGTTCAAAGACTAAAGGTAATGTTTTTCAACTTAATTCAGAAGCAAGTTGTTTTGTTTCTAAAGTTGATGACAGTTGGTTATGGCATAAAAGACTATGTCATATCAATTTTGATAACATAGTAAAGATAAGTAATGTGAATGTAGTTAGAGACCTACCTAGCATAGCAAAAATAGTTGATAATATTTGCAGGGAATGTGTGATGGGAAAGCATGTGAGGAATTCATTCAGAAGTAAGCACAATTTAATAGAGAACAAGCTGGATTTGATTCATATTGACCTATGTGGACCAACTCACACAAGATCATACTATGGTGAAAGGTATTTGATTTTGTTTGTAGATGATTATTCTATAATGATGTAGGTTGCATTCTTGAAAGATAAGTCAGAAGCATTTGAGAAGTTCAAAATATTCAAAGCTAAGGTTGAGAAGGAATTTGGACTAAAGATAAAATGTCTAAGGTCAGATAGAGGAGGAGAATTCACTTCTGACAGATTCTATGAGTACTATGAAGAACATGGTATAAAGAGACAATTGAGTGCACCTAGAACCCCTCAACAAAATGGGATTTTAAAGAGAAGGAATAGGATCATCCTTGATACAACATGCACCATCATGATTGAAAGAAAATTTGCACACACCTATTGGAGAGATGCGGTCAACACAACAGTCTACACAATCAATAGAATACAATTAAGGCCTGGCACAAACAAGACACCTTATGAGCTATGGTTTGGTAATGTTCCCATAGTAAAATACTTCAGAATCTTTAGAAGCAAGTGCTACATCAAGATGGATGAAGCAATAGGCAAGTTTGATGCAAGAAGTGATGAAGGTATTTTTCTTTGTTACTCTACTAAAAGTAAAGCTTATAGATGTTTTAATTTGAGATTGAAGAAAATAATTGAAAGTGCTCATGTTAAGATTGATGAAAAGTTTATGGTTCAAGAAAGAAGTCATGATTACTCACCTATGATTGAAGAAGAACCCAGACCTTCCACTAGTGAGATAGTTGTTGAAGAAATATTTGACAGTATTAATGTATTATTCAATGACCCTGAAATAAGTGAAGAAGAAACTCAAAAGGAAGATGAGTCAGTATCAGCTAAAGTTCCAAATTATACATCTAGATATCACTCTAAGGATGACATCATTGGAGGTCAGAGTGACAAAGTCACAACAAGATCAAAAACAAAGAATTCAGCAATCAATGAGGCAGTACGTTTACTATCTCAGATTGAACCTTTAAGTGTTGAAGATGCATGTAATGATTTAGATTGGCATGATGCTATGAAAGAAGAACTAGATCAAATTATCAATAATGATACTTGGGAATTGGTCCCAAGACCTAGTGATAAGAATGTCATAGGAACAAAGTGGATATTTAGAAACAAGATGAATGAAGATGCTATAGTAGTAAGAAATAAAGCAAGGTTAGTATGTAAGGGATATGCGCAGAGAGAAGGCATTGATTATTTAGACACATTTGCACCTATGAGCAGATTAGAAGCTATTAAGTTATTTTTAGCTTTTGCAACATTCAAAAGCTTCAAAGTTTATCAGATGGATGTTAAGTCAACATTCTTGAATGGAGAGTTAAAAGAGGAAGTATATATTGAGCAACTAGAAGGATTCACCCTATTAGATAGACCTGATATGGTATGCAGATTAAAGAAAGCCTTTTATGGACTTAAGCAAGCTCCTAGAGCTTGGTCTGAGAGACTTGATGGATATCTAGCCAAAATTGGATTCAAGAAAGGAGCAGCCAATTGTAATCTATTCATAAGAGAGACATCTAAAGGACTACTACTTGTAGCTATATTTGTTGATGATTTGGGGGTAATGAAAAACTTAGTGCAAAATTTTCTAAGGAGATGCAGAGTGAGTTTCAGATGAGCATGATTGGAACCATCAAATACTTCTTGGGATTAAATGTGCAGCAGACAGAGAAACGTATTTTCATTGATCAGTCCAAATATGTGAAATAGATATTGAAGAAGTTCAAGATGGATGATTGCAAGCTAGTGGGCACACCTATGATAATTGGATGCAAGCTTACAAAAGAAGATGATTATTTAGAAGTAGATACAACATTATACAAGTCTATGATTGGTAAACTCATATATCTTATTCAAACTAGACCAGACATTTATAATGCAGTTGGCATAGTTGGAAGATTTACAACAGAGCCTAAACAAAGTCACCTCATGGCAGTAAAGAGAATATTCATATACTTGCAAGGTACTATAGATTATGTTCTATGGTATCCTAACTCAGAGAATGTTGAGCTTCATGTTTATATAGATGCTGATTGGGTAGGATGCATTGATGATAGAAAAAGTACATCAGGTGGAGCAATGTTTCTTGGTGACAGACTTGTCACTTAGACAAGCAAGAAGCAAAATTGTATTTCTCAGTTAACAGTAGAAGTGAAGTATGTTGCAGTAGCCTTGAATTGTTCTACAATTGTTTGGATCAAGTAGATGATAAAGGACTTTGGTATTTAGATTGATTATCCTATTACTATTCATTGTGATAATACTAGCACTATCAACATGTCAAAGAATCATGTGATGCATGCAAAGACAAAGCACATAGAGATTAAGTATCACTTCCTAAGAGAGAAAGTGGTAGAGAAATAAGTCAAGCTAGAATATGTAAGCACAGAGGAACAACTAACAAATATATTCACAAAGCCTTTGCCAAAGGATACTTTTGAGTATCTCAGGGAGAAGTTGGGAGTAATTCCCTTCCTTGATTCTACTTAGGGAAAGAGGAAAGTACATCAATCCTCAGGGACTGGTGGATGGTTGACTACTCTACTTTAGGAGTAGTAAGAGAACTTAAAATGTTTATCGTCCTTTTCCATTGATGTCAAAGGGGGAGTAATATATAGTCATGAAAAACATAAGTAAAGAAGGAGCAATATACTAAGGGGGAGTAGTATTCAGTCATGCAGTAGTATTTAGTCATGGAAGCAGTTCAGTTGAGGAAATGAAGAATATTAAAGAATATTGTAGTAGATGGAGGATTCATCCTTGGTGGAGTTTTGATGAGAAAATGGAGAATGTTATAAAAGAATAACTCATTTGGAGATTTTCCAGTAAGTTAGTGCTGGCTGTATGTTTGTCATTGATGACAACATATGGTAAGTAGCTTGCGTGGAAGACTTATGCAGTAAGCTTTGAGTATATGTAGCATAGACATGTTATCAGCATGATATCATGGCTGTAGAGGATAATTGTTAGAATAGATAGTTATGTAGCAGCTTGTGTCAGCAGTGTTCCTGATAGAGTTACAGGCAGTATTTTGTGAGTGATTGTTCGTACAGTCATCATGGAGCCTTGCACCTCTAGATATGTGATGAAGATATGTTAATGATAATACAATCATGGATGTAGAGTCTGATGATTAGTATAAGTGAAGTTATGCAGTCACTAATCACCAGTAGCAGTTTCCCATGTTTATTCAGAAGAGCTGACAAAGATTATATTGGTTCAGGAGTTGCACCTATCATTTCGGTATGCGCCCTTGGATTTTGGATTAGAGAAGAGTTAAGAATGTTTAGTTAAGAGTGCATGATGTAATTTAGCTTGAGGAGAAAGTTTTAGTTACTTTTGTAGAGCCGACAGTGTGTAGCATGCATCTATATTTATCAATATTGGATAGGTCCCAGATTGTGTTGTGTGCTTAGTAGAGCCGATAGAATTATTAATGGAGTATGTTATGGTTTCTCTAATATGATTTCAAGGTGGTTCTAATAGGCCAACTTGATTATATCATTTAGATGAAAGATATTTATAGGCAGTCATTTGTGATTGCTAAAGTATGGTTGAGAGTTGATTGTGAAGAGCAGAGCAGAGTGTGTGAAGTGTTGAGCCATCAGCAGAAGGTATATGTGACCAAGTGAAAATTTTATGCTATACATTGGAACTAATCCATATAGCAGGTCAAAGCGTAGTTCACCAAGATCTAGATATAGTGTATATCTGTTATTCAAAAGGTTGTAGCCTTCACCCCTTAAGCAGTGTACTCTTGAATAGTGTGTCCTCACCCCTAACAGGGTTAATTGTAAAAGACTCCTAACAGGGTCTGACCCTTGACTAGGTCACTATACTAAATACATTGTAAAGCAACTCCTAACAGGGTTAAGGATCTTCTAACAAGGATCATAAAACACTAGTACAGATTATTAGTGGGTGTCAATTTCCATCGGGGTTTTTACCTATTTGGGTTTCCCCGTAACCTAAATATTGGTGTTGTGTTCAAGTGTTCTTTCATTGTGTTTATGCTTATGTTTAATTGGATAAAGAACTGAAACTTGTATATAACTGATTCACCCCCCCTCTTAGTTATCTCTTGGGACTATTCCTAACAAAACTTCTATTCAATATTAGCAAATAGCTATATATATATATCTATATATATATATATAGATATATATATATATATATATAGATATATATATATATATAGATATATATATATATATAGATATATCTATATATATCTATATATATATATAGATATATATATATATATCTATATATATATATATATATATATATATATATATATATATATATATATATATATATATATATATATATATATATATATATATATATATATATATATATATATATATATATTACACTTCAAACAAGGTTGAGAACTCAAATTATTCATTCCAATTGCTTTTATTTATGATTTTCTTCCAACATTATCATATTTTCTCCTTCTACTCTCATTAATTACAAAACATTCACAATTTTACACACAAAAATCAATATGCATGTAACAATTTAACTTACAAATACTTTCCTATCGGCGTAACCCTTGCACCTCCTCCCGGTGCAAGTGCTAGTATTATTCATCTCAATCTTTTTACATTTTCTAGATCATTCTTATTGGGTGGGGAGACATTAAACATATAAATTGTAGGGCCTAGGGCCAATGAATCTTATAGTCTATTATTGCTTCTTAAACAACTAGAAATTTTTTTGCAGCCTTTATTTCATTGGAGATGTTAAACAAGAAGAAAGGTAAGACTCATGAATGTGGTGAAGATCAAGAGATGACAAAAAAACATGGAACCTTAATTTCATACTTTGGCAATGTTTGTGGTACTGGTCAAAATGATGAAGGTATTGTTACAAGTAGTAGTTGTCGTTGCACCAAAAGATCGGCTTGTTAATGCTTGATCCAACCACTAGACTTATAGAAGACACATGAGGCTATTAAGCCATGTCACAAATATCGAGGGGAGCAGTGACCATTTTGCCAACAATCTCCCCCTCAACGTTACACGAAGGGATTCAAACCTGTGACCAAGCTCTGATATCACTTGTTACAACTAGTAGTTGTTGTTGCACCAAAAGATTGACCTGTTAATGCCTGATACAACCACTAGACTTATAGAAG
Source organism: Chamaecyparis obtusa (assembly GCA_027943335.1). NCBI lineage: Eukaryota > Viridiplantae > Streptophyta > Pinopsida > Cupressales > Cupressaceae > Chamaecyparis > Chamaecyparis obtusa. Next base: position 363,847 of record BSBK01007311.1, read on the forward strand.
ACACATGAGGCCATTAAGCAATGTCATAAATCTCGAGGGGAGCGCTGCCATTTTGCCAACAGGTATATCATCACAACTACAAGATTCACAATCTATATTGAATATTAAAGAAGGTGATGAATGTGATATCTTAGATGAAAATGAATATATTCTAGTGTAATACCCCAAAAATAGGCTATAAGTTCATTAACCTCCTATATCGACATATCAAATGAAATCGACATCGAAGTCCTAACCAAAGGCATATCTGAACATCATCGAATCCTAATTGATTATCATAAATTCTGCATCGGGGAATATTCCTAGTAATATTCCTAATTATCTTAATTATCTTTAATTTTATAATTATTTGGCGATAAATCATATTTATCCTAAAGTTTGATTAATTGAATATTCTGAATATTTAATTAATTAGATTTAATTTGGCCACTTAATTATTTAATTGAATTTAATTCTATTATTCCTAATAATGATATTTAATTTTGACAGTAAATCCAAAATCTTACAAATAATTGATTAAATATTTTATTTAATTAATTAAATCATTTTGTCAATTTTTAATATTGTAATTTTGAATAAAAGTTTGAAAAATAATTGATTAACCCATAAATCAATTGTTTTATTTTTCAAAATAAGTTAAGTTGAGAATAAATCACTTTATTTATTTATTAATTCATAATTATCCATGTGCACAATCAAAGAGCAGTTAAACTCCAAATCAGAAAATCAATGCAAGTTATTGACTTTTTGGAACTCAACATCATTTTTGAGTTTTAAAGTTGATCTAAACTTCTAATTTGAGTTAAAAAGCTATTTTTGCATGATTTGTATGTTTTTGTGAATTAAATTATCTTTATTTTCAAATAACTCAAAAATCAAGTTGAGTTATTTGAGTGATTTATGACTTTTATCCATGCACCTCTAAAGCCCTGGATTTCTATAAATTAAGGCTCAACTCTTCATAATTCATCTCATAATTTATTGAGCTTACTCTGCCAAAGTCGTCTACGAATTGCACAACTATTTTGAAGAATTGGAATTTGGAGAATCAAAGCTTATTGCGAATCAAGGCTATTGTGAGATCAATTTGGTTTTTACATTCATTTAGATTCTTTGTCATATCATTGTTGGATCAATTTCATATCAGTTCATTTTAGATTAGATTCATATCAGTTTTTTTCATATCATTGCATCTAAAATATTAAAATATAGATTAATTGCATTCATATTTCATATCAGTTTTGCATTCAAATCCTTCATTTAGGTGTCATCAAGGTCACTGATCTCGATAACAATTTGAGAACATCATACTCGCACCTATTAGAAGGTAGTAAATCACCTAGTTAGTTTAGTTTCAATTATTGCATGACTTTGATTTTTGCTAACCTCTAATGTTTTACTGAAGTGTTGTGTCTACAAATTAGGTACAATTTTCACACACACATTTTTGGCACCCACCATGGGGCCCTGAAATGGGTTTCCAATTCAATTCTATCAATTTGTGTCTTTTTCTCCTTAGTTTCTATGCAAAATTATGATTTTTAATTTTTGTTTGTACAATCTTCGTACGAGTTTCTGCCAAAAGTCATTTTGCATTGGACCCACTATTGTACGATAGTCTATTGGATCAAGAATCATGCTAGATTGTACACACTATCATCTGGAAATTCAACTATAATTTCATCATACACCCAATGTCGTACGAGTTTTTGGATTATCGTCTGGAAGCATACCCACCATCGTACGAGTTTCTCACTATCATCTGGTAATAAACCCATTGTCGTATGAGTTTCGACATCAGATTTCAACTGTCATTTCATTTTTCAAGGCAGTTTGTCATATTTGGTTTTCAAATTTTGACTAACGGCTAATCTTAACAATTGAAATTCTCTATTTTTTATTGACTCCTGCTGGTTTTGATTGGAAAAAGTGCAAGAATTGCTAAAAATAGGTAAAAATATACTAAGTGCATTGTGAGGATTCCAGGTATTCTCCTTAATCTGATAACATTTCAATTTGGATCCTAAAATGAATCTCTCATGTGTTTGTCTTGAGTGTTTTCTTTGCATGCTTTTCTTCAAATTTGCATAATTGAATACTAGGTTGTAACACCTTAAGTATTGATAAGCAGTCTTAGATACTTGTGATTGATCTAGATTGCTATCTTGGGTTATTGGACTCGCTAAATCTGGTGGCCTCTCATTCTGCCCCATGGTTGCAATCTCAGCACCATAAAGGGGAGGGGTCTATAGGAGAGAAGCGTTAATTGTTCCACCAGGCAACCCTTTTGTGCTTTTTAGAACTCACTTGTTTTCTAAGTTGTGGACTCATTTTTAGCTTGTGTGAGGGGTTAATTGTTCCACCTTGTGGACTCACCTCATATTTTCTTTAAGTGTTAAGTGTTCCTCTTTCTGCTTTTGAGTACTTTTGGTAGATTTGCTTTCGAAAATATATCTGTGAAAACATAGTAATTAGGCCCTATGAACACTATTTGTGGTTCTTGAGAGATTGGATTCCCAGTGAAATCCTTCTTGATGATGGAGTCCTTGTAGGTAGGGAGGATACTTAGTGTGTCTCATGTTCTATGGGGTCCATGCATCTTCCCTTATTGATTGATACATTCTCTCTCCGGAGGGGTTGATAGATCACTTGGGGTTGATATCATAGACCTTGGTGAGATAATCTTTGTCTTAGCGTGTCAGATTTATCTACCTACTTTGTCTAGGTTAAAAGTGAAAAGGCATCAAACCCTTAGATCTAGAGCCAAGTCCCCTTGTGGTATACTATTGTGAGTCACCTTTAGAGAGGGTTAATCATAGTGGACACTCCCTTCACAGGGCAAACTACGTTGATGGAACCTCAAGTGGTAATAGCCATTTTCACCATGGTAGTGACAACCGCTATATAAATGTCCTTGTGGAAGAAATCTCCATAGGTGTGGTTCATTATTGGGTTGTCAGATCTCCCTAGTAGCTCCTAAAGATTAAGTTCTCAGATTGTGTCAAAACCTTGGTGCGCCGGGATTGGAGTTCACCCCTTTGGATCATAAAAGTTGAAGAGTCAAACCATTACTAAAAACCCTAGCAAGGCCAAATTTTTATTTTCTAGGGTATATGGGCATTATTGCAAAACATTTTTGGAACCTACACAATTAGCGCTTTTGAGGATTAGAATGAATAAGTCACTTGATTGTTCATGCGCAAGGTTGCTTTTGCCCTTGTTCATTGTTTTCAGACATGCTTGAAATCACTTGCTTGCTATTTTGTGAGCTTGTTTATCTATCTAGTTATTGAAAATGAACAAATCTATTACAATTCTCAAATCTGGACATTAAAATTTGCAAACAATCCAAATCTGAAGACTCAAAATTTGCAAAATCTGAAGTAAAATTCTTTTTTGGAGTCAAAAGTCATCTCAAGAGGTCAGAAAGTCATACGAGTTTTTGTCAAGTGTCATTTCATTACTACCCATCTATCGTATGATAGGGGACCCAGTGTCGTACGAGTCTTTCTGCCAGTCAAATTCCAAAAAGTCAAATCCTGCTAGCAACTATCGTACGAGCTTTTCAACTATCGTTCATAGCAAATCCTCTATCATACAAGTTTTTCAACTATCGTACAAGTTTTGCAACTATCATTTTATAGCATACCCACTATCGTATGAGTCTGCATAGGGTCATTTGGGAAATTTTTGAAAGTTGTCAGAAAATTGTCAGAATTGCCAGATATTTAGCTTTTTCAGCCTATTTCCAGAATCTGTTGATCAAATTATTGTGTTAAGAACATAGCAGTAGATACTGAGAATCCAATCATTATCCCAAAGTGGCCTTTTGAATTTGATCCAGTCTTCTATTTAATCAATTTGAGTCCTTTTCATCTTGTGTCAAAACCTTGTCATAACTATCAATCTTCAATCAATCATCAAAATGACTAAGTGTTGTGATATCTTGTCCGCTATCTTTTGGGAAATCTACCCATACATCTAGGGCACATTATGCTTCACCCAAATCTAATCAAATCTTCAAATCAATCAAACCTTGACAAGGTTACGACATCTGATCATCTTGATTCAATTCATTCTTCAGTTATCTGGATCTTATTGTTTGTTTCACTCAAAGTTGATGGTGGAAACTAGAGCTTCCTCCCACAAGAAATCTGGAGAAGCATCCCAGACCTTACCTATAACCACTACCAGGGGTCCAACTCTTGAGCAACTCATCAATTCTGGTCTTTACGAAGATGACAGTCTTGGCAACTATTAATTAAAAACTAGTTACATTCCTCCTCCATCAACTCACAGAGGTACCCAACAAACCCTGCATCAATCTATTCCAGGGACTCCACAAACTCCTACCATGTCTCAAGCAAGGACAAACTTTGGCTCTCAGAGAACTCAATCTCAACATGGTGCAGATCAGGAACCCACACCTAAAGAAATTGCTTAATATCAAAACGACGATAACTTCAAACGAATGATGAAGCATTTCTTGAAAGAAGATAGAGAAGCATACTTTTTACAATTGGCTCATCAAGGAGCTAAAATTCCTCCCAAATTTAATGTTGAAGATATCATTACACATGAGGAAGAAACTCCACTCATAGCTATGATGAAACAGATGCATGCTATGCAAGTTGAACTTAACAATCTTAAGAAAGAGAAGGAACCCAAGGAATTCTCCATGGAGGTCCTTTGTCCTTTCCCTTTTGACAAAGACTTGTACATGCCCCCATTCCCAAAAAGAGTGGAGATACCAAAGTATGATAAATATGATGGAAAATTTGATCCTCAAGATCACATCAGAGAGTTTTGTACACAATCCATGGAGTTCATACATGAACTGACCTATCTCATGCGTCTCTTCCCTCAATCTCTAGGGGGAGCAGCCACCCACTGGTTCTCTAGACTACCTTCTACTATCAAAACTTTTGAGGAGTTGATCAAATTGTTTTATCAGCAATACTCCTACAATATTCAACATCCAGTCACCATGATTGATATCTGTAATCTCAAGTAATATCCAGGGGAACCATTCCTAACATTTCTCAAGAGATGGAGGAAGAAGTTCTCTCTATATGCTAGACCTATTCCAGAAATAGAAAAACTAGAAATTTTCATCAATAACCTTGTTCCAGAAATCAATTATCCTCTAAAAATGTAAGATCATACATATTTTGATAAGATGGTGGATAATGCTATCAAAATAAAAAAAGTGCTTGTGAAAAAAGGAGAAATCACACTTCAAAAAGACAAGTACGAATCACGATCCAGTTCTAAAGACAAGAACAAAAATTGGAACAAGAACAAAGGCATCATCATAGGTGGTGTTGTTGACACTATCTGTGCCCCATCAAAGGCACCGGCCTACAATCTCACTCTTGGCACCCAAGCCATTAAAGCTTCTGAACATAAGTCTTCTGAACCATCTCAAAAGAAGCCAGAATACAAAAGATGGGATAATAAATGAAAGTTCACTCCTCTTGGAGAATCTTTGGAATCCACTATGAGAACTCTACTAGCTGATAACATCATCTCTTTGCCACCAATCTGACCACCTGATTCTGAGCCTAAGCCAAAATGGTGGAGAGAAAATGAATTCTATGATTTCCATCGAGGTAAAGGTCACAAAACTAATAACTGCTTCCGCTTGAAACATACCATTCAAGATTTGATTGATAATGGAGACATCACAGTTGACAATCCTAAGAGAAATAATGATCATATGAAATTTACAGAACTAGTTCCAAAACATTGCCAAGAAGTTTCAACTTCTCAGCCTAATATGGGGGCAAAAGTCAACTATGCCTACCTTGGAAATAATGCTATCATCAATATGGTTGAACCCTATCTCTTAGAGCATTGCAATGTCATCACAATTATAAGAAGAGATAGACAAAATCAATCCACCAAAGCAGTTACTTGATCACAAGCCCAAGCACATCTGAAAGGACAAATCCTAGATTCATCAAATGTCCCTAAGGTGCCCTTCAATCTTTCACCGGCTTCTAAATAGAAGGCTGCTTCCAAATCTTCCAATTCTAAAGATACAAGGCCTACATCTTATAGCATTGTTCAACAACTCCAGCACACTAATGCCAAAATCTCCATGTTTGAGTTGCTTCGAATATCTCCAACTCATAGAGCCATACTAGACAAAGCTTTGCTTGGTTCCAATGTTCCTGATGACCTTGATTTAGATAGGTTCTAGACTATGGTTGGACTTCTTACATCTCCGCAATATATCTCTTTTTCAAAGGAAGATGACAACTCCTTGAGTCACCCACATAATCAGCCTTTGCATATAGAAGTCTTGATCCAAAACCGTAGGGTCAAATGTGTGTTGATAGATGGGGGCGCTGGCCTAAACATTTGTTCTTACAGCTTGATCACACAATTGGGATTTTTAGAATTGGCTATTGATCCTAGAAAGAAAATAACTATCAAAGCCTATGATGAATAAGAGAGATCTTCTAAAGGCACCATTGTCTTACCTATCAGAGTAGGTCCAGTTATCAAAGATACCATCTGTCAAGTGCTTGATCTACCTTTGGCCTACAACATTCTTCTAGGGAGACCATGGATACGTGAGATGCAAGCTATTCCTTCTACATATCATCAATGTTTGAAGTTTCCTTACGAAGGAGTAGAGGTTACTATCCCCACAGATCTGAATACAACTTGCAACACCTTGAAGGAAAGTGCAGATAAGCTTGTACCTAATAACAAAGAATCTTCCATTGAACCAACTAATGAAGCATCCACATCTAAAATGGAAGATCTTGCAAAAGAGGTCAATATCAAAGAAAATAGTATGGGAGAATATACTATGGAGCCAGTCTTATCTTTGACATCTCTCCCTATCTCACCTAAGTCTTATGGGAAATCTTTGAAATAGTCCAAAGAAAACTTTAAAGAACCTCTTGAAGCATATAAAAAGAATTTTGTAGCAGAACAAGTATCCAAGCAAGAGTTTGAAGGGGATGAAGCTATGCTATCATGGCTATACAAAGACAAACCTGAATCTCAAGTTGTTCAAACTAGTGACTCTACAGTATCCAAACTCCCTTCTAAGTCATATGGTCCAGGAGATAAATTGATAGCTAAGATGAGATATCTAGGTCAAGGACCTCTAGGAGTCAGAGGGAAAGGTCTCGTGGCACCTCTCCCACATATTGGTAGAGAAAATAAAGACAAAGTTGGCTTAGGCTTTAAGAAGAAACCCTATCACCTCAAAGGTAATTGCTCTCATGTCATAGAGCAGATCGCACCAGGAGAACCTCTTCTTAAGAAAGAAGAAAAATAACCATTAGATAGTGATTCAGATAGCTCAGAACTCATCCCCTATGAAAAATTTCCTAAAGAGATCAAAGACCTTCTTGATGATAAAGATGATCCAATCAAAAGAATTAATGTAGTAGAAACACAAGAACCTACTATCAATCAGGAGATAGTTGCAACACAAGAACCAACTAATCTAAAAAAAAATCAAGAAGAGGGAAGTGGTAGTGATTCTGAGATAGATTCCCATGAGTATGAATTCAAATCAGAATCTGAGGGTAACCCTTGGGGTATTCACCCTGACTTTACTCATGTTCTAAGATTTCCTAGAGATCCTAAATTAGAAGCTGAATCAAATGACTATGAATGGGGAGCCATTCCAAAACTAGATGAAGATGAGCTTATTACAGTGAAACATGTGGAAGTTATTCACCAATATGCACCTAACCCCAATGTAAGTCTAGAGCGAAATGATGAACCTATTGAGTCTGATCCACCTATGGCTGAATTGGACTCCCACGATGACATTGAGCCTATTCATGAATTGAATGTCTTAAGTTGTAATATCACCTTTGAACTCAAGCATCGGGTTAGGACCAATGATGACAGATCCATATCCGTAAACACTATCTCCCAATCTTTCCCTACTTTGACTATCAAATATCCAAAACTTATTGATCAAACCTCCACAAATCTGAGCCATGGTATTTATACCTTCCCGAATGACTATGCCCTTGCTTGCTACCTCAATGCAGTTGAGCCTATGAGGACTTCCACCAGTGAACCGAGCGTTAGCATGACAGAGTCGGACATCAAGTATCTTAATCAGAAAAATAAGAATAAAAATAAAAAGAAAATGAGTTCTGAGGGTGAAAACCACTTTGTGGCAGTCTCAGAACCTACAAAAGTAAAAATAAAAGACATATTTGAAGGTGAAAACCTCTCTGAGGTGCCTAAGGATGAGATATTTGATGTCCTTTTGAGTCATTTACAGGATAGATCTCTAGTTCTAATTGAGCCCACTCAATCTATCAATTTGGGTACAACAGAGGAAGCACAATTGGTACATGTAGCAAATCATTATCAGAAGAAGAGAATCAAAAATTTACTACATTCCTAACAAAGAAAAAGATCAACTTTGGATGGAAATACTCAGATATGCTAGGATTGGATCCTAATCTTATAATGCATCATTTATCCATAGCTCCAAATGTCAAACCTATTAAGAAAAAATTGAGAAAGATGCATCCTCATGTTGCACTCTTGGTAAAAGATGAATTAGAGAAGCTCCTGAAAGCTGGATTCATCTGAGTTATTGACTATGCAGAGTGGATCTCCAATATTGTACCTATTTCTAAACCAGATGGTTCAATTAGAGTGTGCACAGACTTTAGAGATGTGAATAGAGCATGCCCTAAGGATGATTTTCCACTACCTAACATTGATATGATAGTGGACATGACTGTGGGTTTTGAGATGTATTCCTTAATGGATGGTTTCTCTAGATATAATCAAATAAAAATTGCTCTAGAGGATCAAGAGAAAACTACTTTCACATGTGCATGGGGCACCTTCTGTTGGAATGTCATGCCATTTGGGCTTAAAAATAATGGTGCTACATATCAAAGAGCCATGACATCTATTTTCCATGACATGATGCATCAAACTATGGAAGATTACGTTGATGATACATTAGCAAAATCTATGATTAGAACTGAACATCTAAAGGACTTGAGCATGATCCTAGATAGAATGGAAAAGTTTAGTCTCTGACTAAATCCTAAGAAGTGTGCTTTTGGTGTCACTTCTGGAAAGCTTTTAGGATACATAGTTTCAAAGAAGGGCATTGAAGTTGATCCAGCTAAAGTAAAGGCTATAATGGAGATGCAACGCCCTAAGAATATCAGTCAAATGAGGACATTGCAAGGAAGAGTTCAATCTATTAGAAGATTCATATCACAGCTAGCAGACATATCACAACCTTTTACAAAAACATTACATAAAGGTGTGACCTTTGCATGGAATGAAGAATGTGAGAAAAACTTTGACCATATCAAGAAGTATCTATCAAATCCTCCTATCTTGATGCCTCCTATCCATGGGAAGCCATTAATCTTATATGTCTCCGCAACAGATACATCACTGGGGGCATTGCTAGCACAACACGATGAGAACAAAAAGGAAAGAGCTATATACTATATCAGTAGACATTGGTTGCATATGAGAAGAACTATTCAATTATTGAGAAAGCTTATCTAGCTATGATCTTTGCATCACAAAAAGTGAGATACTACATGTTAGCTCATACCACACAATTCGTAGCTAAAATTGATCCCCTCAAGTACCTACTAAGCAAAGCTACCCTCACAGGTAGATTAGCTAAATGGGTTATGCTCTTAAGTGAATTTGACATTGAATGTGTGGAATGAAAAGCTATCAAAGGGCAAGTCATTGCTGATCAATTAGCAGAAGCACCATTGTTTGATGACACACCAGTACAAATGGAATTTCCAGATTCCTCTATCATGCATCTTTCTTCTAGAGAATGGCAGTTATTCTTCAATGGCTCCTATACATAGAATTGATTAGGAGCAGGAATATTGTTCATAACTCCATAACTCCTCAAGGATACTCAGCCCCAAAAGCATTCAGGTTAAAGTTTCCTTGCACAAACAATATTGCTGAATATGAGGCCCTTTTGAATGGTATGAAAATAACAATTGAATGGAGAGTAACAGAGCTACACATTCATGGAGACTCTCAACTTGTTATTCATCAAGTCAATGATGTGTACCAAACTAAAGATGAAAAGCTCATTCCTTACAAGAGAATGGTAGATGATCTTAAGAAATATTTCATATCTATCACATTTGAGCAAATTCCTAGAACAGAGAACAAGGTAGCCGGTGCAATGGCTACACTATCTGCTTATTACAACAACCTGAACATGAGCTATGTTACGAGTTCCTGGTGGAAGCACTATCTTATCCTGCATATGACTCCCCTAAAACCTGCATGATTTGCACTATTTTAGGTCATGATTCATCCATATACAAAAACCTATTTTCCTATCTCCAAGACCAAATCATTCCCGATACCTTCAACCGCCATGAAAAGAGATACCTTATCTGTAAGGCCTCCCAATATGTCATCATTGGTCATGATCTATACAAATGAGGTCTAGATGGTATGCTACTTAAATGTTTAGAATGAGAAGAGTCTCAACATGCGTTAGAGGAAGTCCATGATGGTATTTGTGGGTCACACTTGAATGGTTTAACACTAGCTCGAAAACTTATTAGGGCAGGGTACTATTGGCTTGAAATTGAGAAAGATTCAATCAAGTTTGCTAAAAGTTGTCAAAAGTTCCAAGTGCATGGTAACTTGATTCATGCTCCAGGGAGAGATCTAATTCCCTTCACAACATAATGGCCTTTTCAACAATGGGCTTTTGATCTTATAGGTGCTATCTATCCACACTCTTCTAATGGACATACCCATATAATCACTGCTATAGATTATTTTACAAAATGGGTAGAAGTAGTCCCTTTGACACAAGCAACTAGGAAATAGATATCTATGTTCATATTGAACTATATCATATGCAGATATGGGATACCTCATTCCATAATCACAGATAACAGTGGACAATTCAAGAACAAAGACCCCGATGATCTATGTGCCAAATTCAAGATCACACAACATTGGTCTTCTATCTACTATCCTCAAGGGAATGGACAAGCTAAGGCCTCTAACAAAAATCTATTGAAAATCTTGCACCGAACAGTTAATAAAATAGGAAGAGACTGGCATCTCATGATCAATCCAGCTCTCTGGGCCTATAGAACAAGTATCAGAACACCTACTGGGGCTACACCTTTCACTTTAGTTTATGGGTCTGAAGCGGTACTACCTATTGAGGTTGAAATCCCATCACTAAGAATCAGAATGCATGGTCTAGTAACTAATGATGACTACAGAGTGTCTAGGTTGCAAGAACTTGAACTACTAGATGAGCGCAGACAAGCAACGTATGATCATCTTAGAGTATATCAGAAGAGAATGTCTAGAGGCTACAACAAGAAAGACACAGAGAATTTTAGGTTGGTGATCTAGTCTTGAGAGAAAATCCTAAAAATCAATCACATCGAGAATGCAAGGGGAAGTTTGAACCCAACTAGCTGGGTCCCTTTGTAATCACTACTACTTTTGGCTCTAGTGCCTATCAACTCTCAATGACTGAAGGAGAACAGCTCCGAGAACCAATCAATGTTCTCCATCTGAAGAAATTCTAGGCCTAAAGCATTTAGTCTATGGTAAAATGTCCTCAAAAAAAAAATCTTAAAAATTGGAAAATATCCTAAAAAATGAGCATCTTGGTGAAAACCTAGCAATAGGCACCTTGATGATTCACAAAAAAAGAAAAAAATATCAAAAATATCGAAAATAAAAATAAAAATGAGAAGCAAAAAAAGTGCCTTGGTGAAAACCTGGAAATAGGCGCCTTGGTAGCAAAAATAGAATCTCTACCAAGATGGTGAAAACCTGGCAAACAGGTGCCCCTTGTTTCAAAATGCTCCATCTATTAGTGCAATCTTGGTCTTTCCTAGCTTTCAGTCTTGCTTTAGTTTGTACATATCTCCTGGTTTGTTTCTACATTCCTATTTTCAATAAGTCATTCTGTACACCAATCTACTCAAGCATCTGTATCCTATCAATGTTCAAACTTGGGGGCAATCAAAGTCATATCCTATGGCCTCCAATATATCTTAGATGTATCATATCCAATCAGAGTCTTTTGAAGCTTCATTTGAGTCAGTTAGTCAGTTAGTCTTGTCTCCAGAAAGGATTTTGCATCTACAACAATGCAATTGAACACAAACATTAAAACTGAAAATAATCTATGCTTTTTACAATGCTTTTATCTCCTTGTATGCTTACTGATTCGCATTGAGATTTTTGCATATTATGTCCTTTTGAGCTCTTTGATGATGTCCTTTATAGGATTTAGAGAGTGATAACTAGGGGCATAATCTTTTCTTTGTCTTCTTCTTGTATGTGAAAATCTAACAACTTTGGAAATTTTGGATTGAAATGGTGTCTAACTGTAAGAGCCTCTATCTCAAATTAGATGGCCATGTGTACCTCGACCATTGATACCTAGAAAATTTAAGGAAGTTTGATCTAACTATTGTGTTTTTGATTGATTTCTTTCTCCTACTATGAAACATGATCTTGCCTAAGGATGTGAATGATAAAGGGTCACTACAGGTAATTCACACTGGATTTAGAATGATCTCTTGACTGTTTGATGTGTTTGACCACAAGGCATATTCTGGTCATCATGATGTTTATGTTTTGATGCTTATACAAATTGCTATATCAAAATGGACATGATATTCTAGTCATCCTGACACTTATGCCTTGGTGCTTATATCTAATCCGACATCTGAAAATAAAATCAATATTCATATATCCATGGTTGTTGACTAGTGGGTGTTGTATTGATTCCTGTGCATACAAATTGATATTCATATGTCTATGGTTTCATAGCTAGTGGGCATTGTATTGATTTATCTAGTTACCTAAAAGTTCAATGATGATAACAAATCAACACATGATCACTGACTAGGTCCTAGGTCTTAGGTTGCATTTCATTCTACATGTTTCTTTGCATTTTGCATGTCTGCATGATCTCACAAATGTTTGGAAACACTTCAAAGATTAAAAAATTCTTCATATCAATTCTTCACATCTAATGAGAGCTGAGTCTCACTTGAAGGTCTCTTCATCGAACTACAAGTAGTAACTCTCCTGGGTTAAAATATCCTTTTGACATAAGACTGAGTACTTGTCTTCATCAACCTGCAAAAACATATCATGTGTATCGTTGCATTTACATCTCATATCATTACCATTTGTTACATTACATTACATCCAGTGCATAAGCATAAATCATACATACATCTTCTTCATAATCAATTACATTTGCATAACATCCATACATATTAAAGAAATCATTGCATTGCATTAATCCATACATACATTCTAAACTAATCATAGCATAAGCATAGCATGATATCATCATAAATTGAAACATGACAAGTACAAATGAAGTCACAACCAACATATCAATCTCATATATATCAAATTTTTTTTTGACATGTGTCAGGGGTGCACTACTGGCATAATGTACAAAAGAATGAGCTCCAGAGAGCTATTAGAGTCAGAATAGTATATCAGTAATAAAAAAGAATAGAGTATATCAAAACATGAGAGCAAGAATCAACTCTCAGCACGCTCCTTGGTATCTAGTGGAGGAGGTGGTGGTGCATCTGGTATAGCCTCTACTCTCAGTGCCATAGCTCCCTCTGAGGCTACCATGTAATCTGAATAAGTGGGCACTCTCTGTGTAGCAGGGACAACAACATAGTATGTAGACACATAGTATGAAGCTCGTGCAGTCTGATGGGTCACCTCTATCTATAATCTCTAAACCTCTGAGTGAAACTCTACATGGAGCTCTATGCACTGCCTATCTGCCTCTCGATACCTCTCCTCCCACCTAGCACTCTATACCTTCAGGTCCCGGACCTGAGCTCTGAGATGTCTAATAGTCTCTGATGAAGTGAGAGGAATAGTAGGCTTGGCCTTAGTTGCTAGCATCTTTGTGTCTTGTGGCTGCTCTAGCTACTGATCAGTGGTATTTTCTCTGTGTGCCTTACAGTGTCTAACCTCAGCTCCCAGATCAAAAGTGGTATCTGCCTGTGAGGGATCTACATTGCCACCTACAAAATGCTCAACTGCTAAAACCTCATCTACAGTACCAACACTACCCAAAGTACCTCTCTTGCCCCTGCTCTGTCTCTGTGAACCTATGGATGTGCCTACTGTAGAAGTAGAAGGACGAGGGGGCCTCATATGTCCTAATGGTCTCTGAAGTGGAGCTATCACTCTCTATCTGGGTGGTGTAGGATGCACTACCTGAGGTCTTTGGCCCTATCCCATGGGAGCACCTGTAACATCCATCACCTCCTCCATGGAGGGTATCAACTCAGTGGGATCTAAGAATCTCGAAATGAGATGATCGGCTTGCCAAGAAATGTATCCATCTGTGACCCCTACATCAACAACCTATGGATGGTAGTCCCAGTCTCTACCTATGATGGCACTGTACTCCTCTGAGCATAATGAATAGGTGAGCTGCTATGTCCATCCGAGCCCAATCTCATGAACAATGCAAGCATATGCAGTATACTCCTATGGGGCATCTTGTTTGCGTCCATACTGATGCCACACTCTAGTAATCAAAAATCTCTCCAAAATGGTGGGAGACCGGCCAATAAGTATCCAACTCTGAAAAAGAAAACTGTACTGCTCTCTCGCAGTGGGCCAGGCCTCTATCTACAAGTAGGGTCTCCAATGCACAAATTTCATATCATCTAAACATCATCAAAAGTACTCAGTATGACCCATGTGGACCTCTGTGACATAACCAGCATACATATATATCATTGGTTCCTGTGGCTGATGCTGTGACTAGAAAATTGGTCTCAACACTAGGATATTCTCCCATGCCCATATTTGTAATACAAGAGCTCCAGAAGCAAAGCTCTTGCAATCCTAATACATGACCTCATGCATCTTTGAAAACATGTGGGCCAATAGGTGTATGCACCCAAAAATGGTCACCTAGGCTTTGGGCCCCATTTATTTGATTTATTTATCCTGAATCAGTTTTATCAATAATCAATATTTTCAAAATTATCAATTTCTTGATCAAGTCTTAATTTCAATCATATATTAGATTTTTATCCTTGGGCTAACCATTTTATCCTAAGTCTTTATTTAATTAAAAGGAATATTTCCTCCCCTTTTATTAAATAAAAAGCCCCCACTTTTCTTCTTATCCTAAGTTGCACAAATAAAGTAGTATTCCTATTTTATAAAAAGGAGAAAAACACTTTTTGTCTCATATGGACATAAATTCAACTCCTATTTTCCTATTGGAGGATACTTGTGCATATGGATTGCTCCTCTTTCAAGCTCCACCACTGATTAAGACTTTTGCCTTTTAATCTCATTGGTCCATTTCACCTCATTTCTTATAAAAGGAGAGCTCTCTCCCTCATTTTAGGTCACTTGTTTTTATGCTAACTCTATGCTACAGTAATTCTTGAAGACTTTGGAGCTTTTTGGAGATCATTGTTGCATTACATCTTAGAGTTCTTCATTTTCTTCATAGTTTAGTTTCCATTCTTGCATAGTAGTTCATGTTTATGCTTTCATAGCTTAGATTTCACTTTCAAGCTTTAGAATAACTCATCTAGTTTAATAGGAAGGGTTGTAACACATTACTATTTCCATTTCATAGCTTAGTTTGTACTTCCATTTTCATAGCATAGCTTGCACATTTGCATTCTCATTCTTAGCTTGCATTTCATTGCAATTCCATTTGGTTCTTTGGAGATATTGGAACTCTTGCCCTTGTCCTCATTCGAATCTCTCATTGTATGGTTGACTAGCAAGGTCACAAGCTCAATAGCTCTAGCTGAGAGCAAATTCATAATCTTGCAACTCCATGCATAGAGAGCTATGGATTGATTTGTGAGGGCTCATTCTTGAGTTTCCTTGCATGTAAAGATTCATAGAAGTGCTCTACTTTTGTGTGTACATTTTTGGCGCCCACCGTGGGGCAGAGTAGATAAACTTTGTCCTTTAGTTTCTTGCATTTTCATCATTTTTTTTGGATTAATTTGCGGAAATTCTACATTCTCTGGTTTTCTATCTTAGAGTATCGCGTGACACTTCTCAGGTATATCATGTGATATACCTTATAATACCAGTGTGACACTTCGCATCTCAAAAGAATCACATGGACGTATTGAGGTTTATCGCCTGGTGTCGTGCAAAGTATCACCCACCTATTATGCAGTATATCACCCAGACTGAGGTATATCACCTGGATATAGGAAACTGTGTCATACGATACTGGTGAAGTCTGAGGTATATCACCTGATATAGCAAAGAGCTAGATTTTGAGTTTTATCAATGAATTTGATCACATTTAGTTTGCTAGCTTACTTTGATGCATTTAAATAGGGTTAATTTACATTTCTTAGTCTAAATTGATCAGGTTTTTACATTGCTTTCACTTAGATTTTGGTTTTCCTAACCCTAGTTGTCTAACAAGTTGTGGTTGTAGGAGCTTTGCTTGAAAGGAAATCGCTATAAATTGCATGTCGAAGAGGGCTACTAACATTTTTGCAGGGCTGCCCAAAGCATAAACAAAAGCAAAAAGAAATTTTTTTAAAGTGTTTGTGATTTATTTCCTTTCAAGTGTGGCATTTACTAATTGTATTAGGAACTTTAATACCTTGTGAAAGAGATTTTGAGGTGGTAGGAGAAGTATGCTCTTCACCTTTAGGTGAACTAGAAAATCTTGACCCATCTTAAGGTTTTGGAAGCAAGGGGGTAATTAAATTTTCTTGGTGTGTTTGGGAGAAGTTTTTGAGATAGGGGAGTATGCTCTTCACCCTTGTGGTGAACCAAAAACCTTGAACCTCAAAAATCATCCACTTTTTATTTAGTTTAGGATCCTTTAGTAGACCTACTCTTGAGCAATCAAGAGGGACGATCCAAGTGGGGAAAAGCTAATACTAAGCTATTCCAACCCACTATAAACTCAAGGCTATCAAGGACACAAAACCTTGGTAGACATAACACTTATCTTCGCTTGATGTGAGTAGCTCATGGGATTGCCACCATGGGGAAAACATTGAGCAAGAATTCTTAAGGTACTCTTGAGGCCGCGAGGTCTGAGTCCTCTTTGAGGAGCAAGAGGGGTGTTGTGAACGGAAGGCCTTATTAAGAACCTTTAGATAGAAGCCACCTTATTTAGCCACTTATCTTCTTAGTGCAAGGATTGATCCAAGTGGAACAACCCAGATCACCTTAAGATACTCACCATATGTGTTCCTTTGGTTGTGTCTTTGGCACTTCCATGACAAAGCCAACATCTATTGTGGGTAACCACTTTGTGTGAGGCAAGGGGACACCAAGTTGTGGGCTAAGTTGGTAAGTAGTGAGCCTTGACTTTTTAGGATAGATTTGCTTGAATTATCTTCGATTGTGTGATACCAGTGTAAACATTCTCAATATACAAACAATCGGTAGCATTCATAGGGTGCAATTTTATTTTTGATATCACAAGTGTTTGTCTTGGCAAGGTTGCTTTTGCCCTTATTTCAAGTGTTTTGAGACATGTTTGATCCCTCACTGTTTGCAAACTTGCCAAAATTCTGCTGATATTGTGATTGAGATCGAAAACATCAACCCTCAAACCCAAATTTTTGACCAAACAGACCCAAAAATGCAAATTTTACATAGTTCTGGTCAAGAGTTAAACAATTTTGCAACATTATCGCCTGCTTTGAGAAGAAACATCGCGCGATAGTTCACCCCTACTGGACTATCGCCCGACTTGCTTGGTATTTATTGCCCAGATATTGTGAGGTCTATCACTTGGTGTAAGGTGAAGTATCACCCAGTTATAGGTGTATCATGCTGTTAGCCTAGAGTATATCACCTGGGTAGTTTCTGCTGTGCTTTCAGTTTGGTCAGTTTCAATTGCTGTTAGTCAGGTTAGGTCTTTGTGTAGGTTTCTTACTCTGTCGTTAGAGACCTGTCTTGGCTCTAAATTTCTAGTTTTAGTCCTCTGGGATAGCATCATCTGATTTACAAGGTCACTTTGGGAATAATTGTCAAGTTAGAAGGCCATTCTTGGTGACAAAGTTTATCTCTAGGATTGTTAGCTACATTCTTGAAAAATTTTAGTGCTCTTATTGTCCAAATCGCTTTCATTTAAATCTCAATTTCAATTATATTTTGGCCTAGTCCAACCTCCTGGTTCAAAAGTGCAAGGGTAGTCACCCTTTGATTTGAAGCACCTCTTTGATAGTGTTGGTAAAGCCCCTTTGATATTTCTATCTTTTCATTTCTCTTTGGACAATAGAGAACTTTGATTATCCTAGTTTGGTGTTGACACTTTGAGAGGTCATCTTATCATTAAGAGTCTCTTTCTTTCATGTCAGTTAGAACAAGGTACCAAGTCAATCAAGGGAAGCGACCCCCTATTGTCTTTAGCCAGTTACCACCAGTTAAGACTCATCAACAGCATAAGGGAAAATGACCCCTTTTTGATCAATCTCCTAAGAGTGAATCTGAGGTTTGTTTTAATCCAAAGGGTAATCCTAGTGAAGTGAGCACCTCTTTAGCACCACTTTCATCAAGTATGGATATGAGTTACACTTTCACTCGATAATAAAGAGAAGCCATGAATCAAACTCTTGAGGATATTTTCCAATGACATAGGAGTACCAGAGAGCATGGTGGTTCTTCTCATGCTAGTCCACACGGGTCACCCCCCAACAACACAAGATATTTTGATGCTCACCAATGAGCTGTGAGACATTGCCAACAAACTCACTCAGATTCAGGGTCACAACACAAGGACCAAAATAATGAGTCTAGTGACCACCACATCAACACAACCAACGCAATAAGGCATTCAAGAAAACCTTCTCCACTTAATGATACCTCTCAATATGCGAATATGAGGTTGAAAAGCATTGAAAGGGAGAAGCAAGCCTATCTAGATGAACAAGCTTCCAAAAAGGAGAAATTTAGACAACTAGAGGAAGAGGAACGTGCATTATTGGACATAAGAAAAAGAGTCACCCAAGAAGAAAAAGATAGGCTCTATGCACAACAACTCCAAAATCAATTTAATGGGAGGGGTACCAATAGTGGGACCAACTCACCCCCATCTAACCCTTCACCAAGTCCTAGAAGAAGGTCAAGGATGCCCTCAAGATCCCCAAGTCCTAGAGGTAGAAGGACTTCAAGATATGATCACCATAGGAGACAATCATCTCCTAGACTTTCAAAACAACCCTCTCAATGAGCACATCATGGATCACAACATGGAGGAAGTTATGCCGACTTCAATCATATAGATTTTATGACTATGCAACAAGAACCATCCTTTCAAGCATATGTAGAAAGGTATGTGGAACAAAACAAGGATCAGTTCCTAGAAAGTCTCATCAACAAAGGTGCTAAGGTCCCATACAATTTTGATGTGGACCGAAAGGTAAAGAAGTAAGATCCATTAACTAATGAGGTGATCAAACAACTTCAAAGGGATATAGAAAGGATGAGGGCTCCTAAGAGCACATTTAATTTGGATTCCATATGTCCTGACCCAATTGACAAGAGTGTGGTGTTGGTTGAGTTTCCTAAGAAAATTGAGTTTCCAACCTATGACAAATATGATGGCGTTGGTAATCCTCATGACCATGTTAGACAATTCTATATAATGAGCTTTTCTTTTCACCATGAAGACTCCTATTTGATGAGATTATTTCCAAGGAGCCTCAAGGGTCAAGCCATGGAGTGGTTTACTAACCTTACTCCTCCAGTTAAGACATTTAAAGAGCTTGTGGAAAGATTTATCCAACATTTTTCTTACAACTTATCAAGGTCAATCACCATGCTTGATTTGTGCAAACTCAAGTAGAATCAAGGGGAATCCTTTGTTACCTTTCTATAAAGATGGAGACGTTTGTGCTCGAAATATCCAAGGACAATTCCTGAGGAGGAAAGAATAGACATCATTGTGAGCAATTTAATAGCAGAGCTAAGGTATGATGTTAGGAAGATCCCATTTAATTCTTTTGATACCATGGTGGAAGTGGCATGTCGCATAGAGGATGTCCTAAAAGAACAAGGAATTTTGGCTAAACCAACTAATAACAACAATGGCCAAAACAACAACAATAATGGTAATAAGGACAAAAAGAACCCTTATTGGAACAAGAATAAGCAAGTGGTCAATGATGGAGTTGTTGACTCATCTCAACCTAAGAATGAAGGAGTTCTTAATCTCTCCAATGCAGTCCAAGCCATGAAGCTACAAACATCTTCAACACAACAAGAGAATAAACCCAAGTATCAAGCGAGACCTAAAATAGAAAAGAGGCAATTTACCAAACTTGGGGACTCCTATGCAGACATTTTCAAGACATTAATTGCTCATAATTTGGTGCACCCCCAAGATCCTGCAAAGCACCACATACCAGATCCTAAGCCTCATTGGTGGGATGAGAAGGCCTTTTGTGTCTTTCACAATGGAATTGGACATAATATAGAAAATTGTTTTAAACTCAAACATCTTGTCCAAGATCTCATTGAAAGTGGATGATTACAAGTTGATGGTTTAACCACTAATGCAGATCATAAAGCTTTTAAAGAACCCTTGCCCAAATATGAGAAAGGAGAGAATTCTAACAACAAGAATGGCAAGGCTGCTATCAACTACACCTACACAAATGCTGAAAATGTTATTAATATGCTTGAAGTTGTTGGTGACAATGTCAACATGATGAGAGGGAAAGACCCTTATGGATATGATATGAATTCAAATCCTATGCTTGATGAAGGACCCGTTGTGGTCCTAAGAGGTCCTCACTCATGAAGGATGTCTCAACCCCTCAATGCTGTCACTAGAAGCCAGTCTCAAGCTTCCATTGTTATTAGAGGTCCTAACTCTAGTAAGTCTAAGCAGCCAGTGTCAAAGGGTGTTCTTCCAAAATTTTCTATTGGTCTTGAGTTGAATTATAATCTTGTTGACCAATTACAATGTACACCAGTGCAGATTTTAATCTTTGAGCTTTTGGAACTATCCCCTAAGCATAAGCGTGTCCTTGAGGATGCCTTGCGAGCAGCTAATGTTCCTAATGATATAAATGTAGATCAATTCCAAAATATGGTCAACCACTTGGCTAGCCCTCACTACCTTACATTCTCAGAAGAAGATGACAAGTCATTAAGCCACCCACACAATTTGGCCCTTCATATAGAGGTTATGATCCACAAGACTCGTGTGAGGCACGTGTTGATAGATGGGGGTGCCGGGCTTAATATTTGTTCTTTGAGCTTATTGAAGGCCTTGGGTTATTTAGAAGAAGTCATTGATACAAGGAAGAAGATAACTATCAAGGCTTATGATGAAGCAGAATGTAGTTCTAAAGGATTGGCTGTTCTTCCTATTTGAATTGGTCCTGTAGAGAAAGATATTTTGTTTCAGATTGTTGATGCCGGTCCTTTGGCTTACAATATTTTTTTAGGTAGACAATGGATACATGAGATGCAAGCGGTCCCATCTACTTATCATCAGTGTGTAAAGTTCCCCTACAATGGAATAGAAGTCTGCATACCTGGGGACAGCACACTGTTAGTCAACACAATTTCAGCAGGGTCTCACATTCCTTTGAATAGGGAGGCTAACACTTTTGATACTACATTTGAACAATGAAAGAATAAATTCAAGACCATAGATCTTGGTATGGGGGATTACAAATTGGATTCATTCACAAAATTGCCAATTTCCCCTAGGTCTTATGGCAAACCTTCTCAAGAAATGAAGCCCTCATCTTTAGCCATGACATTGTTCGATAAGTTTGTGGAATCCTCAGTTTCGATTCCAGAAGAAAAAGAAGAGGCTATTGTTAGGGACTGGATTTACTGAGAAGAGAAATACCTACATAATGAGAATTTTGCACCTTCCCCTAGAGCTTATGGGAGAGGGTATACATTGGTCAAGAATATGGGTTATCCAGGATAGGGTCCCCTTAGTCATAGGCTAGATGCTAGGGCTGAACCTCTTAACCATGCCCTTTTTGGATGAAGGAATAAGTCAACAGTTGGCTTAGGTTTTGAAAATAAGAAACAAAAAAGTGTCCCTGTCTCAGCTGCGAAAGACAGTGACAATGACTCAGACTACACACCTAATCTCTCTAATCAACAAGACATGTCTGATGATTGGGTGCCTTCAACAAATCTCCTTTGGGGAGATTCACAAGATTTGACAACTGACAGTATGAATGCTAGATTGACAATGGAAAGTGTTGCTATCCTAGCTACGATCGATAGTAACAATGCTAGTGTTAGAGAAGGGGAAACTCTTCCCAATCTTGAGGCTTCTACATAATAGGGCCCAAATAATGATTCAGAAATAGACTCACATGAGTTTGAATGGGACTCACTTTCAGATGCAACAGTTGAGTTGGACATGGATGTTGTCCATACTTATAGTACTCAACCCAATGTGACCAACGAGCCTAGTGTAGGATTGGAGGATTGGACTCCTCAAATTGCCTTAGTGGATGATGCTTCATTTGAAAGGACAAATCCTAACTCGGGTATCTTAGGAGGGGACTTGATGAATCTTGATTATATGGTCACCAGAGATAACACCTTCCACATAAACAATGTTGAACCAGTCATTGACTTACCCCTTGTTCACTACGACCTAATTGACTGGTCTCAGTGACATCAAGAGCCTAAACTTCTCACTTTTCAGAATGACTATGAAATTGCTTGTTATCTAAATTCTCTTGAACCTGTAGTCTCTTCCACTAGGGAACTGACAACAAGTATGACGGAGCCTGATATTAAGTACCTCAGTCTAAAAATAAAAGAAAAAGAAAAAAAGAAAGATGGTTCTGATGGCGAAAACCACTTTGTGGCGGTGTCAGAACCCAAAATAGTAAAAATAAAAGACGTATCTGAAGGTGAAAACCTTTTTGAGGTGCCTAAGGATGGGGTACTTAATAACTTGCCAAGTTACTTCTAAGACAGGTCATCAATTCTCATTGAGCCCACACAACCAGTCAATTTGAATACAGAAGAGGCTCCCCAAATAGTGCACCTAGCTCAGTCTCTATCAGTTGGAGAAAAAGAGGCATATACAAAATTTTTGCAAAAGAAGAAAATCAACTTTGCTTGGACATATTCTAATATGCCAGGGCTTGACACTGATCTTATTATGCATCATCTATCTATAGCTCTAGGAATAAAACTGGTGAAACAAAAGTTGAGGAAAATGCATCCTCACATAGCTCTTCTTGTTAAAGCTAAATTAGAAAAGCTCTTATGCGCAGGATTCATTCGAGCTATCGACTATGCTGAGTGGATCTCCAATATTGTTCCAGTTTCAAAACATGATGGGTCCATTTGCATTTGCACAAACTTTAGAGACCTCAACAAAGCGTGCCCAAAGGATGACTTTCCACTCCCTAACATAGACATGATAGTGGATATGACCGCGGGCTATGAGATATACTCTTTAATGGATGGCTTTTCTGGATATAACTAAATAAAAATAGCTCCTGAAGATCAAGAGAAAACATCTTTCACATGTGCATGGGGAACCTATTGTTGGAACGTCATGCATTTGGCTTAAAGAATGCAGGAGCAACATACCAGTGAGCTATGACCACAATTTTTCATGATATGATGCATTAGAACATGGAAGATTATGTGGATGATACCTTGGCTAAATCTAGAAAATGGGACACACACCTCGATGATCTAGAAGTAATTCTAGATCGCATGGCACAGTTTCAGCTTAGATTGAATCCAAAAAATTGTGCATTTGGAGTTGCCTCAGGTAAACTCCTAGGATTCATAATTTCAGCAAAAGGAATAGAGGTTGATCCTGAAAAGGTCCAAGCTATATTAGATATGCCACCTCCAAGAAATATCAGTCAAATGAGAAGTCTTTAGGGACGTCTTCAGTCGATCAAGAGGTTTATTTCTCAGCTTGCAGACAGAGCACAACCTTTTAATAAGACATTGCATAAGGGTGCTTCTTGCATGTGGAATGAGGAATGCCAAAAGAGCCTAGATCAAATTAAACAATACTTGGCTAATCCTCCAATTTTGATGCTGCCTATTCCTGGGAAAGATTTTATACATTTTAGCAATAGAGTCTTCCTTAGGGGCATTGTTGGCTCAATTAGATGATACTAGGAAAGAAAGGGCAATTTACTACATTAGTCGTACTCTAGTATCTTATGAGATCAATTATAATAGCATTGAAAAGTCTTGTCTGGCAGTAGTGTTTGCTTCCCAAAAGTTGCGACACTATATGCTTGCTCATACTATACATTTGGTTGCAAAAATTGATCCTCTTAAGTACTTGCTTAGTAAGGCTGCCCTCATGGGTAGGCTTGCCAAGTGGATGATGGTTTTATCTGAATTTGATATAGAGTACATTGAAATAAAGGCCATAAAAGGGCAAGCTATTGCTAACTAATTAGCTGACTTTCCAGTTAAGGATAGTATGCCTATTCAGGTAGAATTCCCAGATGAACACATACTGTATATGACTACCTGCACTTGGAAGATGTTCTTTGATAGTTCCCACATGCAAAATGGATCAGGTGCTGGAGTATTATTTGTCTCTCCACATGAGTACAACATTCCAAAGTCTTACAAACTTTTATTCCCATGTACAAATAATATTGCCGAATATGAAGCTTTGACCAATGGATTGAAAATGGCTATAGAATGGAACATAACAGAATTACATGTCTTTGGGGATTCACAGTTAATTATAAACCAAGTCAATGAGGAGTATCAAACCAAGGATGATAAATTAGTACCTTACAAAAAGATGGTTGAATCATTGAGACGTTACTTTACATTTGTGACATTTCAACAGATCCCTAGGACAGAGAACAAAGCTGTAGATGCTATGGCCACATTAGCTTCACTCCTTCAGTTGGAACAACGTGAATCAAGATTTGAATTCCTGGTGGAAGAGCTACACCATCCCATATTTGACTCATCTGAAAGCAATGTCATTTGTACCCTTGTCACACATGAGTCTTCCCGCTATGGTGCTATCTATTCATATCTATGCGATGGCATCATCCCTGACACTTTCAATCATTTTGAATGTTGAAACCTCATTCGTAACGCCTCTCACCACACCCTTATCTCTGGTGATTTATATAGGAGGGGTTTAGATGGGACACTTCTTAGGTTCTTGGAAAAGGAGGAATCCAACCAAGCGTTAGCAGACATCCACAAGGGCATTTGTGGTGGACATTCTAATGGTCTTTCCATGGCCCAAAGGTTTCTTAGGGTGGGGTATTACTGGCCCATAATGCAGACAGATGCAGTAGCTTTCGCTAAGTCTTGTGAGAAATGTCAAAAACATGGAAACTTGATTCATGCGCTAGGTAGGGAGCTAATTCCTTCCATTTCTCATTGGCCATTTCAGCGCTAGGCCTTTGACCTTGTTGGACAAATTCACCCCAACTCATCAGGTGGACATAAGTTTATCATCACAGCTACTGATTATTTCACAAAATGGGTAGAGGTAGTCCCTCTTTCTGTTGCCTCGGGCAAAACAATTTCACTCTTTATCCTGAATCATATTATTTGCCAATTTGGAGTGCCTTTTGAGATTATTACTGATAATGGAGGACAATTCAAGAACAAGGACCTAAAGAATTTATGCAAAAAGTTTAAAATCAAACAACATTGGTCCTCTATCTATTTTCCATAGGGAAACGAATAGGTAGAAACATCTAATAAAACCATTCTTAAAATCCTTCATAGAACAGTACACAAGAATGGTAGGGATTGACACTTACAAATCAATCCAACACTATGGGCCTATAGAACTAGCATTCGTACACGTACAGGAGCTACTCCTTTTGCTCTTACCTATGGCACTGAAGCAGTGTTGCCTTTAGAAGTAGAGATACCTTCACTTAGAGTCTCACTCAAAGGTTTAATTACATATGAGGATTACTGCGCCATGAGGTTGCAAGAACTAGAACTTCTAAATGAGAAGCATAAGGCTTCCTTTGATCACATGAGAGTATACCAGAAGCATATGTCCAAAACATTCAACAAGAAGGTTCACCCTAGGGAATTTTAGATAGGTGATCTTGTTTTGAGAGAGAACCCTAAGAATCAACAGAACAGAGAACAAATGGGCAAGTTTGAACCTAATTGGCTTGGACCATACATTATTACAACAACGTTTGGTACAAGTGTATATTTACTATCGAATGAAGATGGAGAACAGCTCCCTGAGCCCATCAACATTTTGCGCCTAAAGAAGTTCTATCCTTGATGCCCATTTATGTCTGGGGGCATCCTTTGTACATATTTATTGATCCTGAAAAAATACCAAAAAAATATATATATGATGCTAAAAAAATCCTAAAAAGCATATACAGTCCTGAAAAAATACAAAAAAATTAAAAAATAGCAAAAAAATTCAAAAAAAATAGAAAAAGTGCCTTGGTGAAAACCTGGAAACAGGCGCCTTGGTAGCAAAAATCCAAAAAAATGAAAAAAAGAAAAAAAGAAAAAAAGAAAATTGCAATAAATCCAAGTGGTGAAAACCTGGAAACAGGCGCTGCTTGAGGCCTTTTGCACCCCTATTTCTTAGCATGCATCCTCGACACTGAGCCTTTCTCCATCATACCTTGTCCTTATTTGGCTTAGTCTGGAATTAGTCTTTACCTTTGTCTAGGGGGCATAACTGTTCGCATAGGTCCTTTAGGTGCATTTGTCTCTTGGGGCATTTCACAACACGTGTTTTTCAACACCACCCCAAATAGTGTTTCTCAACACTACCCTTGAGTCGAGTGTTTCTTAACACTTATCAGATGTCTTACCCAACAGTCTAGTATGATGCGACATTGCTCATTTGCAAATGTGATACTCAAAGTTTGACTCTATGACCAACACACACAAACTTAAACAATCAACTCGTCGAGATATGTTGACTTTTTTCCTTTGTGTGCTGTCTATGCGGATTTCTTTGATGAGAGGTCTCTCCCTGAGAAGTTTTCGATGATGCATAGCTAGAAGACTGAGGGTATGAGAACATGTTTTATTTCTTTATCTACTTGTGGGTATATTTTGTTGATCCTAACTGTCATGAGCATTTATGCTGGTCTTACTTGACACTTGGGGTTGACAAGGTATTATCCTTGACTATTTTGCGAGTGCATGCTTCTAGTTATCCTAACTTTCATGTGTCTTGATACAAGCATAATCTCACCATATCAAACTTAGGTGATCTCACTGCACTAGTCATCTTGACCTACATGTCCTTGATGCCTAGGTGGGATTTCCACATTTCTATCTAATAAAGATCATATTCATATCCACATAGTTATGCTAGTGTGCATTGTATGATCTTGCGACGCTACCAATAACGCTCGATGATGATAATTAGATGTCTATAGGCGTTGTGACCTTGCAAGTCAACCACTTTCATAGTAGCTTGCATTCTTAGGTTCATCATAGTTTAGTTTTTGCATCTTGCATATGGAGAGAGCTCTCCTTTTTATCATCTACAGACTAGTTGGTCAACTGTGCTCATTTTCTGATTCTTCTTGATCATATCTTTCATTTCTGGTCTTTCATATCACATCATTTTCTATCCATTTTCAGACTTGAAATTGAAATATGAGGTCATCTTGCCAATCAAAATCGCATTTCAAATCTTCTCCCTCTTCTGCGCAGTTGACTGACTTTTTGAGGCATAATTTGATTTTCGATGGACTTTCTTCCTTCCATGTTTCTCAAATTTTCTAATCTTTCATTCACTCTATTTCTAGTCTTTTATTTCTATTCTTCTACTTCCTCACTGGGGCATGTTTCATTGACTAATGGTTATCTTGTTATCACTTATCTTTGATTATGATTTCATTTCGATTTGATCATCTTTTATCAATTTGCTATTCTCCTCTATCTGATTTTAATTTTGATTCCGAGGGGGCAGTACCTATGAGATTCTCATCCCTGATTCTCTTGATTTTCTTGATTCAAACATCTTTTGTGAGTTCTTGCTCAAATTTGAGATTCTTATCTCTTACTTTGAATGTGATCCCGAATCAACCTCATGTTCAAAGGCCTTTGTTTATGCTTTGTCTAGGTGTGATCCCGAATCGACCTCACATCTGAGTTGTTTTGTGATCCTAGATCGATCTCACATTTCAACTTCATTCTTTGACTACATTTGTTCTCAAATCGATCACACATTAGTCAAAGAGGGGCAAATGTATGCACCCAAAAATGGTCGCCTAGACTTTGGGCCCCATTTATTTGATTTATTTATCCTAAATCAGTTTTATCAATAATCAATATTTTCAACATTATCAATTTCTTGATCAAGTCTTAATTTCAATCATATATTAGATTTTTATCCTTGGGCTAACCATTTTATCCTAAGTCTTTATTTAATCAAAAGGAATATTTCCTCCCCTTTTATTAAATAAAAAGCCCCCACTTTTCTTCTTATCCTAAGTTGCACAAATAAAGTATTATTCCTATTTTATAAAAATGAGAAAAGCACTTTTTGTCTCATATGGACATAAAGTCAACTCCTATTTTCCTATTGGAGGATACTTGTGCATATGGATTGCTCCTCTTTCAAGCTCCATCGCTGATTAAGACTTTTGCCTCTTAATCTCATTGGTCCATTTCACCTCATTTCTTATAAAAGGAGAGCTCTCTCCCTCATTTTAGGTCACTTGTTTTTATGCTAACTCTATGCTGCAGTAATTTTTGAAGACTTTGGAGCTTTTTGGAGATCATTGTTGCATTACATCTTAGAGTTCTTCATTTGCTTCATAGTTTAGTTTCCATTCTTGCATAGTAGTTCATGTTTATGCTTTCATAGCTTAGATTTCACTTTCAAGCTTTAGAATAACTCATCTAGTTTAATAGGAAGGGTTGTAACACATTGCTATTTCCATTTCATAGCTTAGTTTGTACTTCCATTTTCATAGCATAGCTTGCACATTTGCATTCTCATTCTTAGCTTTCATTTCATTGAAATTCCATTTGATTCTTTGGAGATATTGGCACTCTTGCCCTTGTCCTCATTCGAATATCTCATTGTATGGTTGACTAGCAAGGTCACAAGCTCAATAGCTCTAGCTGAGAGCAAATTCATAATCTTGCAACTCCATGCATAGAGAGCTATGGATCGATTTGTGAGGGCTCATTCTTGAGTTTCCTTGCATGTAAGGATTCATAGAAGTGCACTACTTTTGTGTGTACAATAGGCACTGACCCTAGGCAAGCTCAGTAGGAGTCGCCATAAGAAGGGCTACCATCAGAGCCCATCCCATCAAAAAGCCATTCTGCTAATGACCTGACATGATAAGCTCTCCGATCATCCTAGCGATAATGCACTCTAAACGGTGCATCTGACCATATCTCTGTACATGGGTCTCCCAAGAAATGGACTCCGTCAATTGTGTATCATCACCAAATAGATGCTTAAAGGCATGAAGACCAGTCTTGCCAGAACTCACATACTTAGGACGTCGACTACTATGGAATGGAATGCATAGTATCCTATAAATATCCTTTGGAGTCACACTCATCTCTCCAGTCGGTAAATGAAAGGTCTGAGTCTCTGAGTGAAATCTCTCTATCAACGCAGTCAATAGGCCATGATTTACCCTAATATCGAGTAAATGAATGAGATGCTCAAAACTGCATGCAGCAAGATGAACCCTCATAGGGTCAGGAAGCGAGACACACAGTCTTTGTGTCGCTAGGTAAGAATGACGAACATGAACGTCTGGATATGTGACCTAAATCATACAAAAATGGGGTGTTTTATCAGAAATTGAGTTCAAAATCAGATTAATAGTACAAGAATGGAATAGTTTGATATTTTAGAAGGTGGGTGAAAGGGTCAGCAACCAGGCAAAATTATCAGAAAAATCAAATTTTTGACCTAAGAATCAGTTTTTAGCTCACTATTTTTCAAACGACATTCCAAACTAGCATCAAGTGTCGTACGACACTCCATAGTAGACCAAATGACAAACCATGGTCGTACGACATTGTACACGACATCATATGAGTTTTGAGGGACCCGATGAAATGTCGTACGACACAAGGGTCCCTCTCATACAAAACTTGGGTGGACTTGAAATGACAAAAGAAATTAAAATGAAGTGTCGTACGAGTCTGGGATGGGACTCGTACGAGTTTTCAAACATGCAAAATTCAAAAAGCAAAACGTGTATGAAAAAATTAAAAAATGCTATAAAACATGAAAAAATTGCATTTTCAGAGGGGCATAGAGGTCCAACTACCAGATGTCCATACTGTCGGGGTCTCTGGTATCTCCGGCTACGCTCAAATCGATGCGAACTCACAGGAACCTTCAGATCTCGCTGTTCTACCATTTTCTTACTCAGAGGGCTCCACAAAGTCTCCAAAGTCTCCAAAGTCAAATGGTTGAAATGAATTGAAAATGACCCTTCAGGCCTTTATATAGCATTTGACCCAATTTTTCAAAAGTGCTCCGTTTTTCATGAAAATTGCACCTCTGGCTAATTTCGATGTTCTGAATCCATTTTCGGGATCAAAATTTAAATCTGAGATTGTTTACTATGTCAAAATCATGATTTATAATTTTTGGGCCCAAGACGGTCTACTACTTGCATCATCGACCTTCCATCATCACAAAAATCCATTATTCAACTTAATTGATTATCTTCCATCAAACTATCAAAATTTCAACCTTGGTCAACTCATGGTCAAACCTAGTCAAACTTGGTCTTCTAGACCTCCAAACGATGTAGAATGCATTCTCAAATGTGTTTAACCATTTCTTAAATCAATTTACATGCTTCTGAACTATCAACACTGAATTTTCTTGTCAGATTTCAATTTTAATCCTGAAGGGGGCATGGTATTGCATATCATTCAAAGTCTGTAATCAATTTGAAATCATATCTTTCTTCAGTAATCAAGACAACAACCATGTCTAGTTGCTGATTCATCAAAAGTCCTCATCGCTCGGGGAAAATCTATCATCGCTCAGGGCATATTAGATTCATCGAGATCCATATCAATCTGGTACTCTCCTAATCTTGTAAATTGTATCAGTTTTTGCAACTATTGGTTCAATTGTGTTATTTCCTTGATTCTTCGGTAACTGAAGGGTTTAGATGTGATACCTACGTGATTCTTCTAAGGACAATCAAGTTTGGAATCGGTCACTCACTTCTTCGCAATCATAAGGTTTGAAATTAGGCATTTTGACACTTCTTTGCAATCATTGGTTCATTACTTTTATAGTTTCCATTATCTTTGGTCATTTAGGACCTATTATCTTCATATCAAATCTTTCAATCAGCTTTTGTCTCATATCAATTATCAAACATCAGTTTCATATCTTTATCAAACATAGACTGTCTTTGAACCACTGCGCTTCACACAATAATTCAAAGAGGGGCAAAATATAATACCCCAAAAATAGGCTATAAGTTCAGTAACCTCCTATATCGACATATCGAACGAAATCAACATCGAAGTCCTAACCAAAGGCACATCTGAACATCATCGAATCCTAATTGATTATCATAAATTTCACATTGGGGAATATTCTTAGTAATATTCCCAATTATCTTAATTATCTTTAATTTTATAATTATTTGGCGATAAATCATATTTATCCTAAAGTTTGATTAATTGAATATTCTGAATATTTAATTAATTAGATTTAATTTGGCCACTTAATTATTTAATTGAATTTAATTCTATTATTCCTAATTATGATATTTAATTTTGACAGTAAATCCAAAATCTTACAAATAATTGATTAAATATTTTATTTAATTAATTAAATCATTTTGTCAATTTTTAATATTGTAATTTTGAATAAAAGTTTGAAAAATAATTGATTAACCCATAAATCAATTGTTTTATTTTTCAAAATCAGTTAAGTTGAGAATAAATCACTTTATTTATTCATTAATTCATAATTATTTATGTGCACAATCAAAGAGCAGTTAAACTCCAAATCAGAAAATCAATGCAAGTTATTGACTTTTTGGAACTCAACATCATTTTTGAGTTTTAAAGTTGATCTAAACTTCTAATTTGAGTTAAAAAGTTGTTTTTGCATGATTTGTATGTTTTTGTGAATTAAATTATCTTTATTTTTAGATAACTCAAAAATCAAGCTGAGTTATTTGAGTGATTTATGGCTTTTGTCCATGCACCTCTAAAGCCCTGGATTTCTATAAATTAAGGCTCAGCTCTTCATAATTCATCTCATAATTTTGCGAGCTTACTCTGCCAAAGTCGTCTATGAATTGCACAACTATTTTGAAGAATTGGAATTTGGAGAATCAAAGCTTATTGTGAATCAAGGCTATTGTGAGATCAATTTGGTTTTTACATTCATTTAGATTCTTTGTCATATCATTATTGGATCAATTTCATATTAGTTCATTCTAGATTAGATTCATATCAGTTTTTTTCATATCATTGCATCTAAAATATCAAAAATATAGATTAATTGCATTCATATTTCATATCAGTTTTGCATTCAAATCCTTCATTTAGGTGTCGTCAATGTCACTGATCTCGATAACAATCCGAGAACATCATACTCGCACCTATTAGAAGGCAATAAATCGCCTGGTTAGTTTAGTTTCAATTATTGCATGATTTCAATTTTTGCTAACCTCTAATATTTTATTGAAGTGTTGTGTCTACAGATCAGGTACAATTTTCACACACACATCTAGTAGATATCCGAGGTAGTGGGAATGAGATAATTGACTTGGGTGACAATGTAATAGATGATGATGATGATGATGCAAAGAAGGGGAAAAAATCCAAATAAAAAATGGGTCTGGAGTGGGATATGTTGAGAAATTTCAAATTGATTGGGTGTGAAAGTATCAATTCACTGAACCAATGGAGAATCAAAAGAAAGGAAAGCCTCCAATAAAATGCAAGTGTAATATTTTTAGTTAGAGACACAAAAAGGACAAGAGGTTGCAACTAAAACTTGACACCATATAAATAATATTGGTAAATTTTATGAAAAAAATCATCGATGGAATTGAAAAATTAGTGATAAGATGGAAATCAAAGGAGTAATGTCAACTTGTTAATAATGTCTTAGAATATGATGCAAATTTGAAAAGATATGAAAATATTGTTGAATGTGGAGGTTCTATTGAAGTTATTTTTGGAAATGCAATGGTAGTGGAACAGTTGAGAAAAAATGTTCAGCTAAGTGTTGTTTTTGTTGGAAACTATAATTGAAATAATTATTGTATTGTCATTGATGTCAAACCTTAACTGGTAAGACAATTGCTATCCAAGAAAGTACCATATCTATTGATTGATGAAAAGGATTAGGGCAATGGAGATAACAAGAGAACCTAAGGAAAGGTTGAGTTATTTGATACTTCAATGGGTACTTGATTATTTGGCACATTGATAAGATAATGTATTATTTATCTAAGTAAGAAGAAAGACTGAAGAAGTAGGCTTAACTAAGAAAAAGTGAAGAAATCAATTTAAGTTGAATGATGTTAGTGTCGACCGAGCACCGGTATATGCCGAGTAAATTTAGGGTTGACTGAACATCAGTTTATGTCGAGCAACAAGAAATTACTGAGCAAGATAGTGTTAGTTGAGGAAGATAGTTTGTAGAGATGACCGAGTTACGCAGTGATGACCGAGGAGATGAACACAATATTGACCGAGTGTTAGTAATTTACATTTAGAGAAATAATTGAGATTCCCAGCTGACATAGTTGAATTCTTAGATTATGTAAATCATGTTGACTTTATTAATTGATTGTGTGGAGAATTTAATGCATGGTAAATCATTTTATTATGGATTCAATGAGAGGTTTGAAGATGTATCTAGAAGGAAGGATGAAGAGCTTAAATGTTGGAAGGATTCGATGAATCTGACCTAAACCTAAGATCTACGGAGGAGATTAAGTGGTAAAAGATGGATCTACCTAATTAAAGAGGTATAAAGAAAAACCTAATTGTGAGGTTACATCATGTGTTGAAGTTGTTGATGTTATTGACTGACAAGTCTAAGTAGAAGGCTGAAGGTGAAATTGTGAAGGAGTTGACCAAAGTTGTGATTTCTTGAAGAAAATTATGAGAAGATCAGTGATGGAGATGGAAATGGAGCTCAGTCAATAAATCAACATATATGTGCGAATTGGATCTATTATTTGCAAAGTGAGTTGTATGTTTTTGAGATTAGAAACTATTGTTACTTTCTAACCACTGTATTGGTCTAAATCCTTTAATCAAGGTTGTCCTAATAGTCATTGTTTAAATCCTTTAATCAAGGTGGCATTCTAATGGAATGTACTTAAATCCTCTAACTAGGTCACTTTTGACATAGTGTTTAAATCCTTTAATAGGGTCACACCTAGCAGTGTGTTTGTAAACCTTTAACAAGGTTGGCTTTTCACATAGCTCACTTCAGAAGATTGAAAATATTAGTAACATGTTACAAAGTGGTTTTTCCCAAGTTGGGTTTCCACTATAAATCCTGGTGTTATACTTGTGTGAATGTTTTGATGTGAATGTTTCTATATTCTGCAAGTTAATTACTTTTGGATAGTGGACTGCATGTTATATGTCTCTGATATATATACTTTAGAGATTGAGTTGTGTTGGTGATTAGATCTTAGATTGTTGAAGTGTTTAAAAGTTCAATTGGTACATTTGGATCTGAGAACAACTGATTCACCCCCCCCTCTATTGTTCTAAATAATATTAACAATTGGTATCAGAGTTGTTGGTGCTTAGAGAGAAAAGTTTAAAGATACTTGAATGTAATGATCAAGATGTATAAAAAGGAGGTACCAAAGTTGAACAAAGAGAACTTCCCTGCATGGTAGAGTCTGATGAAACTGCATCTAGCTGGTATTGGTGATTCAGTGAAGTATTATGTTGAACATGACTATGTTATACCTGCTGCACCTTTGACTGCCAAGGAGATGAAAGAAAAATAGGAACACAATCCAACAATGTTGGAGATTGCATCTTCCTTAAGCTATCCTGAATTTGAAGATATCAAAGATTGCACTACTGCAAAGCAAATGTGGGATACTCTTGTAACTATCTATGGTGGTGATAAAAATGTACTAAGAGAAAAAGATGAAAGCTTGAGAGGTAAGTTTGATGATATGAAAATGCAAGAAGGTGAAAATATCGCTTAGTACTGTGGTAGAATTAAGGAGACAGTGAATGCTATTAGAGGAGCTAATGGAATTATTGATGATGAGACTATTATTGGTAAGGTATTGAGAACTTTTCTTCCTATCTATGCTATCAAAATTTATGCAATACAAGAATCAAGATGTAACCCTGGTAATGTCCTAACTTTGGAAAGTCTTGTTGGTAAGCTTATTGCTTTTGAGCTATCTAACTATGTTAACTACATTGTTCCTAATGTTGAATCTATATTCAAGTCACAAATGGTTTTGCACAAGTCTAAGAGAGAAAAAAAAATGTGTGAAAAGTGATAGTGACACTTCTGATGAGGAACTAGATGATCTTGAAGCACTCATGGCTAGAAAATTAAAAAGAGGAAAAGGAAAATATAAAGATAAACTTCCTATAATCTTCTTTTCATGTAACAAAGTTGGCCATATTGCAGCAAGATGTCCTGACATGAATGACAAGGATGAGGAAGGAGAAAGCAAGTACATAAATAAGAGAGATAAAAGAGATCACCGAAGGTACAAAGAATACAAGGACAAAGGTAAGAAATCCTGTTATATTGCTGAAGAGGAAACTGACAGTGACAGTGATGATTTTGATATTGAAGTAGTTTATGTTGCTATAAAGATGATTTTGATGAAGATGAAAAAATTGCACTTATTTCTTATGTGAGTAAAGGTGATAAATAGATTATTGATAGTGGTTTCTCACATCACATGACTAGTGATAAGAGTAAATTTGAAACCCTAGATCATTACAAAGGTAGAAGTATTAAGTTTGGTAATGATGCTCCATGTCCCGTGAGAGGTAAAGGATCACTTAAGCTAACTGATAAGATTACGTGTGAAAATGCCTATTGGGTTGAAGGTCTTAACTAAAATTTGCTGAGTGTTGCCCAACTTAACAACACTAGTTATCGAGTGGAGTTTCATCACATAAAGGCTAAAATATTTGATGCCACTGGTGAACTAATTGGAAGTGGAGAACAAAATAGAGGTAACTTGTTCTATCTAGATCTATCTGAAGAGACATGTTTGTTTGCATAATTTGATGATGTATGGTTATGGCATAAGAGGCTATGTCATGTAAACTTTGACAATCTGGTGAATATTAGTAAAAAGAAGAAAGTTAGAGGTTTGCTGAAATTGAAGAAACCTGATAATGTGATGTGTAAATAGTGTCTATTGGGAAAAATGATAGAGTCTAGTTTCAAGAGCAAGACTTTTACTTCTGAAAATATTTTGGATTTGGTTCATACTGACCTTTGTGGACCTATGGGTGTACAAAGTTATTGTGGTGCTAAATAATTTATATTGTTTGTTGATGACTACACTAAGATGATGACTTTAATGTTTTTGAAAGAAAAATATGATGCATTTCAGTTGTTTAATGGTATTTGGAAAAAGTTAAAAAAGAAATAGGTAGAGGCCTGAAATGTCAGAGATTTGACCAAGGTGGAGAGTTTATATCAAATGAGTTCAATCTGTTCTGCAATGATAGAGGAATCAAGAGACATATGTCTGCACCTAGAACACCTCCACAAAATGGTATAGCTGAGAGAAGAAACAAGTCAATTATGGATTGTGCAAGAACACTAATGATTGACAAGAATGTTGCACAAAATTAATGGAGAGAAGCTGTGAGTACAACTATTTATACTTTAAACTGAGTACAAATCAAGAAAGGTACAAATGCTACACCTTATGAAATTATGGCATGGATATGCACATAATGTGAAATACTTTAGAATCTTTGGGAGTAAATGCTATATACTGAAAGATAATAGGAATGGAAAGTTTGATACAAAAAGTGATGAAGGTATATTTCTAGGTTATTCCACTAAGAGTAAAGCTTATACGTGTTTGAATTATAACACTAACAAAGTTGTGGAAAGTGCAAATGTGAGAGTTCATGAATATACAAAGAAGAACGAACTAGAAGGTAAACAAGAACCTAAAGATTATAGATATTTTGTCTACATGGAAGAAGGAGAGGCAAGTAACACACTTAAACCAGATGTAGAGTCATGGGTAAGCAATGTCGAGCATTAGGAGGATGCTGCCGAGCAATCAGAAGTAGAAACTAAAATTTTTCATGATGAACCTGAAGATTAAGAAGAAAAGAAATCTGAACCTACATTGGCACAATATGTGAGAAGACATCATAATCCTGAGAAAATCATTGGAGATAAGGAATCTGGAATCTTGACCATAAGTAAGTTGAAAGACCCTACATGTTTATTATGTGAGTTTGAGCCTAAGATAGTAAAAGAGGCTTTAGAGAATGAAGATTGGATTCAAGCTATGAATGAAGAAATAGATCAAATAGAAAATAATGACACCTGGACTCTGGTGCTGAGACCAGAAGACAAGAATGTTATTGGAACAAAATGAGTATTCAGAAACAAGCTTAATGGACATGGACAAGTCACAAGGAACAAGGCAAGATTGGTATGCAAAGGTTATGCACAAGAAGAAGGAATAGACTATGGTGAAACATTTGCCCCTATAGAAAGATTAGAAGGAGTGAGAACTCTACTTGCATATGCTGCATACAAAAATTTCAAAGTATATCAGATGGATGTCAAATCTGCATTTCTGAATGGTAAATTAGAAGAAGAAGTATACATTGAACAACATGAAGGATTTGTTGATCCAAACAAGAAAAATATGGTTTGAAAATGGAACAAGGTGCTATATGTATTGAAACAAGCCCCTAGAGCATGGTATGAGAGGCTGCAAAATTATTTGATAAAGATTAGATTTACAAGGACAAATGACAACAACAATCTGTACATGAAAGCTGAAGAAGGTAAAGGGATTTTTTTAGTTGAAATTTTTGTGGATGATATCATATTTGGAGGACAAGATGCCTTATGTCAGAAATTTTCAAATGAGATGCAAAGTGAGTTTGAGATGTCTATGTTTGGTGAGATAAAATTCTTTGTTGGATTGCAAGTCTATGAGATTGATATTGACTGAGCATCTAGGTCAATTAAGGCTTTACTGGCAGAATTAAGGCTTTACTGGCAGATCGTAAGGATCCATAGGCTACTAGGTTTGGAACCTATGAAGAGGCCAAACAGAGAATACAAATGAATCTAGTAATTGGAAAAGTTACAAAGAAATCTAGGAAAATGATAGATAAATTAGTGAAACAATTCGGAGATGATGTAGATGATGTTGATGCATCTGAGAATATTCTGGTTGAGGTAGCAACCAAGGGTTAGTTACTCCTAGCTGACACTACATATGATGAAGAGGCAATCGAGTCAGAGAAAGACATAGTGTCTACATCGATTAAGACCACTCCAAAAAGGAAGCAAGCAAAAGTACAAACATAAGAAAGTACAAGATCTACCACTATTACTTCACCACCTTTAAATAAAGGAGTTGTAAAATAACAAGGCCCACTCCTACAAAGACTTAACAAAAGAAGAAGAGAGGTGCACAAGCCATCTCTAAGGCACCAATGAAAAGAAGGCTAATAAGAGGTAAGGATGACATTGATGATGATAAAATTCAAAAAGGTACCAATCAAATTCTCTAAATATGTACCTAAAAGTTTATATGAGAAAGTATCTGCTAGGTGGACCTATGCCTTGAGAATAAAAAAGAAGACAAGGGAACACTCCTTGATATTGGCAATGCCCACATTATCAATTCCCGAGATAGAAGATATGATGAAATGATATTCTAAGAGATTTTTGGTGAAAAGAAGAGCACTAAAAATTTTGGCTGGAAAACTTGCAGAGATAAATGAGAATATTTAATTATTATGGACTTCTATCCTCTAAGCCCGAGCTAAAGCTGACAAGCTAGCACTAGTGGTGATACCCGAGAAGAAGAGAAAAAGGAAAGGTAAAGGTATACACTTAGATGATGCTGATCTAGATACCAAGGAACCTATAGAGCTATCTGACACTGAGGTACTAGACACCACCATAGACATAGATTTTTATCTAGTAGGATATAGAGAAGTATACCAGGATCCTCCTGAGCAGGTTATAATAATAGGGACTAATGATGTTCTTATTGAAGACATCACAAATGGTGATCTTGATGATGTTAAGGATGATGAGGATATTACTATTTCTGTAGAACAAACTGAAGAAAATGCACCAATTGAGGCAAAAACTAGTGTAATACCGGGTGACCTTCCTATTCTAGTACAAGCAGTTGAGATAATTTCTCAAAAGAAACCCAAAGGCTCAACCCCTGAGAAACCAAAAGAGATAACAAGGGAGAAAGGATCAAGTGAACATGGCACAACAGATCCAAATGTGCCTAAGGACACAAAGGTAGAGACACAAGCACCGAAAGGCCCCAAGCTGACCAAAACTACCAACACTGACACCACAACTGAAGTACCAACACAATTGATCAAGACACTGGTCATCGAGAAAAAGAAAGAAGAAAGTGTGTCAACCGAGCATGAACAAACAAATATAGAGACACAAGCTCTAGTTCCTTTTGTTAAAATGTCACCACAAGAGAAGAAGAAGAAAAAGAAGTATGAAAAAGGACCAATCACATTAGATGAGATTATAAAGATCCCAGAATGTGACCCAAGAACATTGGATCCTAAAGAACTTAGAAAATATGGGGAGTTGTGCACGAGGAAGGAAGCACAGGAAAAACTAAGGAAGGTGAGTAAAAGCAAATAGATTTTTAAGGAGGTTAGAGACATCCTTCAACAAGTTGTTCCCGAGATCACAATAAATGAGGACACTCTTATTTTAGATCAACTTGCATCTCTAACAAATCACATCAATGCCCCTGATATTGATGCCAAGAAGAGAATTGAAGAAAGGGCTGAAGCAAAGATTCAGATGAAATTAGCGGAGAAAATTAGTCAAGAAGTGGCTATCAATCAGGTGAACTTATCTAAGGTAATAACCGAGATTCAATCTATTACTCAGAGAATTGTACAATTTTTTTTAAAGTTATGCACTGTAGACCAATTCACTGCCGAGGTTAGTGAAAATATTAAGAAGTTAGATGAAGAGATCTTGGTCATTTAAAATGCATCTCTAACTAAGCCTAATGCTTTTCACAAGCATATACTAAAAGTTCAAGAACTGAGGCGGTTGAGATCATAATTGAGGAAGCTGAAAGACAACATAAGTGACCAAGTCACCGAGCTTCAAGCCGACTTGCTTCCCCACCTAAAAATCATGGAGAGACATATTGAGAAGGCTAAAGCCTTAGTAGCTACCCCAAAGATTTCAGTCTTGGAAAATATTTTTGATATGCATGCACAAGTCGGTCTAGAGCACATTACTCTTGACAACTTGAAAGAGGAATGGGAAAACCTCTTGGTTTCATTGCAGAAAACCCACAAGCACATTTTTGACAAGCTATAAGTACATTTTTGTTTTGGCATTAA
Organism: Chamaecyparis obtusa; assembly: GCA_027943335.1. Taxonomy (NCBI): domain Eukaryota; kingdom Viridiplantae; phylum Streptophyta; class Pinopsida; order Cupressales; family Cupressaceae; genus Chamaecyparis; species Chamaecyparis obtusa. The sequence continues at coordinate 404,419 of BSBK01007311.1, forward strand.
TTTCAAAAAGGGGGAAAATAATGTATATGCCACTATGTACTGCACACCACTGGGAGCATGCACAAAGGGGGAGTTAGTAAATATTTGAGTTATTCAGTACATATACATAAGGTTTTGATACTAATGCCAAGGGGGGAGATTGTTATCTCTATTTGAGCATTAAGTATTGTCATTAGTATGAAATGAGTTCAGTCGATAATCTAAGTTATTCGATCGGTAAAGGTTGGAATAAGGAGTTAAACAAGTCAGTCAGTTAAGCATACAAAGCCTTCACACCGAGCATATACAAGGAAAAAATTTAAGCTAAAAGAATACAGGTTTAACCAAGCATGTTTATCGAGCATCAGGAATTACTTAGTACCGAGCTAGTGATCACCGAGCATTCTACACATTAAGCATCAGTTATTCATTGGATAATGAATGCGGTGATTACCGAGTTATTCAAGAAATGACATAGTAATCAAAAATATCACATATCTCTATGCAAACGGTTTACACAAATCTATAAATAGTTTACCAAGATCGAGACACATTTAATATGGATGTAATCATTTAATTTTGTGATGATTCCTATGTAACAGTTAGATCTAGGTTATTTTTGTACACCGTTGATCTTAGGTTTTCTAAGATGTTGTAACCCTAATTAGGTCAAATAATTTTGATATATAATTGTAAAAGATGTCACTTTAACAATGCATGATATATGAGATCATGAAGTAGTAGCCACACACAGGACATAAAAAATCAGACAAGGGTTATATGACATAGAAGTTATTAAGAGATAGTATCAGTTTATCAAAGACATACAAGGCTATCGAGAAGGACAAAAGATTGTATTCATCACATTGAGGTGATATTTTATTTTTATTTCATAGATCTGATTCAGACAAGCATAAGTTTTCATTTACAAATATCCTATTGTTATCAATTTGACCATTGTAGCAGGTTTTAAATCTCTTAACAAAGTAGATTTAACCGTCTTATGCAAATCTCTTAACTTAGTGCACACATAATTTGTGTTGCTAAAATCCTTTAACAAGGTAGATCTAGTCAATCTTATGTTACTCCTAATAGGTTAAGATCATCAGAAGTGATCAACACTTGTAGCCTTAATTGACATACTTTATTTACTGCAGTAGTGAAGAATTTGTGGGTGTCATCCCCACCGCAATTTTTACCTTCTAACAAGAGTTTTTGCGTAACCAAAATACTTGAGTCATGAGTTAACATTTTCATGTATGATTTATTGTTTTGTTTACATGCACTTTACATTTACAAGTTGTTTGAATATATGTTACAAACAATGGATTGAGTTAGTTAGTTAAGAACTACTATTGCATATTGATAAGTATTGAAAGTTTTTGAGGGTACTGATTCACCCCTCCCCTCTCAGTACTATATATTTCCTATCCCAACATGATTTTCATCACAATCACATATTTTATTATAGTGGGTTGGAAAAATTGGCTTTAGTTATTCCCACTTAAGTCATTTCCTCTCACCTGACCTTATTGGTTGCTCGAGAGGTAAACCTTCTAAAGGAAAACAATACTTGAAATAAAAAAATGGGTCTAGCCTTTTGATCACCCAATTAAGGGGAGAGTATATACCTATCACATCAAACATGCCAAGAACTTGATTGATTTACCATTTAATTAATATATGTTCCTACTTTAACAAAGGAAATACCTAGGATTGATTTAAGTGAAATTCTCCATGCAAAACCTGCAAACCCTTGTTAGTAGTTTTATTTCAATCTTGGACAAATGTAATTTCACCAACATGTAAAAAAAACACATCAAATCCTGAGAATTTGAGTTCTTTCTCTCTAACATAAATGCACCAGAACATAAAACATATGCGCTAAAAAGATCAACCGACTATGCATTGAAATACAACACATGCGCTAAATTGCCTAATATATGCACTATTCTGATAAATGAATGCGTTAAAATAGAATGTATATGTGCTATAATAGATAATAAATGCATCAATCTGGGAAAAAAATGTGTTGTTACGGATAATATATGCGTTGTTTTGTGTAGTGTATGCATCAATTTGTAACTCAGATGCATTGATCTATTTCTTCTCCAAATCTATCACGAAAAAATATGTGATAAAAATGTTAAAAAGGGGTGTCAGCCCCATGGTGGGTGCCATAAATGTATATCAAAATTAGTGTAAAAAAATTAAGAACACTAATATACCAATGAAATATTATTAAGAGATAATTAAATCTAAAGAAATACACTAAATCTATAGAAATTGCTCTCAATGGTGTCTCATTGTCCTCTATCTCCAAAGATTATTTTGGTCATTATGTTTTTCTATTAAATGCACTTGTGACCATTAAGATGATAACCTAAAGAATGAGATTTATGATGCTATGAAATGCATGATCAAAATGGTAAATATATACAATGATCTAGAAGTTATGATAACCATTATTAAGCTAACACAAAGCTAATATGTTGTCTAATATGTATATGCAAATATATCTAAATGAGACAATGCAGATAATTAAGATGAATATAATAAAAATGATGGATATGGAGGAAACTAAGATAATGCAACTAAATAAAATAAAATTCAAGACCGAAAATGCTCAAAATGCATGCTATTTATAGTTTTTCCAAGGCTGGAACCTAGGTGGTAGGAATCAATGATGTAGATTCAATTTGAAGAAATGAAGGTCCAAGATGAACAAGGGTGGAGAAAACAATGAGAAATGTTCACTCTCAAGCCATAAGAGGCCAAGTGGAGGATGCATGATAAGAATGAAGGCATGTGTCCAAGGTGGTTGACATGTGGCCCATTTGGTTATTGACGATGAATCAACAAATTAGATATTAGGAATATTAAATATCCTAGCCACATGCTGAGGTGATGGTTAATGTGGAGGAATGACATGAGGTGGAAAATGATTCTTATGAACTTAGGATAGGAGAAATTAATGTTAATAAACTATATAAACAAAATTGAGAATTTATTTATGCAGTAGAAGAAATTAAAATCATTGATTAAATAGCTCATATTTAATTAATCCATTTTCAAGTGTATACAATTAGCACCTAGACTCATAAACCATCTTAGAGAAGATTATTTTAGTGTGAGAGGAAATAATTTGAGCCTATGAGAGTGATTTGTATAGTCATAACTCCTACATAGGTTATCATACTCAAACATGAAGGTGTTTGAATCTTCTTTTACCAACCCATAGAATTTGAGAAGGACTGAGGCAGGGATATTCTTATATTAAGATTATCAATTTCATGTTGGTCAGTGATGGAAAATGGGAAAGTTGGATGGTTCGGTATAGGAGGGTTTCCAACCATACTTCCTTGATAAACTATGAGAGAAAAATGATTCTAATCGAGTGGCTCAACAAGGGGATTCTGAGCGGATGTTTCAAAATCTTACAATTTTGCAAATGCATTAGTAAAAGGGTTTATTTCATCTTCATCTATAGGAATAATTTATGGCTTACCAAGATATTTTTTAGGATTAGGTTCATTAGGAAGGAACCTCCTATAAGCATCCCTTCTCCTATTTCTATGCATGCAAATTTTAACTCAATTCCAAAATACCTACACAAAATTTAGTGAGGGAGTGATGATTCATACCTAACCATAACTAAAGATTTTTGAAAATAAAATAAAATCTCTAAGCTATAAAATACTATAAAAAACTTATAACTACCAAGAACTCTTAGTTTGAAACCACGTCTGACAATGATGCCAAAAATGTTGGACTCAAACAATGGGTAGACAACTGGGCATGACACCTCAACTCAGAGACATAATGTCTTTCTGAGTAGCCACGAGGTTCCATCATTAAAGCTCATTTATCTTATCAACCTAGGCATATATGACTTGAAATGGGACAACACTGTTTGTGCATTAAGGACTTTTAGGACCATGTCATTCTAGCTTTAAACAACTAGAATGCTGAAATGAGAAACATGAAGGGAACACATATAATATACTTTAACTACAATATTCTAAAGAGAAACTTAACTAATAATCATTCTAGAATAACATATCTCCTAATTAACAAGGATAACTATTTTTTGTTAAAACCTGACAAAAAATATTTAAACCAGATTCTAATTCAAAGAGTTAGAACACAAACTAGAAATAAAATGGACATAATAACAATACTAGAGAATCTTAATGTGAATACTTAGAGTAATAATAACATCAAGAGAAATATCTCCATCTCCAATATCTAATATGCAAAATACAAGAAAGATAGTTTGTTTATATAGGCAAGGAGAGAGGTAGAGTTATGATAAAACTCAATAATTTCCTCTAGAAGAGTTAGAGTCCAAATAAGACACAACCATATCATAGGATGAGTTAGAGTCCAAATTTCACTCAACAATATCTATCTAACCTATTAAATAAGTTCACCTATGTAAACTTAAGTCAAGAGTAAAATGGAATCAACAATATCTATCTAACCTATTAAATAAGTTCCCCCCCTTAAGTACAACTTAGGGAGTACAATAATGTAGTAGATATGTGATATGGGTCTTGAAAAAAATCTATGTTAGGTACCCATGTACAACTACAATGAAATCTCTCATAACTAGAGAAAAGGACAAAACCTAGTGGGAGAAAACTCCTCTCCAAAAAAGAGAGAACTAAGGAACTAAACGGATCCAATAGAAGGAGACACCCATCACACCCCAAGAAAAGAATGTAAGTGAATGAACCTCATCTCAATGAAAGGTTTGGTGAAGATTTCTACAACCTAATATGATGTCTAACGGTACTGAAGATTAAGGACCTGCTCATGAATCAACTCCCAAATATAGTGCATGTGAATCTCAATGTACTTGGTCTGTTGATGATGGACCAAATTGTGAGAATTATGAATAGAACTCTAGTTTCCATAAAAGATCAGTGCTGGATTTGGGAAAGTAATGTCAAACTCAGTGAGGATGTTTTGAAGCCAAATGTCCTTAGTAGCTATATTAACTGTGCCTCGATGCTCAACCTCAATGGATGAAAGAGAAATAGAAGACTGCTTCTCGCTCAACCAAGAAACTAGACCTAAACCAAGAGAGAAGCAATACCAAAGTAAACTTGTGAACTTGAGAATCTCTTGCCTACTTGAATTTATGTATCCCACTAAGTCAATATCCACACCCATTGCATAATGAACCCCATACCTACGAGTACCCTAGATATAATGAATAATCTTCTTAGCTTCTTTCTAATGTAACTCATGTGGATCCTACATGAACTTGGAGACCATGGCCACAACATATGAAATATCAGGCCTCATGTGAGTTAGATATATGAGGCTTGTAACCAATTGATGATACAAGGTGAAATTCACCAAGGGTGAAGAACAAGAAGGCTCATGTTTGAATCCTAACAGAAATGCAGTCAGCGCAAGCTTACAATCAACCATGCAAAATTTGGAGAGCATATCAAGAACATACTTAGGTTGTCTAATGAAGATACCACAAGGTGACTGAGTGATCTCAAGGCCTAAGTTAGAAATTAAGAACTGATCATGAAGGTCAATTTTGACTACCTTGATGTGGGATGATTGAATCCGTGAGATAAATAAGTCATAAAAATAGAGAAAAGGGAAGGTAAGAGTATCATCCTACTATAAAATATAGATATCTGGATTAGATTTGCACTAAGTGAACCCAATTGATACAAGGAATGAGTCCATCTTGGCATACCAAGCTTGAGTTGTCTATTTAAGGACATAGAGAGACTTTTGAAGGTGAGAAACAAGTGAAGGATCATGGACAAACCCTTGTGGTTGCTCCATATATATCTCCTCCTAAAGGCCAGCTTGAAGAAAATCACTCTTCACATCTATTTGATGAACTTCCCATCTGTGAGATGCTATAATGGAAAGGACTAGTTGGATGGAATTCATCTTGGTAGCTAGTGCAAAAGTCTCATGTAGTCAATCCGAGGAACCTAGGAGAATTATTTTGTGATCAAGAAAGCCTTATGCTTATCAACTAAGCCATTTGAAATAATTTTTTTTTGATAGATCCATTTGTACCAAACAAGTTTTCTTCCCTTAGGAAGAGAAACTAAATCCAAAGTATGGTTCCCCTCTAAGGAACTAAACTTTTGAAACAAATTTTGCTTGATAGATCCACTTGTACCAAACAAGTTTTCTTCCCTTAGGAAGAGAAACTAAATCCAAAGTATGGTTCCTCTCTAAGGAACTAAACTTCTCTTGCATAAAAACATCCCACTCATGAATACCAAAAGAATCCTGAAAAGACTATAAATTAGAAGTTGTAGAAATTAAGACATGTGGATCTTTCTCAAACTATGACCTTATTCTTCTCTCATATGAAGGATCACCAACCCAATCACCTACTGACTCCAATGTTCAATGAGCCCAAAGAGGCCTAGTAGATGGAGAATGAGGAGAATCATCACCCTCTGAATGATGACTATGAGAGGAGGATGATAAATCCTCATCATCATAATATGAAGTAGAAGAAGTTTTTTGGTAGGATCAGGAGGATTAAAATCCTTGGATGAACTATCATCATGCAACCATAATGTCTCCATAGAAATGAAGGATGGAGAAGTGGTAGAAGAAAAACTGGAGGTATCCTCCTCAAAATGAACACTCCTCGTAATGAGAAAATCATGTGTGGTAGGATGGAGAAGCTTGTATCCTTTGACACTATCTATATACCCAAAAAATATGCAAGGCCCGCTTTGCCGATCCATAGCCTTATGTTTCTCTGCTAGAATGTGGGCCCATTGAGAAATTGATACCTTGATTGAAGATGCAAAATGAGAAGCATCATTTTGCATATTGTCTATGTCAACAAATACACCATTATATTTATATTTTTGGGCTTTCAACACTTTAAATGCTTCATTCACAACTGTTTCAACATCATTAGTGGTAGTCAAAACCTCATTTGTTATGAATGTCATTGTGCAATTTAAGAACCTAAGCACCAAGAGGTTATTTGAAAGAAGTTCAAGAAGCAATTCTAACCTTGTGAATATAGCTGTGAGCAAGATTGAATTCTTCCTAAGCGTGCACAAAGGAGAATTGAATTGATATAGAAATACAATAATGATTTGTGTATATATAGTGGAAAGCAACAACTGGAGGTTTCTAGGATTTCAGAGGAATGCTTCCATGTTGGTTACAAACAACTATCACTACCTCTTCTTACATCATAAGCGCGGTAAACAACAAAAATGGAAAACTGAAAACTTGTATGCAAAGGAATAACAATTATTTTTGACATATTATTTTCTCACACAATCCATGCATGAGATCCAAACACTCGGAAGTGTATGAGTGTGGGTTTCCAATCGATCCAAGCTTGAAAAGGAGTTACCCCCTTCACAACTTGATGAAGAACCTAATTTAGGATATAGCATGCATAGTTGATGGCCTCTACCCAATAATGAGGTGCCAATGATCTAGAGTGAGTCATACAATTAGCCATTTCCTTCAAGGAACAATTCTTTAGTTCTACAACTCTATTTTGTTGTGGAGTGTAGGGAAGTGAGTGTTGAAGATCAATGCCTTCTAAGATACAAAACTGTTCAAACCTATGGTTGGCATATCCCCTCCCATTATTAGTGCCTATAACTTTGATGGTTTTCACCAATTATTTAACTGTAAAAGCTTTGGATTCCTAAAAATACTCAAAGACTTTAAATTTTTGTTTGAAAAAATATAAAAAGGTGTACCAGGAGAGATCATCAATGAATGTCAAGACATATTTGGCCTTGCTGAAAGGAAGATGTGGAAATGGACTTGAAAAATCATTGTGTACAAGTTCCAAAAGCTGTGTGGCTCTCCATGCTTTGCCTTTATAAATTTCTACTTCAAGATGCTTGCTAAGAATGCATCCTTGAAAAAATCCATCATAAAATCAAATAGAAGGCAACCCTATAACCATGTCATGTTGACTAAGCTATTGCAAGTAGCGGTAGTTCAAGTGACTAAATCACTGATGCCACAAATGACTCACCTCATCTGAGTGAGAAATGAAAGTGAAGGAGAATCAAGAAAAAAGTATGAAAAATGATACAATCTAGACTAATGATCTACCTTTCCCACTGCTATTGTAGACCCAATGTGCATGTCATTGATTGCCATCATGTCTGATATGAACTCATCCCTCTTGCCAAAGCCTATGTGAGTCATCTAATAAATAGATAGGATATTATTTGACAAAGATGGAACAAAAAAGACATCATGAAATGCTCCTTTGCTTACATCAACAGACCCTCTCCCATGCACTTCAACATGAGTGTCATCACATAGATGGCATAGAACATGAATCCAAGGAGGAAAAAATGTCTTTTGATAAAGCCATGTGGTATGAAGCACTGAGTAAATAATCTAAGAATCAAGTTGTGAAGCAATAATAACTAGGGCCTTACCCTTTCCTTTCCCTTTACTTGTGTCCTTTGAAGATTCTTGAGATGAACTTGATTTGATAGAATCAAGCACCTTGATGTTGTTCTTTTCTAGAAGATGAGACAAGTGATCAATTTGCTTCTTTAGACATTTATGTTCATAATGACCAAGTTTCTTATAATAGGAACACATAGTTTTATCCTTCTTGGGTTTATCACTTTTTGAAGAAGATGCATCACTAGCTGCTTTTTAGGCAGCTAGTTTCTATTCTTGTTTCTTTTCTCCTTGGTTCTTTTGTTTATTTTCTTGCTTAGAAGACTCTTTTTGATCTTTTGTACCATGATTTGAAGCTAATTCATGAGATTTAGAGAGCTTAATTACTCTCATTTGAATCAAATTATCTTGTCCCTTTTGTGAGTTTATTTGCAAAATCACCAAGAGAAGACATTTTATAGCTAGTTCCTAAGGCACTTTTCATGGTATAGAATGTAGAAACAAAAATTGAATAGTTTGGACCAAGTTTAGAAAGAATGCTTAGAATCAACTGTGAATCTTTCTTGTTTATACACCTTCAATTACAATCTTACAACCTTTAATTTTGTGAAGAAGTCGTAAATTGTATCAAAATTACATGGGTTTAACCCTATTAGCTCATTCTACAATTAACGTCCCCTTAATTCATCTTATTTACCAAACAACCCTCCTAAAGTTGTTCATACATCATTTGGAGTTGTAGCATATTCAACATGAAAAAGAAGAATATGAGATACAAACATGCATAGAGCACCATAAGCTTCATCATAGTTGTTAAACCACTTTGGCTTTTTTGCAAGTAGTGATGGTTCAATTTCAAGACCCATAGTTACTCTAAACAACCCCAACATCTTAAAATAGATTGTCATTTTTGACTTCCACTCATAGTAATTATAGGGTGTGAGTATTGGAACTGTAGTTTGATCCATTTCAATGCAGACCGTAAGATTGTTGCATGGAAAAGAGAGAAAGAAAAAAGAAAAAAGAAAATAATAGAGAGCACACAAGACCACCCTCCCATTTTACTAGATTAGAAATCTCCCCTCCCAGATATTACAATGTTGGCACTTTATATTTTAGTGTGTTTACAATGTTGGAGTATTTTTTAGAGTTTTATAATGTCTAAGAAATGGACCAAATACCAAAGGTAAAAACAAAACCTCAGAATAAGAAAATAAAGCCAACACCATTATATTGTGCTAAAAAAATATCCACTTTCCAAAAAAGAATGACCTTGATCTGAGATCATATGTGAAATTTATAATGGTTTGAAGTTTAAAAAATGAGGATTTCCCTACATATCTACTGAGAAAACTAAATATTTAGAAAAATAGGAATATTTGAGAAACACAAATGATTACACCATTGCAAAGATCATGAAATTCTACCCCTTTTAAAAAAATGCATTGGAAAATGCCTCCGTATGACTGAGAATGAGTCATTTGAAGATCATATGTAAAAATGAAAACTGCAATGGTGAGGGGTTTAGCTAAAGCATTCTGACATGATCTTCTCATGTTTTATTGCCTACATGCAAAAACTAACTGATACCCAAATAGTTTTTGGATACGATGAAGAGAACCCAAAAAGTGTTTTTCTTTATCACTTGTTGAAAATGTGGCTCTAGTGTAAAAAAAAATGCCTCCAATAAGGAAAAAATGGTATACAAAGCCTCTAGTGGTAGATTTGCACAAACTTTATATGTAAATGGGGGGTTTTTGAGCCTCCCATACACAACATAACAACCAAAAATGCTTCTAGAATGTTGTAATCACCCAAATTATATATATATATATATATATATATATATATATATATATATATATATATATATATATATATATATATATATATATATATATATATATATATATATATATATATATATATATATATATATATATATATAGACACACACACACACACACACACACACAAAACAAGCATTACTAGATCTTCATAAACCTTTGCTAGTTCTCTAGATTGTGCAAAATGCAAGAGAATTTTTTTTTTTTACAGGGTGAACCCACAATAGTGGGTTACACTTTTTTGTCTGAACGGACACCGAACTCTACATTTTGAAAAAAAACTTTCAGATTCAGATGCATATTGTCGTTAAACCGTTTGAAATCAAAAGATCAAGTAAATTAGAGCCTTTTAGGATTTTATATCTAGATTCTAAATATATTTTTTATTTTTATTTTTGAATTGATTTGAGTGGTTTTTTCTATCTCCCACAAAAACTGGTATGTTGCTGAAAATGTCATTTTCAAAGAGTTACATTATTTTCATAGAGCATAACTTTTTTTCTAAAATATATATCAATGTGCTTCTTTTGAATTTAGTTTTTGTAACATCCATACAGAGGGAATACAATTGGTTTGATGACATTATCATGATTATTGCATATTTTATTAACATTTGAAGTTGACTAAACCATAATTTTGAGATACCTCGACTACATAGCTTATAACTTGTCATGTATTTGTCCAATTTCATTTTTATTTATTTTTATAGAAAGAGAAATTCAATACCTAGGGTATAGATATTTTTAAAATTTTTTTCTTCTCTCATTTACTATTTTTCCATAAGTGTCAAACATAGAGGTATACATACGATGAAATATCTATGTTTAGTAAAACTAAAAATACAAAGTCATAATAAACTTAATATATATTAACATTATAATCATTCAAAAGATTTTTCTCAGTAGTACCTTACTACATAGATAGGTTTTTCAAATGGATTCATTTGATTTGCCAAAAGATAGAGTTGAAGTGATTTTTTATCAGCAGTTTAATAGGTGCAAATGAGACTCCATTATAGGTATGAATGAGGATTATAGATATTTTTGATTGAGGTAAATACAAGTTTTGAAGGGGCCTCGAAACCCTGAACAAAGTGGTCACAAAAGATATTCAAAGTAGTCCTCATAAAAAGAACGATAAAAGACTAAGGCGAGGGTTTTAAAACAGGCACCCGCAACCTGGATGAAGCAATGCATGAAAACCCAAGCTAAAGAAAAATCCAAAACTAGGATTTTCCTTTAGCACCCTTCTAATGATTTTTTATTTTAATTTTAAAACCCAAGCATCCCAAGACAAAATCTAAGATTTACCCTTACCTCTCTTCTTCTGGGAGGGGAGAGTCATATCAAATTAAAGATAGGACTTTTTATGATGTTTACCAATAACTGGGGTCCACCCCTCCTCTACCAAGGAAGCGTTATCCTGCTAGTATTGAGAGGAAGGTCTCAAGAGAGAAGCAAAAGAAGTCTGGATAGAACCAACAAACAGACCTACCTCCAAACATAAGGGAGAAATGCCAAGTCTAGATTTCTCCACAACAATAGAGAGATCAACCGAAATAGGACTAGCTTGAAGGAAACCAGCAAACCCAATAGAAACAGAACCATCAGAATTACTTGCAGATTGTCTAGTACCAAAACTACCAATGAAAATGACAATCGACCCAGCAAGACTAGAACCAAAAGGAGGAACACCAACAACAGAGGAATCACTGGGAGTAATAAAACCAGTAGGACTAGTACCAGCAGAAGCACTAGTAGTCTATTTAATGGATCCAACAAGACCCGAACCGATAGGAAGAACCCTAACATCAATGGATTTACTAGGAGGAATATCGTTAGAAATAGTTGAAACAATGTCGGCAGAAGAAACACTAGTAGGCTGAAAAACCTTAGAACTACCAATAGTGGTGGTAGTAGAACCCAAAGGAATAGTTCCTACTAGAGGAACATCCTTAGGCCCAACATTCTTAGCAAGAACACTATTTTTCTTTACTGTATAATGATCGAAAGAAGCACCCTTCCACTAAGAAGAAGACCTTTTGGTCTTAGTCTTCTGTAATTTGCATTGGGCCGCCAAGTGACCTATTTTCAAACACTTCCTACATCTGAAAGGAAGCCCTTCATAGTCCAAAGTTTGAATCCAGGAAGTGTTTGAATACTCTAACTTAATCTTTTTTGGTAACCCCTTAGAGATATCCATCTCTACTAGTAAACGCACATAAGTCGAGAGCATAATATTAGATGACTCTTCATCCACCATCAAAAATTCTCCAATAGCCTCTCCCACCACTTCAAATAGCGAGTCGACCCAAAAATGAAGGGAAAGATAGGGGAGCCTCACCCAAATCAGAATCTTGTTAAAGATTTCAGAAGAGGGGGAAAAATTAGGAAACCAAGGTTTCATAACTAGCATATAATGATTATCCCAAGAGAAAGAGTTATTGCACATAATCAACTTTCTATCTTCAGCATACTCAAATTTAACAGTTAAAAAACCCTTTGCCATAGGGTAAATATGAACAGTACCAGAAATAATAGGTTCCCAATGAGAAGAGATCCACCGGTGCAAATCAGCAAGGCTCAGCCACAAATACAAGAAGTGACAAATCACTCCATGAGAAGAAAAATCAGAGGATGTACACTCAATATCTTCCACCACTTCCTCATCCAAGTAAATCTGGATAGGGTTCGAGACAGGGAGAGGTCCCTTAGCAAAACCCGAACCACCAACAATCCCAACCCCACTAGAGTGATAGGTTAAGGCCCTGGAAGAAACCATATCAGCATAGGATAATGTCCCCTTAGGCACATAAGCACCACCAAGAGGAACAAAACCAGATACTGAACCCCCAATAGGTCAAGAAACACTCACAAACTATGAAATCTCTAGTACCCCATCAACAGCTATCGGTGACACACCAACAGACACTCCAACAGTCGATAGGATCCTTCCAGCCGACTACAAAATTACTGTCAAAACCAGTCTAGCAGCCTGTGAAACCTCCAATGCCCCATTAGTAGCTACTGATGACACACCAGTGGCTGACGAGAACCTTCCAGCCGACTGCAAAACACCATCAGAAGGAAAAACCCTAGCCAAAACCCCAACAACTGGTGAGACCCTAGAAGCTCCCGCATCTAATGAAGACTTGAACTTTCCATCCGATTGCAAGGCTTCAACAGGAGGAAAAGCCCTAGTCGAAACCCCAGCATCCAGTGAAGCCCCCAATGAAGCTCCATCAGACAACTCCATAACTACATTAATGATGTTTTTCAAGGGTGTTTAGGCATTTTCTTATGAGGATTATAGATGTTATATCAATGTTTTTTTTAATCTAAGAGGCTTTGAGCTAACTATTTATAATTAATTCCTTCAAATGGATCCTCTCAAGGCTTAAATCATCTATTTTATTAAAAATGTGTTATTTCAACAAAAATCAACATGTCTAAAAAAATGTAACCCACTATTGTGGGGTCACCCTACAAGATCTCTACAAATAATCTAATCTTCCAAAACATGCTCTGATACCATGTTAAAATTTGACAAAATAGATTTAAACTGTAATCGAATTGAAAGAGTTAGAACAAAAATTGGGAATAAAATGGACAAAATAACAATACTAGAGAAACTTCATGTGAATTCTTAAAGGCATAATAACATCAAGAGAAATCTCTATATCTCTAATATCCAATATGAAAAATACAAGCAAGGTAGCATGTTTATATAGGCAAGGAGAGAGGTAGAGTTTTGATAGAACTCAACAATATCCTCTAGAAGACTTGGAGTCCACAACCATATCATAGGATGAGTTAGAGTCTGAATTAGACTCAACAATATCCATCTAGCCTATTAAATAAGTTCACCTAAGTAAACTTAAGTCAAGAGTGAAATGGAAAAAGACCACTTACTCTAACATTTTTCTTTGCCTTGGCTATAAGAACAGACACAAAGTTACAGTTTCTATGGCTGTAGGAACAAGAAATTTCTAAAATATCTGGTAACAAAATGAAAATAACTAAAAAGAAAATATACAAAAAGAAAATAGACAAAGTCCTCACCAAGTGGGCCCCCTTGGATGAGTTTCATTAATGATTAACTACAATCTCAAACATTGTACATTCATAGTAACATCATCCATTCATGTTGATAATAGAGATAGCTAAACTTGATCTTCACATAAAATACTTGAACAATAAAAAATACATTATCTTCTTGTTCAACAACAACTGTTTTAGGAAAGATTGGGAGAATTTATGGAAAATAAAGGCTACAACTACTTAACCACTACAATCACGCTACTCCTAATAACTAGGAGGAGGACATTTATTGAAAGCATAAAAAGTAAGAACAAGAAGGTTTAAATAGAGTATGACTTTACTCTACATTGTTCAAATTACAACTTCCTCGTATATGTGCTCTACCACTAGACATGGTGAATAAATGAAAGGATAACTGCTCTTTAACTGACCCGAGGAGTCACAAATGGTTGCAACAACTAGCTGGTGGTTTATAACATTTTTGACTCCTTCCTTCTCTCCTATTCTTGATCCCTTCAAAGCTCTACCACATCTAGGTGACCGCATTTGCTCCATCAACAACCTTAGACTTCTTCAAATCAGTTTCATCCAGCAAGGTTTACATACAAAGATCCTATCATATTCATAACTACTTAAAATACAACATTTATCATCATTTATACATGAAAACATATCAATATTGCATTCATTTAGTATCTATGGTATTATAAAAAATGTCTCAAGACATAATAGGTTTTGTTCAACATGATGGCTAAAATAGGTATTAATTACAAGGTCTGTGTCCTTAAACGATGAAACAAAGACTTAAAATAACATAAAATTTTGAAAAAAAGATCATAAAATGGGGCTTATCACTATGGAAAAGTACCATGGTGAAAAGTTGTTTCAATCACCATGTGTAATTAGTGGATGCATTGTATATTTGGGCACTCATCCACTATGCCTCATTCATCCATCGCCACTCACCACTTTTTAGTGAGTCTAATCCATTCATTACCTTTTTGGCCATGAATTAGAAATTTTTCTCATTGCCTCATACTTTCATGCCTTCACATATCATTATAGTTCTCCATTACTTCCCCTCTATGTGGGAGTCTTTTCTTCCCCTCCCCATTTCCCGATCATACCACAACATCACCCTAGGATCCTCGCCTCCATCTCCATCATACACCTATTGCTACCATCATTTTTCTTGCATGAGATGATAAGTGCTATCTTACTTATGATTAGAATAAGGATCATACCATCACACTGAGATTTTCTATTGTTAGAATTTATAATCTTTCCTTGGTGTATTATTTAAATCTGGATAAGCCAAGATATCCTAAATTGTAATTTGTCCTCTAGTCCAAGTGGGAGGACAACTCATTTCTTTTATTAAGGAAATTAGCTTATTCCTCCTTAAGAGGATTCTCACACTTGGCACACACTTAATGTGAATGTGGCATTCATAGAACATGGGAGTTACATTCTAACTCCATTACTCATCTATATTTAAGAGACGCTTCTACACACGCTTCATGAGGAATTTTCTCACTTCTTTCTCCCTCATTGTTGTAATGAGCTTCTTTCTCACATTCTCTTTCTCTAGGCTTTTGCTTCATTCATATTATATTCACAAGGGTTTTTTCTTAGTTTTTCCCCTTTCAAAATCCTTGTCTCATTGTGTTGATCTTGGAGCATCTTGATGGTTTTGGTGATTGATCTTGAAGCAATCTCTCAGTCTTTGAGTTTATGGTAAAATACTTCCTTTTGCTACACTCTCTTGGGTTATTTCCTTTAGCTCTTTTCATTTTTTGTATTTTTCTTACATCTATCCCATCAACCTGAGCTTTTATCCTAGTACATTAGCTTAACCTCATTATACTATGTATCAAAAACACCCATCCACATATTTTTCATCAAATCAATCTTGAGATTTTACTACAAATGGTTATCAGTCCCCGAATCTATTTCCTATATCATTACACATGTTGTTAATCATCAATCAATGCCCTTAGGGATGTACCTTTCCTAAGACTGATACAATAACTCAATCAATCACCATGCGATCAATTTTGTGGAAAGAAACGTGAGTTGAATGACTACTTTTTCATGAGGCCCTTTGCTTTGATTTTATATTTTATGTCCTAGGACTAAACATACTTGAGGCTACCTTGATCTATCTATATCTTGGTGTGTCTTGAATTGTGTATACTGAGGCATTGTTTTTGCAATATGTCATGGTTTTTTGTTACTTTGATTCATTTTTCCACAAGTTTATTGTTTAACTATGGTTATGTATGCATTATTATGAGGACCATTCTTTGTGTATTCCCACCAAGGCCTTCCCAAGGGCTTCGGTGCACTAGAATCCCCTTGTATTTTCACACTGCATAAGGTCATGTCCTAGTTAAGTAGAAACTTGCATGAGCTAAGTTAACCTTTCTGTTTGAGAGTCTAATCCATACAAAGGAACCTTGTCATCTTTTCTTTTCTAGCCTATGGTGCATAATTCCTTTTGAAATATCAAAAACTAGGAATGCTCTCCACATCTCAACACAACAATCCCATCTATCCACCTTGCATTTTTCATTACACTTGCACATCGTTCCCTATCATCCACCTTTCTCAATACTCCACTTTATTGTCCCTCCATTCTATCCACATTCTTCTTACCATGTACCATGTCTTACACAAAAAATGTTGTACATTCACAATAGGCTTGCACATGCTTTCCATTTCATTTAGCTTGCCACATTATCATTATTATTTAGATTACATTATCGTTTCACTTACATTTTTCCTTGGGATAATTTTGTATTCTTTATTCACTTCATTTTATTTGCATTCCTCATTTAGTTTTCATTTTGGTTGTCTTATCATTTAGGTTCCATATCACTCAGTCTTTCATTGAACATTTAGGTTCATTCATTATGTCTATCATTTGTGTTGTATTTTAGTTCATTTCACTTGCATTATCATTTCATGTATATTTACCTTTCACTTGCATTTATATTATGTTATCATAGCATTATCACTACCTTTCATTACCATTTCTTTTATAATTCTCATTTCTGTTGTGCTATCATTATATTTTTTTTAATCATATAGGCCGCATTTCATTTATCATTTAGGATCATTGCATTTATCATTTGTCATTTAAGGAAAATTGTATTTATCATTTATCATTTAAGTATATTGCATTATCATCATTATTTATTGTTTACATTTATTGCATATAATTTAGGTTTATGACATTTATCATTTAAGTTCATTTGCTTGCATTATCATTACTAGTTAATTTTACATACATCCATTGTCATGATCATATTATATGTATACGATACATCATCATTGCATATACTTAACAATACATTTCACCCCATCTTGCATCACACAATTAGTCATACATACAACATCATACATCCATACACATATCCACCAGCAACACCAATATTTTGGTATATCATGTATATCTATACAACAATCCTACATCATAAATATTAGTGCATCATAATCACATCATAATACATATAAGATCATCTATAGAAACATAATATGTGCATCCATCCATATAGAATCATATAACATCATATCATAATGCATCATCATTATCATAATCACATGTCCATAATCAAAAGTCCAACATCAAAGTCCATAATAAATAGTCCACATTCCATCATAAATAAGTACACATTCATATAGGCTGCCAACAATCATCTCATCTAAAAAATATGGGATATAGTACATTGGTATCACAAAGATGAGTCTCCCGTTTGAGACTAGCCCACACTCCCCCTACCTAAATTGGTAGGTCCCTATCCCTATCCCCCTTAGTGCTTATGGTGCCCTCATGCCCACTAATGCCCCTGATGTTGTAGATGCAATTGCAACTCTCCCAGACTGTATCTTTTGTGAAAGTGAAGGAGATCTCAAATCCTTTGGTGTTGCTTGGTAATATATTTTCCTATAATACTTGGCTTCCCACCCTCACCTATTATCCAACCTCTGGGCCTCCATAGCATCTATATGCGTCTGAGACAACCCTAGTAGTACCAACATTTGACGTGCAAGATCCCTCTTACCTTGATATTGCACCAACTAATCTTGGGACTTCCTCAACTCTTCTTGTAAGCCTTGTATCTTGGTCCTCAATCTTTTTGCCTCTCTCCTTGTTGCATTCAACTCCTCATCCCCACCAAATATCTAGTCCCCCCCATCTCTCCCTCCATATATTCACTCTTCCTTAGCTTTATACATGCATCTCTATCTCATTGAGTTGTCTTAAGTGCTATCTATAGGCTGTCAATTTGCACCCTCTTTGCATCCCTCTCCCTCTAAACCAATACCAACTGTTCATGTAGGATATATCTCTTGGCCCTAGTGATGTACCTCTCCAACTCTAAACTCGTTGATCAAACCCTAGCCTCATCCTTGGCATGATACATCAAGTCTCGATCAACCTACACCCAGTCATGTACCTCTTGAGTCATCATTCCTATATTAGTCGGTGTCAACCATGGTTCTATCTTGTGGCCTCCCTCCTCCTCTTGCCCCTATGGTACCTATATCTACACCTAATCTTGTCCCTATGGATTTTATGCCTATATCTATGCATTTTAAATTGCTCTCTTCTTCCTCTACCACATTCTCCATTTCTTTCTCACCATGCACCCAACCTTGGTAGCTATTTGAAAACATCATATATGTAACAAACACTTCAAAAGAACAAGATTTTTGTACCATTACAAAAAACTATCCTCATGTCATCTTTTATAGATAATCTAGAACTATAATCAAGGAGGATTTAAGTACACATTACTCTATGTTGACAATGCAATGTGTTGAGTAGGAAAAAGAAGAAACTAAATGCAAGTAGGAGAAAAATAGGCAAAATCAAGTCCAAATTACATTATAATGATAGATAAAATATAACAAAGCATAAAATTGCATTCACTAAATAAAAAATGAATACTATGTATATTACATAGTTGTGGGAGAGTGAATCTTAATACTTTGCATGATGAACCCATAATGGGAGCTCAAGTTAGTTTATGATGATTTGACCATTAAGTGTAATAAAACAAGGAAGGTGGAAGAGGAAATTAGAGGGTGGCGATGATAGTGATAGAATTTCAATATCTTTTCTCACTTGTGGTAGAGGGTGATTTGGTGATGTTAAACAAGGACTTTAATATGATGCACAATAAAATTTGCAAATGTCTTCACCTACGATTCACATCTTTACCTCACCCAACAACTTTGAAAATCCAAGTTGAGATCTTATGAGTTTATAAATGTAGTAAGCTCCCACATTTCTTTATTCTATTAGTGATGTAGAAATCTCTAATGTGGAATCTCTTCTATGTCATGGGGACCTCCTTGTTATTAGATATTTCAACTCATTTTGGAAGATTATAATATTTGAGAACAACAATAACATTTTGAGCACATGATCATCCCTTTGAAAAGGATGTTTGAGGTATAGTAATCAAGAACTTCTTAGAATATGATGGGAAGCGTGAGGTTTCATAACTTTTTTTATAAAAAAAATAGGGTAGGTCAACTTACTATATTATGTTGGAAATGCTTATGTGTTCCAATTGTGTATTTATTTTTAAATTATTTAATAAAGGATGCATGCCTAATGCCTAAGGGATTTGTAAATATATCAAATAAATTGTCTTGAAATATGAATGGAACATACTCATTAATATCCTCTCCCCCACACTCCACCCACCCCACTCCATCCCTTACAAAAGAAAATATATATTTAATATAATAATAGTAATCAAGCTATAAATAGAGACTCTTCTTTTTAAAGACAAAATACTAAAAATTGGGATTCTTCTTATTTCTAAATAATTTAAAAATAAGTATATCCAAATTAGCTTGTTACATATAACATAGTAAGAGTATGTACACTGAGTTTAAAATCCTTTTTATTTAGCTATTGTCAATTCCATTCACTTATCATCAAAGTTATGAGGTAAAAATAGAAATGTGGATTTCAAATTATTTAAATGCAAAAGAAATTTGTATTGGTAAAAATATTATTATATTCTATTTGAATTGTTTGTTAGTTGAGTTCCCTTATATCATGTACTTGTGGACAATGGTTGTTGATTTTGTTTTGTTTGGTTGGGACAATATTGATAGTATTTCTAATCGTAGATATTTTTTTTATTGAATAAGCTAGAATAAGTATTTGGGCTTATGCAATTGTAGCACGCCACTAGACATGAATGATGGGGTGTGCCCACTCACCACCAATGATTGATCCATCAAACAACATTAATCCCATTGTTGTGTTTTATTTCTAAAGTTTAGCTTTTTCCAAGCTTTATAAGTTTGTTACTTGTGTCTTCTTTAATGTGAGTTCAAATGAAGATTTCAATCTTTTCCTACTACTACTCTTAGATGTGAAAGTATTTTTAATCATTTATATAAACATAGATGTAAAAGTATAGATTGTTTTGAAAAATCTATTATACATCTTAAAATGTAAATACTACTTAATATTATATATCCATCTCACACATAAAAATTAAATTACCAACATATTTAATTAAAATATAATTAAAAATGTAAAAATATTAATATGTTTAAATTACACATCACTTGTTCATAAAAGTGAAGTATTGATTAATGCTTTAAATATGAACTAAAATCAACATTTGTTTCATATATTTATAGCTAAAAAAAGTTACTACTCTAATTATATGTATGATCTTTATTACTAAAAAAGAGTTGTTCTTGTAATTAAAACTAAAAGAAATATGCATTATCTTAATGTAATTTTTTTTCCTATTAAGATTTCTTAATGTAATTTAGAAAGGAAAAAAAAACCAAAAAAAAACTTGTTATAATTATATATCATTTGATTCAAAGCTTCAAAATTTATCTGACGAAATAAAATCAAAATTTATTATTATTATAATAATGTAACATTTTTATCTGACATAAAAAAAAGTAGTAAAAATTTATTATTATATTAATATAATCTTTAAACTTTGAAGAAATTGTATAAAATCTAAAATAAACATTTATTTTACTGATAGCAGATCTAACATGATGATTGTAAGAATGCTTTTTCACTATAACTAAAAACACAAAGAAAATTCAAAATGTCGTTGAGAGTGTTCGAGAGTAAAACAAAATGGAAAGAAAATTCAAATAGCCGTTGGGATTTTTTTGAGAAAAAAAACATAAAGGAAGGAAAATTCAAATGTTGGAGCGGGGAAAAAGCATTTCAAGTGATGCTATAAATCAACAACTCAATTTCATTCAGTTATTATCACTATTTTTTTTCAATTATTTTTCCCTTTTTGTTTTCTTGTTCTTTCTTTCAATGTTATCTTTTCTCAGTGCCCTGTTTGTTTAATTTTTTAAAGGGTTTGTTTTGTTTTTATTTTTTAAGGATTTTTCATTCTTCTTGTATAGGTTGTATACAGTGTGCACACTGGTTTGTCAATGTTTTTCATCTATTACTTTTCTAGTTTTTTTTTTTTTGGAATTACATTTTTGCAGAGCAGGTGAAGAGGCAGAGTTGAGGAAGAGTCAAAGAGGGGCAGAAAAGGAAATGACAATTGAATGAGGGCAAAATTGCTTTTCCAGGTAATTCTTCATATGGATGGTTGATTGAACTAATGAATTCTTTGCCTTCCTAGGATACGAGCAATTGCAGATTGTTTACATGTGGAACAATTCAGATCTGACCAGTTCAGAGGCTATTTTTTCTCTTTAATCTTTCAATTTAATTTATGTTCATTTCTAATAAAATTGACTTATATTTATAATTATGTTCTGACAGCAAAATGCTCAAAGGAAAATGATGGTTTTCTTTTTTCTGTTTAATTATTGTGGGTTGAAATTTTGATGCGGTTATGAGATGCAGAGAAATGGAGATCACACGTACCTCCTCTAGAAGGATGCCAGATTTCCAAAAACTGTCAACCTAATGTTTGAATTTTCTCAGGCCCAGGCTCTATAAAACTCTTGTGGATCTAAGAATGAAGAACTAAAATAGACTTGCATGGGCATTTTCATTTTTTCAGGATTCTCCTTCACTAAAAAAATTCTGCTCGCTAATACCGACACAAATTGGCTACATGGGGAGGCAGGTGGAAAGGACTATTACGCCAAATTCTTCAGAATTCAAGGTAAACTCAGCTATAAACAACTTATATTGTTGCTTTCAATTTGAAGAGATTTGCTGAATCTAGAGCCAACTTTCTGCTGAGGATTTTAGGATTGTTTTCTTTTGTTTCATTTGGCTATGTTAATTGCATTGGATATGGGTATAGAAGGAGATCTAGAATAAAGCTCACTGGTTATTGGGTATAGAAGCTGTAGACTCTAGATCCAAGTTTCTGCTGAGTAGTTTCTATTTAGGGTTGTTTTCTTTTGTTTCTTGCATACTCTGCTGCTTTTTCCTAGTTTATAGTTTCAAGGTTGGTTGCTTTGTCAGAATATTTTGTAACCCACTGACACTATTGATTGGACCATTTCCTTAAGATCTGTTTGTCTATCGATTGAAGAAGCTAAGGGTTTGCTAGATTTCTATTTATTTGCAGGTTCGTCTCCATAGATGTGAATCAATAGTTCATCTCCATAGGACATTCAACTGCTATGGCCCATCTCTTAGGAAGATCTGATGTGATAGTTACACCCCATCCCTTAGGAATCAAGTGCCCTGAAAGAAGACATTCAAATTAGATTGACCCATTCTTTCCATAAATCTTAAAATCCAAACATTGCTCGAAAGCCTGTAGGAATATTAGCTGCTTGATTCCTTTAAAAATCATTTAGCAAAATTGTTAAAGACAAAATAATACAATAAATTTTACGAACGGTCTCAACATTCTCTATTCTTTTTAGAGTACACCAGTTATGGTATTGACTATCCCTGTTATGACTAGTTCATATGTAGGAAGGATAAATTTTAGAGGATATAATTTTTAACCAGTTATATTGAGATTACCAAAATCCAGTCACAAGCATGCTTACATCCTATGTAAATGATAATGACATGTAATCACTCCAAGTTACTAGCTCCGTGTTCTCTTCCTTAGGCTTCTTGAGTGTCATGTTTTCTTCTTGAGTAGATGAATTCCCTAGTATTACTACAAACTATTTGAAATTATTCTCAAGACCTTCCTGGCAATTTAGTGGAGTGTCTTAATGAAGACCTAGAAGACTCAAAAGAAGTATAGCTCATAGTAGACCTAATCTCATAGTATAGCTCACACAATTTAGGTAGAAGTTGAACTATCCTATTCTCCCCTACATTTCTAACCACCTCTTCGCCAAAGACCTCCACAGTGCACTCTTTTGTATTAGCTTACCAATCACCCCAGAAGCATCAATTAACATCAATCCAAAGCTATACACAAATTTTTTTGGTGATTCTTCTTTCTGGGGCTTTGTAGGCATTTAAAGGGAAGGGGTGTCCTACTTCTACCAGGGAATTGAAACCAAAGTCTGCAATGTATGATCGACCAAACAATTTGTGCAATACTTCTCTTTCAGCAAATTTTTTTTCCCTCACTAATCCACCTTCAAATTGGGTACATGGGCAGGTAAGTATTAATTATTTTACATATGAGGATAAAGTTGAGAATTGACCATGATAATTAATTAGTTTAGTTTGCTCTGGCCAAATCTGTGAGGGTTATGAGATAGACCCAACTATAAACATGATTGCAAGGTAAATCCAGGCATAAACAAAATTTTTCCAAATGAAACTTATACTCTTTATACTACTGACATTGATGTCTTTACAGGTTTATCTACATTATATGTGGAGCAATAGTTCATGCATGCCCTGTTCAGCAATTTTTGGTGTAGCCGTGCATTTTTATTGGGTTTAAATTTTATTATAGAACCTAAAAATCATCCACAATGGCATACCTTGCTCAACAATTTTTTTGTGTAATATTGTATTTTATTGGGTTTAAAATATATTATAGAAATGCACTTTTGTGATCTTTTAATTTTTTTATAACTGAACATTCACACTCTAAAGGTTTTCTGACTTTCTGATATCTATTTTTGTTTTTGTTTTGGTATTATATTTTTGTAGTAGCAGATAGAGAGACAGAGCAGGTGAAAGAGGCACAATTGGTATTAAAATTCTTCTTCTTGTAAACATTGTATACAGTGTGCACACTGGTCGGTCTGTGTTATTTATCTATTATTTTGTTATATATATATATTTGTGATAACACTTAAAAGGCAGAGCAATTGAAAAGGCACACAAAAGAAAATGACAATTGAATGAGGGTAAAATTCTTTTTCGATGTAATTATTCATATTGATTATTTTTATTATAAAAATTAATGATTTGTTTGCCTTGCTAAAATAAATAGAAATCAAGAGTAAGGAAGCAACAATCAAACGGAGGCAAAAAGTCTTCTTCTGAACAATTCTTCTCGTTTGCCTCGCTGGGATAAATAGATTGTTTACATATGGATGGTTGATTGAACACTTCAAATTTTACCACTTCGGAGGCTATTTTCTCTTAATCTTTCAATTTTTGCAGGTTGACTAATGTTTATTTTTTTGTTCTGGCAGCAAAATGCTGGAAGGTAAATAGTGGTTTTCTTTTTTCTGTTTGATCCCTTTGGTTCTATAAACTGTTTTAGATTTAAGAAATGTCTACTAACCAACTTGTGCATCTAGAAATGAAGAAATAGTAGGCTTACACGTCAAATTTTTAAATTTTTTGCAAGACTTCTCTTTCAGTTAAAAATGTCTCCTCTGGACAAATTTGTTAGGATTCTAAGGTAAACAGATTTGTATGGCTCCCATCCTTTTCACAGTGATTTTAAAAGGGACTTCTTCTTTGCAGGTTTGTCTCAGCAGTTTACTGACTTTTGGTATGTTTGTACATTTTTTTTGTACTGAGTGAAAACAATATTCTTTTTCCACTAATACAAATCTAAGTCATTTGCTTGTCTCAGTAGTTGTTTCCATCAGTTTTGGATGCATCTAAGAAAGGAGAGCTTGGATCATTGAGTTCTATTAGCGAACAATAATGTGATGGATTTTTTTAATATTGGGAGTTTTGCTAGACTTCTACTTTTTTGCAACTTTTTCTTTGTTCTATTGTTGTACTATATTTGGATGGATCAACAGTTCATTACATCCAGGTTTGTCTTCATTCTATTTTTGAACAATAAAATTGAAATCTTTCCATGATATATGGTTATTTTAGTCTAGCTATAAACAAAATTCAAATGAAGCTTATAGTCTTGCATGGAATTCTATTGTTGAACTGACATACAAGGTTAATGGGGGTTTCGCTAGACTTCTACTTTGTTTTTTTTGCATGTTTGTCATAATGCTAGACTTATACTTTGTTTGGATCAGCTCATTGGATTCAGGACATCCAGCTAACAATGCCATATTGGGATTTTGGTATGTCCATGCATACCATTTCAAGAATTTTTTGGTAATTTAATTGGGCTCAAATGAGTAATATAAAGTTGATGGGCTTTATTGGTTATGTATCGTACTAAATAGTGAATTTTGTTTACCCTTGGAATAGAGTAATTTTTTTGGCTTTAGATATAGAGATTTTTACTGGTGAAGGCAAAAAAAAAAAAATTCTAGCTACCACTTCCTATTAGTTGTTTTTCTTGCTATGAAGAATAAGAATCACAGATTTGACCACTTCTGAGATTATTTTCTCTTAATCTTTTAGTTTTTACACAATCTAAGGAGCCCATGTTTTAATTTGGTTTAGTTTCATTTCTAATAGATTTGCTCATGTTTATTTATATGTTCTTGGAGAGGCAAATGGTGGTTTTCCTTTTTCTTTTTAATCCTTTTGGGTTGAGCAAAGGATGATGAAATGAGATTCTCATTTAATCATCCTTGTTAGACTTACCATTACAGGATGTGTTAAAAAGCATTGAATCCACATAGTAGCTATGAATGACATTTCAAATATTAGTTTGTGTGGTATATAGGGGAAGGAAGAAAACTGTCTCGTTGGAATTTTCTTTAAGAAAACTCACTCCCTGGGATTCTCATTAACACTCGTCTATCATCAAGACTTGTCTATCATAAGGATTTTAGTGATGAAAAGATACAAAACCAGAGCTCCTTAATTTTTAATTGATTGATTCCTGATAGGACATGTTGTGGCCATAGAAATGCACTTTGTATTTTTATTGGGTTTAAAATATATTATAGAAATGAACTTTGTGATCTTCAAAGGTTTTCTAACTTTCTGATTTCTATTTTTGTTATTTCTTGGTATTACATTTTTTAGTAGCAGATAAAGAGGCAGAATGAAATGGCAATTGAACGAGAGTAAAATTATTTTTCAGGTAATACTTTGTATAGATTATCTTTATTTTAAGAATTATGGGTTGTTTTTATTACTAAAATGAATAGGAATCATGGATAAGGAAGCAGCAATGCAATTGAATGGAGGTAAAATTCTTCTCCCAAATAATTCTTCATATAGATTATGTTTAGTATAAGAACTAATAAATTGTTTGTCTTGCTAGGATATAGAGGAACCATAGATCTTTTGCCTTGTTTAATTTATACATGATTTTTCATTAATTGCTTTTCCCTTTCCTGATAATGGTTTATTCTATTTGCTTGTTCTTTCTTTCGTTGTAATTTTTTCAGTGTTTTGTTTGTTCAATTTTTCCAAGAGTTAGTTTTGTTTTGAATTTTTAAGAAATTTTCTTGTAAATGTTGTATACAATGTGCACACTGCTCTGTCCATGCCATTCATCTTTTTTATTTTTGGTTTTATATTTTTGTGGTAGCAACAATTAGGCTGAGTAGGTGAAGAAGCAGACAAAAGGAAATGACAATTGAATGAGGTTAAATTTTTTTTTCCATGCAATTATTCATATTGGTTATCTTTATTATTAAAATTAATGGGTTGTTTGCCTTGCTAAAATGAATAGGAATGATGAATAAGGAAGAAGCAATCAAATGGAGGCAAAATTCTTCTTCCAAACAATTCTTCAAATAAATTATCTTTACTATTAGAACTAATGAATTTTTTGCCTTGCTAGGATGCAGAGCAATCATCAATTGTTTACATATGGATGGTTGATTGAACACTTCCTTTATTTTCTCTGGTCCGAGCGGAGCTCTCAAATTTTCAAACATGTCTTAATTCGATTTTATTTTCATTTTTAATAGATTGACTAATATATATTTTTATGTTCTTACAACAAAATGTTGGAAGGTAAATGGTGGTTTTCATAAGATGCAGAGAAATAGAGATGGGAAGTTCATTATCATCACAAGTACCTTCTATAGAAGGAAGCTAGAGTTCCAATCGATGTTTGAAATTGATAACTATCTCTATAAACTCTTGTAGATCTAACAAATGTCTACCAACCAACTTGTGCATCTAAAAATGAAAAAATTAAAATAGACTTACACATGGGCATTTTTATTTTTTCAGGACTTCACTTTCAGTTAATAATATCCAACTCTATGATTGCTTCTGTGTACAGTACACTCTATGAAGTGTTTCCAATGTCTTTCATAATGGAGCAAGCTGGAGGTCAAGATTTCACAGGGAGAGAACGAGTATGAATTGCAAGGCAATTGTGTTACTAGACATATGTAGATAATACATTTTCATATTACTGTTTTCTATCTTACTAATCCCAAACGTCTGTTATTACCATCCAGTTGCTTTTCACTTATGTCAAGACATTTTGGATTCATTACTGCAGCGCTTGACATGATACCTAACAAGCTTCATCAATGTTCACTGTTTTTCCCTAGGAGCTTTGATGATACAATATATTGAAGAGACCAAGTCTTTATATGCAGCCAATGAAGCAAATTAAGCCAGCTAAGTTTAGATTCAAGTGTTAAATGGGTAACTACCATAAAATTAATTTCCTCAAGGATAATAATCATTAGATGCTTATAGAAGATGACATCTTTAAAGACATAGAAGGATCTCTATCCTCCAAACGTAAATAATAGTAGATCTATAATCAAAAAAATTGTGGATCTTAAAGCTTCCATTTTAATTCATTATGTCATTTCTCTTTTAGTGTCCATATATTTTAAGTTTGTCTTCATATCTCAAATGGTTTTTTATCAAATATTTGCACAAGATAGGCTTTTACAAAATAACAATTATATTAAGAAAAAAGTAACAACTTTTTCCAAAATGTTCTATTAGGCATTTCTTTGTTTTTGCCTAGATTTAAGAAGGGAAAGGTTTGTTGGACTCCTTTGCAGGTTCGTCTCAACAGCTCAGTGACCCTCATAGGACATTCAGTTGCAGTGCCCCGTCAGACTTTTGGTATGTATGTACATGACTTGATCAACAACATTTTGTACTGGATGAAGGCAAGATTCTTTTTTCGCCTAATACTTTGTTACCTGATCAACAACTTTTTGTATTGGGTGAAGGCAAAATCATTTTTCCACCTAATACTTCCTATAAGTTGTTTGTCTTGCTAGGACGAATAATAATCTCAGATTTTATATTTTATATGTCATTTTCTCTTGATCTTTCAGTTTTTAAACAATTAAAAAAGGCCATGTTTTAATTTGGTTTATTTTCATTTCTAATAGATTTGCAAATGTTGATTTTCATGTTCTTGAAGAAAACTATTGGTAGGTAAATGGTGGTAAATGTTTTTGGAGAAAAATGTTGGTAGGTAGATGCAAAGCAGCTGAAGAGGCAAGAAAAAGGAAATGATAACTGACTGAGGAAAATTTATTTTATCAGATTATCTTTATTTTTAAAATTAATGGGTTGTTTGCCTTGCTAAAATGTATAGGAATTGCGGATAAAGAAGCAACAATCAAACGAAGGCAAAATTCTTCTTCGGAATTCTAATTCATATAAATTATATTTATTATAAGAAATAATGAATTGCTTTTCTTGCCTTGTCTGACTTAAAGATTTTTTTAAAATTGTTTTTCCCTTTCCTATTAATGGTTTACTGATTACTCTATTTTCTTTTTCTTTATTTCATCGTATTTTTTTAAATTGCTCTGTTCAAATTTTGTTCTAGAGTTTTTTTTTTGTCTTGATTTTTTTAAGAATTTTCTTTTTCTTGTAAAGGTTTACAATGTGCACATTGATCTGTCCATTTTATTCATTTATTATTATTTCTTGTTTTTTTATTGTATTATATTATTGTGGTAGTCGATAAAGAGGCAGAGCTGGTGAAGAGGCAGAGTAGAGGAAGAGGCGGAGAAAAGGAAATGACAATTGAGTGAGGGCAAAATTCTGTTTTCAACACGTCTTCATAGTGGTTATCTTAATTATAAGAATTAATGGGTTGTTTGTCTTTTTGAAAAAAGAATCGTGGATAAGGAAGCAACAATTTAATGGAGGCAAGATTCTTCTTCCAAACAATTCTTCTTATAAATTATCTTTATTATAAGAAGTAATGGATTGTTTGCCTTGTAATCAAAGTGTTCAGATCATTGGTTGAACACTTTAGATTTGACAACTTCACAGACCATTTTTCTCTTAATCTTTTAATTTTTACACCATATTGACTCATGTTTATTTTTATGTTCTTGCAGCAAAATGCTCGAAGGTCAATTGTAAATGGTTGAGATTCAACTGACATTACTACCATGGTTGAGATTCAATTTAAACATAGATGCAACCGGCATTGCTAAATGGTTGAGATTCAATTGGCATTGCTCCCATCCAAATGGAGGGTTTAGATGTTTTTATACCAGCAGTAAGTTGACAAAAGATTATTGGGGTTTTGCAGGTTTGTCTTCATTAGATGTGGATCAACATGGTTATTGGACATCTAGTTGGGCTTTTGGTATATGCATACATGCCCTTCTTAGTATTTTTATTTGGTTTAAAATATGTAATATAAACTTGATTAAGCTTTACTGAATAGTAATAAATTTGATTGAGCTTTACTGAATAATTCGGTTTACCATTGGAGTCTATGCTGAGTATTTTCTATTTAGTGTTATTTTGTTTTATTCCTTGCATACTCTGTTGCTTTTTCCTGGTTTATAATTTCTAAGGTTAGTTGCTGAGTTAGAATATTTTGATTTGTAACTCAAACCCATTATTGGTAAGGGTTTTCTGGATTTCTATTTATTTGCAGGTTCATCTCCATAGATGTGAATCAACAATTCATCTCTTAGGAAGATCTGAAGTATGTGACTATACACCATCCCTTAGGAATCAAGTGCCTTGAAAGAAGACATTCAAATTATAATGATCCATTCTTTCCATAAATCTTAGAATCCAAGTATTGCTCAAAAGTCTGTAGGCATACAAGTTGCTTGAATCCTTTACAAAATCATTTATCGAATGTTTTGAAGACAAAAGAATACAATAAATTTCTACCTTTGGTCTCACCATTCTCTATTATTTTTAGAGTACACCAGTTATGATATTGCCCGTCTCTATTATGACCAGTTGATTATATAGGAAGAATAAATTTTAGAGGATATAATTTTTAACTAATTATTTTGAGATTATCAAAATCTAATCACAGTTATGCTTACATCCTGTGTAAATAATAATCACATGTAATCAATCCATGTTACTAGCTCTATATTATCTTACTTAGGCTTCTTGAGCATCATATTTTTTTCTTGAGTAGATGAATTCCCTAGTGATACTAAAAACTATTTGAAATTATTCTCAAGAGGAAAAGAACATAATGATAATATCTCCCCTCCTGGAAATTTAGTGATGGAGTGGCTTAATGAAGACCTAGAAGACTCAAAAGAAGTATTTTTTCATAGGCCCAATCTTATGTGATTGATATTCTCCCCTACATTTCAAACCACCAGAGTCCACTCTTTTGTATTAGCTTATCAATCACATTAGAAGCATCAAGCAACATCAACCCAAAGTTCTACTATTTTTCCAGTTTGTCCACATTAGATGTGGATTAGTAGTTCATTGGCCTCAAGATGTCCAACTGCAATGCCTTGTGGATCAGTAGTTAATGCATGCCCCGTTCAACAAGTTTTTTGTGCAATGGTGTATTTTTATTGGGTTTAAAATATATTATAGAACCTAAAAATCATCTACAATTTTTTGTGTAACACTGTATTTTATTGGGTTCAAAATCTATTACAGAAATACACTTTTATGATCTTTTATTTTTTCTATAACTGAGCAGTCACTCAAAAAGTTTTTTGACTTTCTAATTTCTATTTTTGTTTTTGTTTTGATATTATATTTTTGTAGTAGTAGATAGAGAGACAGAGCAGGTGAAACAGGCACAACAATGGAGTAGAGGAAGAAGCAAGAAAAGAAAATATAAAAAATGAAAGCTTCCACGTAAAATGAATAGGAACGATGATAAAAAATTAGCAATAAATTCTTCTCCTAAAAAATTCTTCATATAAATTATCTTTGTTATATGAACTAATGAATTATTTGTCTAGCTAGGTTAAAGAGGAATTATGGATTGTTTTCTTTGTTTAACTTACACATGGTTTTTTAAAAATTGGTTTTCCCTTCCTATTATTGGTTTAATCTGTTTTCTTGTTATTATTTTTAATATAATTTTTTTCCAATGTTTTGTCTATTAATTTTTTTTCAAAAAATTGTTTTGATTTTTTTTTTTGAATTTTTCTTTTCTTTTAAAAATTGTATACAGTGTGCACACTATCTCTCCGTATTATTCATCTTTTATTTGTTTTTTTAGTATGCTCATACCAGGCCTAATGGCAGGTGTCCTGCTCACACAATTTAAGCCTAGCTATAGAAGTTGAACTCTCATATTATCCCCTGCATTTCAAACCACCTCTTCATCAAAGACCTCCACAGTCCACTCTTTCTCTTACAGTGGACTAAATCCATTTGGGAAGATTAAACCCTATATTATCAACCTTTTTGCCTTCTAGTAATTTAATCCAAAGCTATACACTTGATTTTTGGGTAATTCTTCTTTCTGGGGCTTTATAGGCATTTGAAGGGAAGGGTGTGGGAGCTGTGTCTACTTCTACCAGGGAATTGAAACCAAAGTTTGCAATGGTTGACCAAATAACTTGTGCAATACTTCTCTTTCAAAAAAAAATATTTCCTCACTAATCCACATGCAAATTGGATACATGGGCAGGTAAGTAAGTAATGATTATTTACATATGAGAATAAAGTTGAGAATTGACCATGATATATTGTTATTTTAGTCCAGTCTGACCAAATTTGTGAGGGTTATAAGGTAAACCCAACTATAAACAGGATTGTTAGGTAAACCCAATTATAGACAGAATTCTTCCAAATGAAACTTACACTCTTTATACAACTGGCATTGCTATCTTTCATTTAAATGATGAGGTTAATGTATGTTATTGGGGTTTTGTTGAACTTATACTATTTTGTAGGTTTGTCTACATTAGATGTGGATCAGTAGTTCATCGGCCTCAGGATGTCCAACTGCAATGCCTTGTGGATTAGTAGTTCATGCGTTCGCCGTTCAGCAAAGTTTCAGTGCAACAGTGTATTTGAATTGGGTTAAAATTATATTATAGAATCTACAAATCATCTACAATGACATACCTTGCTCAACAATTTCTTTTTTATAATATTGTATATTATTGGATTTAAAACATATTATAGAAATGCACTTTTGTGATCTTTTATTTTTTCTATACTTGAGCATTCAGACTTAAAAGGTTTTCTAACTTTTTGATTTCTATGTTTGATTTTGTTTTTATATTATATTTGTGTAGTAACCGATAGAGAGACGAAGCAGGTGAAGAGGCACAACAGTGAAGGAGGAGTTGAGGAAGAGGCGAGAAAAGGAAATGTTAAAAACAAATCTTTCAGTACAATGAATAGGACCACGGATAAGGAAGCAGCAATAGGATGGAGGCAAAATTCTTCTGCCAAATTATCTTTATTATAAGAACTAATGAACTGTTTGTCTGGCTAGGATAATAAGGAATTATAGATTGTTTGTCTTTTTTAACTTACATGTGGTTTTTTAAATTGTTTTTTCTTTTTCTATTATTGGTTTATTCTGTATTTTTGTTCTTTTATTTATTGTAATTTTTTCTCCTGATCTGTTTGTTAATTTTTTTTCAAGAGTTTGTTTTGATTTTTTTTGAATTTTTCTTTTTCTTGTAAAGGTTGTATACAGTGTGCACACTGATCTGTCTGTGTTATTCATCTATTATTTGTTTTATTTTTTTGTGGTATCAATAAAAAGTCAGGGCACACAAAAGGGAATGACAATTGAATGAAGGTAAAATTCTTTTTTATTGAATTATTCATATTGGTTGTCTTTATTATGAAAAATAATGAGTTGTTTGCCTTGCTAAAATAAATAGGAATCATTGATAAATAAGCAATCAAATGGAGGCAAAATTCTTCTTCCAAACAATTCTTGTTTGGCTTGCTAGGGTGCAGGGCAACAATAGATTGTTTACATATGGATGGTTGATTGAACACCTCAAATTTAACCACTCAAGAGGCCATTTTCTATCAATCTCACAATTTTTACAGCATGTTTTAATTTGATTTATTTTCATTTTTTATAAATTGATTAATGTTTATATTTGGTGGTTTTCTTTTTTCTATTTAATTCTTTTGGTTGAGATTTAGCCATGAGATGTAGGGAAATTGAGATGTTGTAGAAGCTAGATTTCTAAAACAATGTAGGCTCTATAAACCCTTGTAGATCTAAGAAATGCCTACCGACCAACTTGTGCATCTAGAAATGAAGAATTATACATGGCCATTTTTATTTTATTTTATCAGGACTTCTCTCAGTTAAAAATGTCTCCTCTGGACAAAATCCTTAGGATTCTAAGGTAAACAGATTTGTATGACCCCCATTCTTTTTGCAAGGGATTTAAGAAGAGACTTCTTTACAGGTTTATCTCAGTAGTTCACTGACCTATTGGACTTTTGGTATGTTTGTATAATTTTTCTACCAAGTATTCTTTTCCACTAATACAAATCTAAGTTGTTTGTTTGTTTTAGTAGTTGCTTCCATTAGTTTTGCATGCATGTAAGAAATGAGGGTTGGATCATGGAGTTTTATTGTTGAACAATAATAAGATGGATTTTTTTTATATTGGGAGTTTTGCTAGACTTATACTTTTTTGCAGGTTTTTCTTCATTTTATTGTTGAACAATGCTGGGATGGATCAACAGTTCACTACGACCAAGTTTGCCTTCATTCTATTATTGAACAATAAAGTTAAAATTTGTCCATGATATATGGTTATTTTAGTAAACTTTGGTTATTTTAATCCACCTATAAACTTAATTCAAATGAAGCTTCTACTCTTGCATGGATTCTGGAATTCTACTGACCTACAAGGGGGTTTTGTTAGACTTCTAATTTTTTGTTGGCAGGTTTTTCTTCATGCTAGAATTATAATTTATTTGGATCAACAGTTCATTGGTTTCAGGACGTCCAGCTATAATGCTGTGTTGGGCTTTTGGTATGTTCATGCATGCCCTTTTTAACAATTTTTAAGTATTTTAATTGGGCTCAAATCATCTAAAAGAGTAATATAAAGTTGACGACCTTTATTGGTTGTGTACCATACTCTATAGTTAATTTTATTTACCCTTGGAATAGAGTAATTTTCTTTGCCTTTAGATATACAGATTTTTACTAGTTAAGGCAAAAACAAAATTCTAGCAACCACTTATAAGTTGTTTTTCTTGCTATGACAAATAAGAATCACATATTTGACCACTTTAGAGATCATTTTCTTTTTATCTTTTAGTTTTTAAACAATCTAATGAACCCACGTTTTAATTTGGTTTGGTTTCTTTTCTAATAGATTTTCTCATGTTTATTTATATGTTCTTGGAGAGGTAAATGGTGGTTTTCCTTTTAGGTTGAGCAAAGGATGATGACATGAGATTCTAATACAGTCATGGGGTGGTTTTCTTGTTTCTTTTTAATCCTTTTGGACTAGACAAGAGTTCACATAACTGAAGCAAAAAGTTAACCAGATAAGGTCAACTGTATTAGACTTGTCATTGCAAGATGTGTAGAAAAGCATTGAATCCACATTGTAGCTGTAAATGACATTTAAAATACTAGTTTGTGTGGTTTATAGGAGAGGAAAGAACACTCTCTTTAGAATTTTCTTTAAGAAAACTCTATCCCTGGAATTCCCGTTAACCCTCATCTATCATCAGGATTGAGATTTTAGTTATGAAAAGATTATAAAAAGAGTTCCTTATGTTTTAACTATTTAATTCCTAATAGGACTTGGTGTGGCCATAGAAATAGTAGCAATTCAGTGATGGAGTGGTTTAATGAAGACCTAGACAATGCAAAAGAAGTATTAGCTTATCAATCACATCAGAAGCATAGCTCGCAGTGGGCCTAATCTTAGGTGTCCTGAACTATCCTATTCTCCTTTCATTTCTCACCACCTCTTTGTTAAAGACCTCCATATTCCATTCTTCTCTTACAATGGACTATCAGCCTTTCAGCCTTTCAGCAACATCAATCCAAAGTTGTCTACATCTGATTTTTGGGTGATTCTCCTTTCTGGGGCTTTGTAGGCATTTAAAGGGAAGGGTGTGTGGGGTTGTGCCTACTTCTACCAGGGCATTGAAAGTAATGTGTGCAATGTATGGTCGACCAAATAACTTATGCAATACTTCTCTTTTAGAGAGAAAAATACTTCCTCAATAATCCACATACAAATAGGGTACATGGGCAGGTCAGTATTGATTATTTTACATACGAGAATAAATTTGAGAATTGAGCATGATATATTGTTATTTTAGTCTATTATGCCAAATCTGCATGGATTATAAAGTAAACTAAGCTATAAATGGGATTGTAAGTTAAACCCAATCATAAATAGAATTCTTCCAAATGAAACTTGTGCTCTTTACACAACTACATTGTTTCCTTTAATTTAAAACATAAATTTGTATTGATCCCATCTTTTTTGCATGGATGCAAGAAATTAAGGTTTGTATCAGTAGTTCATTGGCCTCAGGATGTCCAACTGCAATACCCTGTGGATCAACAGTTCATACATGCCCTATTCAGCAATTGTCTGGTGCAGCAGTGTATTTTTATTGGGTTTAAAATATATAATAGAACCTAAAAAACATCTACAATGACATACCCCGCTCAATAATTGTTTGTGTAGCCTTCTGTTTTTATTGGGTTTAAGATATATTATTGAACTTACAAATGATCTACAATGACATACCTTGTGTTGAAGAATTTAATTCCAACAGTTCAATAAACTTTCGGTGCATTATTGCTGACTGTCGCCCAGCATGTGGAGAGTTGACTGTCACTCATAAACATGTTTTACATGGAAGTCATCGTCCAGTACAGCCTGCCATCCACCTACTCTGCCGTGCAGAAGCCTCTCTTTTTACTACAGATTTCAAGCATTTTGCACATGTCTGCAAACCTTTGTTGACTAGAATATGCAAGCTCATCTATAAATTTGTAGATGAAGGCATGTATTTGCAAGAGTGAGCCCAGATTTGGGGTTTCTTCATTGTAAAAATTCATTGCTGTTCTAATTTGTTCTGTTTCTTAAATTGTTTCATTTTCTCACAGCTAGATCTTTGAGCAGCATTAGCTGTAAATTTCTACACCCTGCTCAACAATTTTTTTTGTAGCATTGTATTTTTATTTAGTTTAAAATATATTATAAAAATGTACTTTAATTTTTTCCTATTACTGAATATTCAGATTTAAAGGTTTTCTAACTTTCTGATTTCTATTTTTGTTATTTTCTGGTATTACATTTTTGTAGTAGCATATAAAGAGGAACCCGTAGGTGAAGAGCCAGACAAGAGGAAATGCCAATTGAATGAGAAAAATTCTTCTTTCAGGTTATTTTTTGCCTAGATTATCTTTATTTTAAGAATTAATGGATTGTTTTCCTGGCTAAAATGAATAGGAATCGTGGATAAGAAAGCAACAATGTAATTAAATGGAGGCAAAATTCTTCTCCCAAATAATTCTTTCATATAAATTATCTTTAGTATAAGAATAATAAATTGTTTGTCTTGCTAGGATAAAGAGGAATCATACATTGTTTGTCTTGTTTAACTTACGCGTGATTTTTCTTTAATTACTTTTCCCTTTCATAGTCATGGTTTATTCTATTTTCTTGTATTTTTTTATTTATTATTTCATTGTAATTTTTGTTCAATTTTTTCTAGAGTTTATTTTATTTTGATTTTTTAAAGATTTTTTTTTCTTGTAAAGGTTGTATACAGTGTGCACACTGGTCTGTCCAGGTTATTCATCTTTTTTTAGCTTTATATTTTTCTTTCAGTTTATAGTTTTGTGGCATCAATAAAAAGGCAGAGCGGGTGAAGAGGCAGACAAAAAGGAAATGACAAGAGTAAAATTATTTTTTCATTTAATTATTCATATTGATTATCTTTATTATAAAAATTAATGGATTGTTTGCCTTGATAATATGAATAGGAATCACAAATAAGAAAGCGATTGTCAAATGGGGGCAAATTCTTCTTCCAAACAATTTGTCATATGAATTATCTTTATTATAAGAACTAATGAATTGTTTGCCTTGCTAGGATGGAGAGCAATTATAGATTGTTTTCAAATGGATGGATGATTGAACACTTCAGTTTTGACCACTTCACAAGCCATTTTCTCTTAATCTTCCATTTTTTCTCTGTTTTAGTTTTATTTTGTTTACATTTTTAATAAATTGACTAGTGTTTCTTTTTATGTTCTTGCAGTGAAATGCTGAAAGATAAGTGGTGGTTTTCATGAGATGCAGATAAACAAAGAGATGTGAAGCTTATTATCATCACAAATACCTAGTTTTCCAAAATAACCAACCCCATGTTTGAACCTGATGCCTAGCTCTATAAACTCTTATAGATATAACAAATGTCTACTGACCAACTTGTGCATCTAAAAATGAAGAGTTAAAGTAGACCCGAATTATAGTAGACTTACATGTGGGCCTTTTTATTTTTTCAAGACTTCTCTTTCAGTTAAAAATGTCATGAGGATTCTAAGGTAAACCTATATACAACTTGCATACCAGATTTGTATGCCCCCCTTTTAAAATCCATGCTAAAGCCCTCTAGATCAAATTTCATCAAATGTTAAGGCTTTATAATTTCCATCATTTGATCCAGTCCATAGAAGTCTATCCTCCATGTTTTTGCAAGAAACACTTCTTTCATCAAGAATATTTATTAATTTTTGTTTTTCTAGTTGATCAATCTGAATATTATCCAATGCTTTCCATGATGTACCATCTTCTGGAGAGATATACTCGGTCACCCCATAGATTTTTAAAAGAGTCTATGGTGAGCTGAGATAGACCTAAGTTATTCATAGGGGTGTAACCACCCTATGAGTCCTCCCATAACAAGGCCTTGTCACCCTTTCCTATATCCCAAGTAAGGCTCTTGTTGATAATTTCTCTAGTATCTATAATAAAGTTCCAAACGTGGGATCCTTTGATATGGCTACACAATCTAAATATATTTATAGGATCTACAAAAGGAATATATTTATTTAGAAGAATTGAGGCTCATTTACTATTTGGTTCTTGTACTAGTCTCCATATTAATTTGGCTCCAAGAGCTTTATTCTATCATTGTAAATTTTTAATTCCTAAACCACTAAGAGATGTTGGTTTGTAGATATTCTCCCATTTAATTAATGCTAGCTTCTTATCTTCTGAGGATCCTTGCCATTAAAAATCCCTAAGATGACTATCTAAACTTGATTTAATGTTTACTGGTAAAGGTAGTATTGACATTTGGTAAGTAGGGATTGCCGAAAGAACATATTTAATCATAGTAGTCCCCCTTGCCTAAATAAGCCATTTTCCTTTCCAACTTTCTTTTTTATTTTGA
Source organism: Chamaecyparis obtusa (assembly GCA_027943335.1). NCBI lineage: Eukaryota > Viridiplantae > Streptophyta > Pinopsida > Cupressales > Cupressaceae > Chamaecyparis > Chamaecyparis obtusa. The sequence goes on from BSBK01007311.1 coordinate 443,490, forward strand.
ATTTTAGTAATGACTTGTTTCCATAATTTGGAGCTATGAGCACCCTTATCTAAAGGGATTCCTAAATATTTACAAGGAAAATTTTGAATATTATATCCTAGGATATTACATATTTGTCTAGCTTTAGCCAAAGGGATGTTGATAAAAAAGACTTCAGATTTACTAGGGTTAACTCTTTGCCCAGAGGCTTTCATATATATAGCCAATATATCTTTGAAGGCTTTAGCTTCCCTTTTATTGCATGCACTTGCTAATATTGTGTCATCAACAAACTGTTGATGGGTTATATTGGGTACATTATCAGACACTTTGACACCTAAGATTTTTCCTTCTGTGTGGGCCTTTGAGATTGATCTACCTAACGCCTCTGCCATATTGATGTATAGAAAAGGGGAGAGGGGGTCCCCTTGTCTAATAGCTCGAGATATGTCAAAGAAACCTTCTAGGGTTCCATTAATAAGGAGAGAGATTTTAGGTGTAGAAATATAGTTGAAAATCAAATTTATCCATTACTTGGAGAAGCCAAATGCTTCCATACACTTACATAAAAATATCCAATCAACTTTATCATAGGCTTTTTGTATGTCTACTTTAATAAGCATACAAGGATCCTTATTGTGTTGAGATGTATGGAGGATTTCTTGAGCAATTATGATCCTGTCCAGGATTGATCGTTTGGGGACAAAACTAGTTTGTTCTTTAGAGATGATCATTGGTAGGAATGTTTTTAGTCTATTAGCTAAGCATTTGGATAAGATTTTATATATTGTGTTGCATAGAGAAATAGGAAGAAAGTCCCCTAGTTCTATACAATCATTTTTCTTAGGGATGAGCATAAAAAAGGTATTAACAATGTGCCAGAGTTTCTAGTTGCTTCTACATCTTTCCAGATATCTATACCTAGAAATTGCTAGCATTTTTGAAAAAAGCCTGCCTGAAAACCATCAGTACCAGGCGATTTATAGGGATGAAGTTGGAAAAGAGCATCTTTAACTTCCTCGATAGTAAATTTACTATTGATCCATTTTTTATCAGCCTCTGATATAATTTTTGGAATTGATGAGAGGATATCTTTTTGAGAATTTAAATCTGCACATTCATAGATGTTCAAAAGAGTTTGATAGAATTGCACAAATTCTTTTGCTATAGGGTTTGGTTCTTCTATAGTGTCTCCATTAGAATTTTTTTTATCTTGGAGATCCGATTAATATTTCTTCTATTCTTAACACTATTATGGAAATTTTTGTATTATTATCTCCTTCACTTAACCATGTTTCTCATGATTTTTGTTTCCAAAAAACTTCTTCTTTTAATAAGATCTCAACGTGCTTAGCCATTAAGTCTTTTCTTTGTTATAGTTGGATTCATTCATTCCTTTCTCTATAACTTCTTTGTTTAAGGCTGTAATTTCATACTCAATTTTGTTTTTATGTTAAAAAATGTTATTAAATTTGTCTTTGTTCCAGTCCAAAATCTTATGCTTAATAATTTTAAGTTTAGAGACTAGAAAGAACATTTTCAAGCCAGAGACTTTAATCTGATTCCACCATTGTTCCCAAAGATGCATAAAATTCTCATCTTGGAACCACATAAATTCAAATTTGAAAGGGCTTCTAAGCAGCTCAAAATTTTCCAAAATAGCTAATCTGACTGAAAAATGGTCTGATCCAGCATTAGTTAGGATTTCAGCAGAGGTGTTAAAATTGAAATTTTCTATGTCTCCACTGATTAGGAATCGATCCAATCTCTCTACTATATGGCTAAATACAATCCTACAATTATTCCAAGTAAATAAACCATTATTAGTAGTGATGTCTATAAGATGATTATCGAGGAATCATTGGCTGAAATCTTTTTGTGACTAAGATATATATTGTGATCCTCTGAATTTTTCTTTACTATCTAGGATTGCATTAAAATCTCCCCCTAGAATGTGAATGTCATTTTGGTAGTTTACTAACTCATCTTCCAAACCCTTCCATAGTTCTCTCTTTTTGTGATTGTGAGTAGGGCCATAGACATTGAAAATATTAAATTTAAGATGGCTTTTTATATTTGTGACTGAGCCAAGTACCTAGTTATTATGTTTTCCATTTATCTCAACTATAACTTTTCTGGGATCCTAGATGACCACAACACCACTGGAGGCACCCTCAGAGTGAACCATCTATGATCTCCATATACGTAATTTTTGACTAAATTTTTTTCTCTCTTCCTTATTTAATTTAGTTTCTTGAAGTATAATGATCTCATATTCAAATAAATTAAGGTTTCTCTTTATTAGTCTCTATTTGTTAGGGGCATTAAGGCCCCTAACATTCCAAGTATTTATTTTCATTGTGCTTTGGGAAGGAACTTCCCCTTCCCTACATTAATCAGGTTGATTAGTTTTGGTTGATTATCAACATTTCCATCGATGCATCTTAATTCATTAATAGATTTCCTACCACGCTTTTTATTGGTTTTAAGAATTGTAAGGCTAGATAATCCTTCTATAGTGGTGGTAATACCTAATTGTCTATCAGAGTTAGTTATAACATCCAGACAAACCTTGATATCATTGGTATCCTTATTGATGTCATCTGTGAGGTCATCATTCATAAAATCCATTTCTGTCTGCCCAGCCTTTTCCTGTAGATCCTATCTTAAAAACTCAGAATTGAGCCCATCTTCAAAGTCTATAAGGTCTTTTCCATACTCTTCAAGAAGTGAATCATGATTATTTATAATTGGTAGTTCTTTACTGATGGACTCTAATTCAATTGGTACAGTATACAGGGGTTCTGTATACTTATGTTTTTTTGGTATTCTATTCCCCGTACCATTATTCCTGGTGACTACATCATTATGCTATTGTGTTAATTCCTCATTAATCTCCATTTGAACTTCCCGTAGCTCTTCCATCATACCTCCAACCAAGATCATTTTGTGTTCAATAGCTTGGACTCTTGCTTCTAGAGATTGAGAGAGGATGGCCTGTTCTGGGCTTGAAAATTACTACTATTAGTTGAAGTGTGATAAGTTCCTAATTACAATTTTAGGGCTTGTATTTAAAGACTCTAAATCCAATTCACTTGATTGTATATCATGAAATTAAAATACCTTTGATATAATTATCCCCTACATTAAATTACAAATATAGTCTCATCCTCATATTTTCCAATTCAAATTTGACAATTGTTTTTGCATTTTTTGAAATATAATTACTACTATTAGTTTTTTATTACGATAAAAATAGGTTTTGAAGGGGCTCCGAAACCCTTTACAACACCAGAACTAAGGATAAGACTATTGGAGTTCCATAAATATAACAGTCTAGCCAAAAACTAGGCCCAGATACCTCAAAAATTAGTCCATCCAATGAATGGAAGGACACCCATACCACAAAATAGGAACACTGCATAAGAATATTCAACAAGAACTACAGTCCAAAGAGGGAAGCAACAAGGCTAGGTCCCTTTTTTATAATTACTACTATTAGTTAAAGTATGAGAAGTTCCTAATTACAATTTTAGGGCTTGTATTTAAAGACATCACCTTAGTTTCTTGTAATTGTGAGATCTAGGTGAAAAATCATCAATTAGAACAATGTATTCAAATTAATGCATAATAATTAATACATTATCAATTACAAGTTCAACTATCATTTTTCCTTGGTAATTATTAAATAGATCTTTTTTAAAGAAGTGGATGGCGTCAACTATTCTAGGTGAGCAGGGACAAGCTGGGTATAGTGGCCCTAGTTGCATATCTTCCCTCTATTTTTGACCTAAATGCAAAGGCGTTTTGAATTTTTTTGTAGATTGGGTGGGGGTCACTGATTGTTGGGGATGTTATGTAATACCCCTCCCATAGTTTTATTTTCAGTTTAATTGGTCAGACTCTTTTAGGCCACTTTTCATGTGTGTATAAATCCTCACATAGATTTGATGTTATGTATATTTATGTTTATGGTTTTACTGACCTCATACTTGCATGTGTATGGTTGACTTATACATTTTATATTTTTGTTTGATGTATCTGATATGGTTGAAGGACAGATTCATAGCTACTTGCTTGCGAGATCCACACAATCAACCGATCTTTCCATTATCTGTTATATATTTATACATGTATGTTCATGCTCATCTTTTATGCAGGATTTTAGATATTAGACATCGACTTCCCTAAATTGTTAGGATGAGCGTGCCCTATCACAATATTTCAATGGTAAAAGAGGAGAGATAACATACAGGTCCAATCCCAACCTAAGTCATTGATTGTCCTAGAATAATGGACAAGTATCTATTTTTCTATCTATCTAAATTCATCAAGGTGACATAAATTTGTCAGCCCTTCCCTTGAGCACTACTATATTTGACCTCATTTTTCTACCAAAATTTTTGACCATCAAGTAAAAAGGTTTAGGTTGGTCGGATTATAGAAGGAAAACTTCCTTCTTTTTTTTTAATCCATGCCCGTGTTGGTCAAAATTTCAACCAATACCATGTAGGTCAAAATTTCGATCAACACAGGCATAACTTTAAAAGAAAAAAGATTTTGTATCTCATTTCATTGTTTGGTTTTAACTTGGAGCGCGCGAAGGAGCTGGAGCTTGCAATTCTTTGAACTATTATTTGGTGAGAGTTTTAGGAGGACTGTCTGCCTGCGAGGGTTGCCACTTTGATTTGGTTTAAAAGGAGGACTACTTGTAAGGATTTCCTTACTCTGCATTTGTCTGGCATTGTTTTATGTATATATGCTATTGGTACTTGTTGGTTACCTACTTAGGGACCATGAGCAATGTGCCAGGGCATCATGTATTGGGTATTTGCTGGCACATTTTTTTATCACTGTTTATATACATTTGATTCAGAGATGAACTTGCAGAGATGAACTTGCAAAACCCTAAATTTTTGAATCATCGCATCATGTTACACTGTAAATGTACTAGCGTTAGGTTTATGATTGCTACAGATCCTTATACAGAAAACAAGTATGCAATACGGTGAAAAGTAGTGTTTTCTCATTACTTTCGACACTCCTAGCACTGATTACCAGTTAGTCCATGAGTTTTCCATGGTGTCTATGCTATGTTTATTTCGATACTTGTGCCCTGCTAATACTGTTGTGATATCTTGCTTACTGTCCCTTTCTCTTCTCATAAACAACCAAGGAGTTAGACTCCTGGCATCGTGGACCCTCTATCTACTCATTGGTCTTACTCGTCCAGAGCCCGTGAATTTTCCATCATTCTTATTTGATGTTTACCACATGGCACTGTGTGATGCTTTTATGCATTAAACCCATTGTTGACATATGTGGCATTATAGAGATCCTTCTTTACATATGTGCTTCCTGACTTAAATTAAATTTGTGTGATATGAGTATGTCTCATGACTTAAAAGATTTCATACTTTATGTGCTACATATATTCAGGTATGCTCAATGCCTTGGGTGAATTCATGTGTATTCATGGATATACTTCACATCTATAGAGAATTTATATGTTGCTCCATGTTTGAGTTGTGTTAGCATGATTACTTCATAGACGTGCATGCCTTATGTTTGAAGTGTTTTCACAAGTATTCTTAGTATGAAATATTTATAACTATTTTAGAAGATGACTAAAACTTATCTTATCCTTCACCAAGTCTTTACTATCAGATCATAATAAGGGACAAAACATATATGGTAATATCAAGCGATGAGAAAACTACTATAAATAGGTCTAGATATGATCATTTAATAGTTGCTTGAGGAAAAGAAAATTTGGGAGGGGTGGACTATCATAAGCCGTAATCACGATAACATTAGGATGAGTTATAATCACTTTACTCATTGATTCATGGATAACATATCACAGTTTTTTACCATCGAGTGTCCTTTATATAGAATATGTGGTCTCTAAGGCACCATTTGTATTCAATTTATATGTTCTAAGGAGAGTAGAAATGAAGATAAGATCCAAGATCATGCAAAAAAAAGAACTAAAATGAACCTTATGATAATCAAGATTGATATACATGAGAGTGTGCTTCAAGCTCTGGTTCCTTTCCACATCAATTTTTGGCTTATTTGAGAAACCATACAGCACAGGACCACCTTGTTGCTCATCAGTTGTTACCTAAAAATGAGTAAGTTTAATTACTATTCTAAGCCTACCACCTCCTAACTAAAAAATGACAAGTTTTTATTACCATGCTTTCAAGCTTAACTTTTTCCAAACACCAAAAATTTCAAAAAAACATCAGCCAACTTAAGATATGAAAACATGTCTAAATTCATTAAAAAAATTCATATTACATCTCATTAAATAATGTTGAAGTCAGATTGGGAAATAAAAGAAAATATAAATTTTTAATTGCACTCATCCTTATGGGGATTTCAATTTCAAGTGTAGGATTGAATGGGCTTTTGTATGGTGGGACTTGGTACATTAAATGTGAAAATAATTGGAAGTTAAATTACTTGAATCTCCTTAACAAAAATGGGGCTAGCTTCTATTAGATGGGAATAGTTTGGCAGAAGCACCAACTGAGATGTACCATAAACTCCCAAGCTCAATGTCAGTGATGCTGCAAATCCAATAAAATGCACTTTGTCAGTACCTAAAAGATCACATGGATCAATAATTGCAAAGTCTCTACATGTGTATGTATAGTATGTACACATTGCATATAATCCAACAGGAAGGAAAAGAACACGAGACTTAAATGACTAAGCTATACAGTCAGCCATAAAAAGAAATGGGAACTATTAAAACAATGGATAGATAAACACAATCAACAATTGAAGATAGATTTAAGAAAGGGGAGTAACATCAAATATTATGACCCAATGACCTTATTAGAGGAATTTCCATACTGTCATGAAAATATTAGCTAGTAACTGGTAACTCTCAATAAGTAGGAAGAATCATTGCATTGGAATCTTAATTCATCTTAGCCATATTAGGATCAGACTGAGATGATAGTGTTGTAAGAATCCAATAAATAGTGAAGGATATATATATATATATATATATATATATATATATATATATATATATATATATATATATATATATATATATATATATATATATATATATATATAGAATACAGATAGTCCTCTTGGACATTTCTTTATATAACATAATCTAACCAGTATTAAGTTTTAGATTCTAGATGGATATAATCCATAATATCTTTAATAAGAAGATCATTGTTCACATCAGAAATTACTGAATTGGTATCTTGTCACATACAAATCAAATTACAGCTTATTCTATTGTCCTATTTAAGTCCTGCTCTCCTTGAACACTTACCTTACTGACACAAGGCATAAGAAAATAATCATAATAAAGGACTATAAGAGAATATTACCGTGCACACTGATTTTCCATATATAATACAACAAATTTCATAGTATATAATATAACAAACTAAACCTTTCTTTTTTGATCTCAAAAGTTGGAGGATGAGACTAAAAGTAATTTACCTTACCATTGATATTTCTATTTATATAGCTAAATTATAACATGAATTAAATTGGAATGCCTTCCACTGATTAAAACAAAGTGCAATGGATTCACACAGCAGTAATGAATGTAAACTATTTTCAAGTAATGAAAACGTAAATTCATTGGTAATCTGCCAGTCACTACCCGTGAGGGTACAGTCTGACTATTCTATTGAAAAACATTTATTTTTATGGTTGATATGAATCCAAATGATTGCTAGGGTATGGTGTTGCATGTCATTGGAGTTATGAATATTTTTGTGTAGGTTTGAAAGCATTTTTGGGTCCTCTGGACGTGACTGTCCCTGTACAGATAGGATATACACCAGTCATATTAGATAGATGCAAAGATTGGATTTTATATTGTTTCCTTTTTGTGCATAATGAGTATGTTAGAATGGTTGTTTTTTATCAAGTTGAATTCATTCATGAGTGTCTAAGGGTGTAGAGGAAGTTGGTGTGTTGAGACACAACCAACAGTGACTGTTCCTGCACAGTGCACCAATGAAATACCATGAGGACAAGGTAATGAGATAGTACTTAATGTTTTACATGAATGGAAGGGAGTTGTGAAGGATGGATTGTCATTATGTTATGTGTTTCAAATTTTCTTGAATGCAGGGTAGACAGTGAAGTGGAAGAACATTCTCAGATTGCTTGGATAGCCCGGTTTAAGGGTCACTAGAATATGTCACAAATGATGATAGAATATGTCATCATACTTATTCCTTTTTTATTCTTTCTTGGGCCATTTGCACTTTGATATCTCTCGCAGCCTACACCATTCACATTTTATTTTTTTGCCAAGCACATTTGATCTATTGAGCTTGTCAACCCACTGGGTATGCTCTTGGGTCTTAGATTATACATTTGATGTAGCACTTGTACAGAGAAAAGGGAAGTTTATACATATGTAAGGCTTCTAAAAACTAATACATTCTCAAGAACTTTGACAATCTATGCCATAATCATGTACTCTCTACAAGGCACTATCTCCTCAACTATTACTCATCAGGTGAAATGATTAGTTTCTTATTTTGGTTTTCATAAGATTTTGAGAAATTGCCAATGGTTCCCATGATGTTTGACAACTTGTAGGGAAAATGAAAGTGTAATTGTAGGCTTTTGGTGGAGTTGTCTCTTACATGTATCTAATTATATCCTAGAGAAATTTAGAGTGGTTAAAAAGATGAAGTCATACTTGAGCTTATCTTCCATATATGAAATTTGTCATAGGGGTAAAGATATGTATATCTGTATTACTAATTACATTCTCATGAAGATCATTTACGTCCACCATCATTTGTTCAATTTTTAACAATTCTCTCTTGTATTTTTTTTTGTTGATCCCATTTAACACTTTAGAAAAGAGTGTACAAACTAGTCTACTTTCCTAGGCATGTGGTAAATTGGAATTCTGTAGTTTTTAATCCGACTATTGTAGTCAAGGTTAATGTATTTATAATGTAGCACATTATGCTTATGGGTGTTTACTTGTCTAGAGAAATTTTACAAATACAGGAGATTATGGATTCACTTTTATGATTGGTGTAATAGATACTTATGCAATCATTTTCCCTGTGTAGGTTGCAGCTCCCAGAGAAAGGCCATCTAGAAGCTTTAGAGGAAATAATTTGTACTAGGTATGGAATCACCTCCACTACAATGAGGAGATTTGTGTAACTCCCAAAATAATAATAACTCCCAAAATACTTATCCTTTTGAATATTTCATGGTCTAGTGAGCATAATTTGTGTGTGTATTTGTAAATCTTGTATAATCTTGTATTTGTATGTTTACATTTTGTATATTTATAGCCCGTGAAGAAAATCCACACCTGGCAATATGAACCCGGAACAAAATAACGAGACAATTGCTAGATTGTGGTCTGAGTTCTAAAGAAAAGACATTGATAAATGTAATTGTCCTTGCAAAAAGTGTAAGGGCTTAAAGAATTGAAGAATTCTAGTCAAAACAACCCAGAGTCATTGTAGGCAATATGGTTACATTGAAGGGGGGCATGCTTTTTGTTGATTGGTGAATGTGGATTTCCAATTGGAGGAACATGGAGGTGTGAATATCCAAGCCAACGATAATTCTGCCATGGAAGAAGATGATCTTGTGGTAGAGAACACAATTGAAGACAATGGTATTGGTGTAGCTGATCATGATGATGGTACTAGTGCATTTGATAATGATGATGAAGATGGTCTTGATATAGCTATACTTGAGAAGACATACGAGCCCCTATACCAAGGCTCCCAAACAACTCTTCTCTCCGCTATAGTGTTGGTGGTGAACCTGAAGGTTATGAATGGTTTATCCAATGTAGCAATGTCACGTATGCTAAGGTATGCCATTTTTTCATCTTCAATGTTAGCATACCATTACGATTCATTATATCAACAATTCATGTTTGTTGTTGTAGGTTGATAGTTGAGTTTTTGTTACCACCATCAAACATTCTACCTTGTTCATACTGAGAATCATCTACCATTATGAATCAAATTGGAATGAAGTATCAGACAATACATGCATGTCCCAATGATCACATTCTATATCATAAACAACATGAATTTGCAACAGAATGCCCTGATTGTCATATTAGTAGATATCAGTCAGATCAAATAACAAAAAAGGTGCCTCACAAGACTCTTCGGTACATTCCCATTATTCCACATCTTCAACAATTATTCAGGTGCACTAGCTTGGCACAATTTATGGATTACCATGCATGCAATAGAAGTCAATATGACATTATGTGAATGCCTATGGATGGTTCTACATTTAAAGACATAGAAACAACATGGCCAAACTTTAAAGAAGAACCTTGTAATCTCAAGATTTCAGTGGCAATAGACGGTGTCAGTCCATTTGGAGATATGAGATCTACTTACTCAGTGTGGCCTATTTTTGTTATTAACAATAACATTCCTCCTTGGATGTCCATAAAGAGGGAGCACATAATGTTGTCAATGATTGTACTAGGTATTTTTTTATTTAATAGTTATGTAAATTAATTTATAAACACCGCATCAAGATGGTCATAATAATTATGTAATGTTTTTGTTCATTCAACTAGGTAAGTACCAAGTTAAAGATATGAACCTGTATATTGAGCCCCTTATTGACGACTTGTTGATTTTATGAAATGAGATCACTATGTATGACATCTCTAGACCAATAGGATAGAGAAAATTTCAATTCCATGCAATGCTTGTATGGACAATACATGATGCCCTTGGGCTAACTCATTTTTACGGTATGTTATATATTCATGTTAAGGTCACATATTTTTGGTATGTTATAGTGCTTACACATTATTGCTGTATATTTAAGTCATGCATGATAATTATAAATGATCCAATTGTATGGTATCTTTTAGGTCTTCAGACAAAGGGTAAATTCACATGTCCAGTTTGTGGTCTGAAGATGAAATCTCATCATTCAAGAAGTTTAGGAAAGCAGGTGTTTGATGAGTTTAGGCACTTTCTCCACAATAATCATAAGTATCAAACTATCAAAAAACATCTTTTCAATGGGAAATGAGAGACAACATCAAGGCCACAAAGAATGACACCTCATCTATGGAAGTTGGAATACAATAGACTAAATCGCCGAGGTAATGTCATTCCATCTAATGATTTTTGTTTGAAATTTATATTTTGATATTGTCTTTTATTTACTAATGATGTTATTGATGCTCATGAAGGTCATCAAGGCATTAATGACCAACTTCCTAGAGGAATAAAAAGTTATCCTAGTCAATTTAGTAAGTTGCCGTACTACAAGGATCTCCCAATCATGCATTTGTTTGATGCTATGCATATTGGAAAGAATGTAATAGAGACACTATGGAAAGTATTGGATGGAAGGCGTGACAAAGAAAAATGGCCAAAATTTGTAATGACATTCATGGATCCAATCATGCATTGAAAAATTTCATTGAATCAAATAGCAATGGAGACTGCATAAATATGAGTGCCCTTCCTTGGTTATTAACTAAGTAGCAAAGTGATGCATTAAAATAAGTCATAAAAATAATAATTTTCCAACAGGATTTGCTGCAAATATAAGCAGTCTTGTATCAAAGAAAGGTGATTTTGGGCCAAGGTTGAAAACACATGATTGACATACCTTCGTCAAGGTAAGTCATGTTCTCTATTTACAATATATTTGTAAAATTGTATGTACTTTTTATTGTATTATTTTACAATATATTGAAAAGATCATTTTTAATCATTGCAATACGTCCTACCTCTATTCCTCCTAGACTAGTTTAACAATAGTGTTAAACAAGTTATATATGATCTTGGAGAATACATGAGGTTAGAAGTGTTATTATATTTATGACTTGCTTTACTTTTTATGTAATTTATTGTATATTTTTATCTAAAATCTTGTTTATATGTTCTTGTGAGTTGAATCTCTTTTAGGTGGTTATCATCTAAAGAAATTGATAGAAAAGATATAAAATATTGGAAGAGAAAAATTCCTCAGCTTATGTGTGAAATGCAAAAGTGTCTACCTCTAACTTTTTTCAATGTTCAAGAACACTACCTCATACATCTAGTTGAGGAGATTGAATTGTGAGGACCTGTACAAACTAGGTCAATGTGGATGATTGAGAGACACTTAAAATTTATGAAGGGCTTGGTTTGACAAAGAGCACGTCCTGAGGGTTCTATGGTGGAGGGATATATGGTATACCAGACCATGGTGTACATTAGTGAATATCTTCCCAAGTTTGCAGCAAATATCCATGTAGATCGCATTTGGAATCCCAACTCTATTAACAAATTCGAAGGGGAGTACTTGATGGGGAAAGGTAGATTGAGGAAAGTGAGAGGTAATTATATGATGTTATTTTAGTGTATTAATTCTTATAGATCTTCAATATAAGTTGTTTCTAAGCGGTCTATTTGTTTTCTTTATAGTTGGTCATGAGTGGGATGTACTACATTTGTATATTGCAAACAATCTTGATTGGATGATGATATGGATTAAAAAATCTCAAGAAAATGGTCACTCATTAACATGGGATGGTGTTGCATCATTGGTTAAAGAAGCTTATCATAATGGAGATTCTAATGTTACACCAATGGTACTTGATCTAGCATATGGTTTAAGAGGTAGAAAGGTACATATAAGTTTACTAACCATGACCCATATGTTTAATATCAACTCACAGATCGATGCAAATAATATTGACATGTTTGAATAATTATAGATCAAACACCACAAAGCTGTGTACTACCATGGTCGTAAATTTCGCATAAAAAAGTTAGATGACACGAAGAAAACTTGTGATTCTAGGATAAGTGCAGTCTTCGAGGTCACTAATATTTCATCTAGAAATGACATACATCCTCAATAATTTGAAAATTGATACTATGGCATTTTGGATGATATACTTGATTGTGACTTTAATTCATTCAAATTATTTCTATTTGTCATCAAATGGTACAAGCTACGACTGAATCAAAATGATCCTGATAGGACTGTTATTGGACATGATAGTGAATTTACAATGATTAATACAAGGTCATTTGAGCCAGTTGGAGATGAGTCCTATGTTCTTCCAAGCCAATGTGAGCAAGTGTTTTACTTTGCCTTTCCACATAAACCAGGTTGGTCATTTGTTGTTAGACATGATCCAAGAGGAAGGCTGGTACAATATAATGTGATGGAAGAAGAAGATACTGAAAAATCAGAAGATGAAGTAAATGATGATCAAGGATGACTATTACAAAATGAAGAAGAAGAAAAAGAAGAAAATGATGATGATTCCAGTGATGCTGATGATATTGATGTTGACAATCATGATCATGGTGATGAAGATGGTGTTGATCAAGGTGATGATGGTCATGATGATGATGGTCATGATGATGATAGTCATGATGATGGTGATGATGATGATGATGATGATGATGATGATGATGATAGTCATGATGATGACATGGATGATGAGGATGATCAATAACATGATCAATAAAATGTATGTCAAGGTATGATTAATGTCATGTATGAGGTATTGATTTATTCATAGAAATTTGAATTAAGTTATTATGTGTTGAACTCTATAGTCATGGAGTATATTTTGCATCATATAAATTTTGTCTTCTATGTAATTTCTAGTTTACATATCATGTAATTTTTGGCTAACTTAAGATAAATGATTTACATATGCAGGAAATTTAATGCCTTTGACATGGATCGACAGGTATAATTTATTATTTGGTTTCCTTCTCTTTAGTCAACAAAATATATAGATCCTACTATGTCTCTTATTTGATGGATTGCAGGTATCACCAAATAGGTATTTGTCTAATCTATCTTCCTCAAGTGAGGAAAATGCGGGAATAGAAGACAAAAGTGAGACATCTAGTAGGTCTAAAATAGGGAGATCAACTAGAGGTCAAAATATTAGAAGAAAATTTGATAAATGAATGTAATTTTTCCTTGTTGAGGGGGGTCATGCTCTTATGATAATGAGACCAAAGGTGACATGAAGGTTCCATTAAGGTACACACATCTTTAGAAAGAATGGGTACCCAAGGAACTACCTCCAGTTAACACTAATTTTTCTATAACAAAAGGATATATCACATAGCTCCATCTTCATTACATGGTTTGGGCTTATTTTCCATGGATGGCATAAAGGTTAGTTATAATCAAGTTGTTGAATTGATGGAGTATGTAGGACCTTGTTGCAATTACAAGAATTGGATGTGGATTGTGCGATATAAAAAAAAGTACGCGTAGGTATGCATTGTCAACAAATTATATACAATGCAAAGAAAATGATCAAACTAAAAGGCTCGCTATGTATATTGATGGAAGGTCAAAAGAAACATGGAATATTGTAGGTTTTATAAATATTTCTCGACCAGTGTCAACTAATAAGTGACTGAATTGTATATTCGAGGCACGCAAGAGAAATCGTGTATTTGTATGTGTGATAAAATCAATAAGTGCAGGGGAAGAGCTTCTGATAGATTAAAATTTGAATCATGTAGATACAAAAAAATTCCCTATCATGGGACTAGTAAGTATAACCTTTAAACCAATTGCCTCCAATTAATATTGACTCCAATCACTTCTGATTGCTAAGAATTACTAATCTTTGCCACAAGGCAACATGGATCCACCTGATCAAGATACAGGTGGGGATGTTCCTCACAGTACACCTTCTTCATCAAAGGTAAACCTTAATTAGTGTAATTCTACAAATTATATAGAAATAAATGCCACATTATTATGATCTTTTCTTTATGGCTTTGGAGTTATTTTGATAGAATTTTACTGATATTGATGTCACAACTTGATACTTATTGATAGAGAAAAGCAAAAATGGCAGTAGATCAATTGCGATATGAAGTTGAGGTGACATTTATAGATGAACTCAAATCTAACTCTAACTATTTATTCATGGCTAGTCAAATAAAAATTAAATATGGTAAAGAAATTCTTAACCTTATAATGGAACCAAACAAAAATGAGGAGACAGAGGAACTCAGATAAGAATTGGAACGTAGAGTCAATTGTATTAATGTAAGTAGTAATTAATCTTAAGCAATAATTAAAGTTCAATAGATGTTTATATTTTATACTATCTTATGGATCATGATCTAAAATATGATGTGTTCTTCTTACAGGATTATTTGAAATATGTGAATCATGGTCAATATGGTGAGGGTTGTAGTGCCGCACTGTCTTCATGTAAATAATCCTTAAACCTTTAACCATTCATTTAACCTTAATTTGTATGCATTATTGACTCAACTTATGTTTGGGATTCTTCTAGTACCCCATTTAATCTTTATCCATTGTAAATGTCTTTGCTAACAATGTATTCTTCAGCTCATGATGAAGTGCAGATGCCTCCTTCGATTAACATTCTACATTCGATGAATGCATTGTCCACAACAAGGTACTTGCAGACATCTTCCTCTGTACTAGCTACAATTGGTAAAACCTTATTTTCTATATTTTGTTATGTGCTAATCATGCATTAATTATTTTTCTTGTGTGAATTTTATACACTGCATGGACCTATTTTGTGCACTAATAGATACACCTATACCTGGTACAAGAACATATCATACCAGTACTAGTGAAGATCAACCATTTCTTGGATCAACTGATGTTACTAGTATTGGTTCGTTTGCAGGGACATTGTTGTTGAACAAGAACAATATAGTTCCGTTAAAAGTACCAAAGCTTCTAGGTGCTTTAAAATTGTTATTACTTACAGTGTAATTGTAGTTTACTTATACATAACTCATTTTGGATTGATAATCCCATGATATTTTTGTAGGAAATGATATTTTTTATGATCATCTTTTTGAAATGACATTGAATCTATTTGGGCCCACCATACGTAAAAGGTACGTAGCTTCATAATATTGGTACGATATTTTTCTTATCTTCCATTTATTGTACTATATTAAAGTTATGATATCTAACAATTTTGTTTTTTCAAATAAGGTGGAATGATCAGGATGCTGACTTATAAAATCAGCTCATTAAATCTTTAGAGAACCTCTTTGGAAATAAAACTTTTGACAGAGTCATGATTCTTAAAAGAGCATCCAAACATATAAAGACTATGAGGGACCAATATAGAAGGGCTCGAAAGGATAACCCAAAGTACGAGCATCCTCCTATGATTCCATCGATGGACTAGAATGAAATAATGGAAGATGCAAAAGAGAAAAGGCTAAAGGGTAGTGAAATTCAACTAGAAGATGACAAAAGAAGGTATATCGCGATAGTACTAAGTAGAATGTAATCATGCACTAATTAGTGATCTTTGTAAATATATAATCTAACATGTTTCAAACATTTCATAGACTACAAGACACATCAAAAGCCACACAAGCGAGATTAACATAGGTTGGCCAACACAAACTTGGCTCTAGTGGCTATATGAAACTTCACTCTCGACTTGTAAGTAGCAGCATTGGAATTTCATATCAAATTTATATATATAAAGTTGCAAACAATTATGTTTAATCAAATCATACATGTAAAAGTGACGATATTAACCAAAAAATATAGGGCACAAAATTCAATGTAGAGCACATAGATGAAGACAAGAGAATAGCCTTGAAGGAAGGCCATGCAGTCATGGTTGCATGCCTACGCCAAGAATTTGAAAGCCACAACAAAGAATCTGCTGCTCCAGATGAGACACATGTAAATTGGTCAAATGAAAAGTAAATCAAATTGAATAGTTAATTTCGAACATAAATTGACTATTTCATGATAACAATGCGCATGACATTTCACTATAACAGCCTTCAAATCCTTTCACAGAACCTAGGCATGATGAAGGCCATGATGTGCATCACAGTGTTGGAGGTATTAATTTGCTATTGGAAATAAATTACATAATTATTAATAGAATTTAACATCTTTAATTGCAATTGGTCATGTAACCTTTTTTGGAATATTTTAGAGCATGTTGAGCATGTTGAGGTGGTGAAAGATCAAAATGTTATTGTACATGATGATGTGGCATTGTCAGGTAAAGAAAAATACATGTTATATTCTACTAGTTAATGAAATACATGTAACAGTAAAAAAAAGTATGTGAATTTAATCCATTTACTTGTTATTGCAGCAAACCCCCCTTTAGTGCAGTAGCGTCATCCTCCTCGAGACATGAGGAAGCATCATAATTTGAGATCACAACCACAAGAGGAGGAAGATAATATTGATCCTCGTCTCAGCCTTTACCTAAATAAGAAATCTAAGAAAAACCCAAAAAATAAATGATTTCTTAAAAATGCTCTTTGATAAAACTTGTTTGATTAAATTTGTTGGATAATGAAAGAATGTTGTTTTAAGTAATTATCTATGAATGTTGTGTATTAATATTGAATTATATGTCATATTAATGAATATTTTTATGTGTTAATGAATTCTTGATTAGTGTTGCATATTAATGAATGTTATATCATATTAATGAATTTTATGTGATTGTATTGATTGAATGTTATAGTTCATAAATGGATGAATGAAGTGTGTAATTAGATGTTAATGGGGAATTTAGATTGATGTTAGGGGGAGGGGGGGTGAGGCTAGATGAGCTTCCACCTTCATGTGGTTGGCCTTGTTAAGTATAGAATATTAAAGTATTCTCGAAACCAAGTGAAGCTCAAACTAACATACCTTCATTATTTAATCAATTTCATTCATTCTAGGCCTTTGTGTTAGAAAGTAAATATCCCCAAGATAACTGAGAGGGGGGGGGGGGGTGAATCAGTTATCCGATAATTAAACCATTTATCTAATTCAACATCAACTTCAATAGCTTTAAACCATATAATCAATGTAGTAACCAACCATAGAAAGATAATCATACACAATGACACAATAACACAAGATATGTTAACTAGGGAACCTCTTGATCAAAGAGTAAACCCCGGTGGGAATGATGCCCACAAAATGATGTACTAATATGAAATTTCCTTGTGAAAGGATGGATCCTATTAGGAGTCTTATGAAATACATTTAGTACATATGAATCTCTGTTAGGAGATTTTGAATCCCTGTTAAAAGATTCTAACCCTGTTAGGAGTTATGGAAGACAGAAGGACCCACTGCCCAAACAGCTTCAAGGCAAGATCTCTGAACTCACTGTCCAAAAGATCTTAGGATTATTCAATAGAATAATATGAAATATGTTACCTCCTTCACACTATGCCAAAACCACACTCTCTACTACACAAGATCACAAATCCAGATCTCTGTACTTCACAAGTCTTCCTTCATCACTGAATTAGCTCTTTTCTTCACTTCATGCATACATTCGCATCACAACTTTCAAAATTTCATATCACAACTATTACCAATCCCATCACAACAAGGAAAAAATTCCTTCCTTTATACCACACTCAAATAATTACAAATGAGTCGGCATGCAAATACAAAATAATAATTTCAACACGCTACATCAAAATTACATAAAAATTGTCAGCTTCCAAATATAATAACTTTCCAATCGTGTGACCTCAAAGTTTGTGCTATGAACCACATCACCACCAATGAGTCTCAAACTTCCCTTTAACTACACAAAATTAGATTCCATCCCGGTTAGGAGATATCCTCCGATTACCAAAAACCGCTACTCTGGAACACCGCCAGAATACTGCTTCCACCAAAATGCTTATAACTTTCATGAATAAATGAATTTATTTTTGTGATCTTAACCATAGGTTAATAACACACCAAAGAACATACCATCAAATACGCATAACTCAATTTGCAATATAACATGTGTGCAAAACAAAACTGTGTCTGCTTCTCTACTAAACTCCAGAATATCATTGTGTTGACATCAATGACAATCATAGTCATGAATGCAACAACCACTGCTACAGAATGACTACCAAAGGATTCAACATTCATTCCTAACACTTTTCTCATAAGTGCATTTTGAATGTGTCATTGTCAGGCAACTATCAAATAAAAAACTAGAAGGGCCAATAGTCAACTTCTCATTGTCATTGTCTGGCATGATTCAATTTCATTTTGTGTAAGTATTATCGTATTGAATGCATCAACCTCTCTTGGCCTAATTGAATGATTTCATTTGTTTGTGTTTTTGAGTAGGTGAAGTGTTAAATCAGTTCCTATTTGTGTTAAATCAGTCATTGTTTCTCTAGTAAATCTATTTGTGTCCATTGAGTCCTATTATTCCCTTGAAGGTTTTATTGGGTAATATAAGTTATGGAACTTTGTTGGTTGACTTTATTTTTGAAATGGTGTGGGAACTATTTGAAACATGGGAATTTCTCTTGGAAGGGTTTACATTTCTTATAAGTTTTTTTGTAACTTTTAAGCTCTATGATAATGCTTGTCATCCTTATATGGTAGGCAAATGAATCCAAGAAGGAAGCTTTTAGGAAATATTTGGAGTTAAATGGCGTGCTTGATACCCTCACAAAAGGTCTCCATGATTTCTATTTTTGTACTTGTATTGAACAATGAATGCAAGGCTAACATTTTTCTTAGGCTTGTTATAGAATTCATTAGTTTCTTATGAGAACAATCATTTAAATCATAAAGAAGCTGAACCTTATGTTTTCTTTGAGAAGTTTTAGATGGCTATCTTTTGGGGCTAAATCAAATCTAATTTTTTTTGTTGCAGTTCTTGTTGCTTTGTATGAGGAGAATCAAAAACCCTCGGTGGAAATTGAGTAAAATTTTGAATAAGATATTTTCTTTCATTATAACAAATTGTGTGTTTATCGACATAGATGAAATTGTGGTAGCAAAATAATTTATTATAAGAATGCATGGATAGCACATAGTTGTGGAAATTCGCAAAAAAAGTGTGATTAATTGGCATTCAGCCTGGACACCAATTTTTTCATTTAAAATATTGTGATTTTTTAGTTTAATTGGTTAACCCAACTATTGATCCCCTTTTTAGTGATTTCATTAGAAAAATTTATTTTTTAAGATAAAAACATGATTTTTTGGTAAATTATTTAATGGTTTATGGGCTTTTTTTTTTCTCATTTGTGGCATTCTTTTTGTTCTATGTTTTCCTAATCCTTACCCAAATTTTCCCTAATTAAGTGAAAAAATACACTAATCTCACTTTATTTCATAGATTACACAATCCACATTTTTGCCAAGAGATGTGAACCCTCCTTTGCTCCATGAAGGGACATAAAATGAAACTAGTGCTTCTTATGCAAAGTATTGTCTTTGAGTGAGAAGCTAGCTTAAGTTGATAAAAATACCTTATGCCTTTGATGCCTCCAACCTCCAATATTAACCTGTTATAATTTATTAATTTGATGTTGCATTAGACTCTTTGAGAGCAAACGTCCAAAATATCTATTAGGTATAACATGGATAGCTTCACGAACATAAATGTTATGTGAAGCAACCATATGTAAAGGTGAAATTTTGAGTATCAATACCCTCAAAATAAAACATATATGCTCTTATCAACTTTGAATTTGCAAAATAAATTATCTTTGAGACATACTTCTCTAACTTATTACATCTAATTTAGAACAAGTACCCTTAAAAAGTTCATAGGCCCATGTTGGAAATACAAATGGGAAAGTAGTACTAAGAGGCGGGGGGGGTGTGAATCAAAACTTACTAACTTCTATCCTTTTAAACTATTAGAACTTTATGCATCATGTAAACAAAACTTGAACAATCTAAGTAATATATCATGTCAAGTAGCATACATGAAATCACACATAACACAATAGATTTGGTAACCCAGAAACCCTTGAAAGGTAAAACTAGGGTGGGGATGACACCCACAAATCTTCACTACTGTAGATAATAAAGTTTTCTTGTTAGGGCTTACAAAATTTGATCATATCATGATCTACCCTGTGAAAGGTCTGATCTGTTATAAGCTAAGAGACTTATTCAGTCTACCTTGTTAGAGGATTTGTAAACTTACAATAAAGTAAGCACTCGGTAAAGAGATTTACAAAAAGTCTGCAAAAACTAATCAGTTAAGAGATTTACCTTGATACATTGGTTAAAATGTCTTAGTATATGATCCTTTGGTTTGCACTGATATGCTGATTACAGATCTTCTCTTTACTGTATGATTGTGATCTCTTCTATCTAATTTTTCTTGACTCTGTCCTTTCATTGCTCTGCTCAGTCACTGAACTTGATCTGAATACTTCTCCTTATCATTTCTTCATACTCACATACTCATAGTATTTATCTGATCTCAATGTCTCTATTTCTCTCTCTGATTCAAACACATATCTCTGTCCTAGATCTTTCCTTTATATAGTAACAAAAATGCTTTATCGTTACAAGATCTATGATCCAGATATATTCCTATTGCCGCCTATACTATACAATTTTCTGATTGGCTAAAGGTTATACATAGGGATCAATGATAGCAATATGGATGTGTAACCACCTCCGTGATTACCTCAATAGACAAAATACAAAATATAATTATCCCCAAAAATGGTTTACCTTGATCATTGTGCCATTTCAGACCTGTATGTCAATTCTGGCTAACTTGGCAAAAGTTATTCTTGGCACTCGGCATCAACTGTCCTCGGCATCTACTGTACTCAGCATCTGTTGAACTTCTCTGTCACTCAATAATCATTGATATATGTAGCTCGATAATAACTATACTTGGCATATTACAAACATATTGTCACCGTGACTTTACTCGACAGTACTACTACTTGGTAAGTATACAATACAAAACTCAGCCTTTACAGAATGACTCAGTCATAGTGATGACCGACCATCCTTGCCTAGATATATGACTAAGTGTAAGACACTAACAGTCAACAGAATTATAGAGATCTACAATCTCCCCCTTTGACATTAGTGGCAAAAACACTTTGTCATGACATTCGTATATACAATTACAAAAATATGTTTGTATAGCCTAAAACTTCCCATGAGACATATATACATATTCAAAATTGTGTTACCTGTCCCTGTTCACACTCATGTCATGATAATTCCCCCTTGTTTTTGACATGACTAATTTCCTCATCAATAGGTAAGTTACAAATTTTCTCTAGAAAAGGTTTGTGAAGCACTGTGATCATGTATAATGCATCTGTCCACACAGTTGAAGCGAGATTTAACATGACTTCAATTTGTACTTCTAAATCAATGGCTAGACTGATGAGACCTTCGGCTATAGACAAATGTGAATAACTCTAGATTAATGTGTTAGCCTTGGCTAATTTTCTCTATATAGCCTCCATCTTGCCATCATTTGCCATTAGCTCAGCTAACTTACCCCATGTCTACATTACCTTAACATAATGTCCGGCACTTGTGTTGGCATCCAAAGTCAGGGACTGACTTGAAACTTTGATCTCTTGCTTGAGAGTTTCAAGCAAGCGTTGATTCTCATCTGTAAATAATTCAACATTGCATATCTTGGTCAATAGAGAATATCCATCCACAACTAATCTCTCGGTCTCCTTTACCAAAGTTGACAACTCAACTTATTTTACTGCTATCTCGATAGATATCTTATCCAACATCTTTGTCTCAAATCTGTGTTTTGACCATTCAAATAGCTTATCACTTGCACAACTTGTGTCATTATTTACTTTCTAAAAAATATGTACAAGTTGTTCCAATATGGGAATGGAACAATTTACATCAGATAAGTCATAAACTTCATTAAATATGTCCTTAATTTCATGAAGAACCTATTTTTGTTGATGCTCTCGTCGGAGTTCTGTTTGTCTACTTTTCCTAGTCAGAAAATCTTTCATTATCTGTAGCTACTCGAAAGTAAGGTTATTAGTATCCCATTTAGGAATAACAATTTCTTCATCAATTATTACTTCATCTATTTCCTTTGGTGCTCTCGGTGGGGTGCATCCACTCGGTAGTTGTACAAGAGCTTTGATGGCCTCTTGTTCCTTCGGCGCTTGTTCTTCAATGAATTTTCCTCTACTATTTCCTTCTTCTTTCTCCTTTTCCTCGGCATGAGGTCGAATAACTTGTTCATCTAGCTTCATTCCTTGTCCTTCTGTGCTATGTTCTTCCTTAGGACTTTGAATTTTATCTTTGGCTTTAACTTCTTTCTTAGCAGAGTGAGTTAGTGGTACTGACTTGATTGATTCCTTAATAAGACTTGTACCGAATAACTTATCAACAGTAGCAACACCAGGTATAGGAGGATTATCAATGGTAGATTGTGTGCTCGTGATGGTGGGATAATCCTTGACTTACAATAGTATAGTGTTACTACCTGGCAGGGTTGTTCCTGTTGTTGCTGTGTTCTTTAGATCATCCTTAGTTAAGAACGAGGTCTTAATGGGGTTCTCCTTCGGTATATCAACAATATGAACCTCAAAAGTATCCTGTGATTGCACTTTCTTAGGAGTGTCAGTCTCCATTATGATTTGTTTGTTGTCAGGTTCAACAACTATTGAAGTGGTTGCAACTGAACTATCATTCTTTCCTTCATCCTTGTCTTCGATCGGGGTTGGTATCAAACCAAACACTACCTTCCAAATCTTTAAAATTTCTTGAACAACATATTCAATCTTGTGTTGAAGGATAAGATAGGCTCTAAGTTTAGGATCAAACTTTCCTCTGTATTGGTTGACTAACTGTTTGATATTTACAGGAGTGAGAGTGGATTCAACTTGTGCTAATGTACTTGCTCTTATTTCCTACTCTGTTTGTAAAGCATAATCCCACTTTTGTGTGACTCTGTTGCACAATTCCTTTGGAATCATATTTTCAATTTCAATCGGCAGCATCTTGAAAGTGTATAACATTTCAAGAATAGCATCCTCAACTTTTTCTTTATCTCCAATACTCAGTGGTCCAAACTTTAATTTCTTCACTTCATCAACTGCAGCTGTGCTAGTAAGCTTATGACACAATTCATCAACAATGAGTTGATGTGAACCCTGTTGTGTTGCCTTCCCCTTTATTGTTTCATCACTTTCAATTTCTTCATCATCTTTTGGTAGAACAAGTTTCCTTCTCGGCTTCTTCATGACCTTGGTTGGCACTACCTTCGGTTGAGCAAGTTTGCACTTTGTAGATGCAGGAGGCATCTTAGGGGTCTCAATAGTAGTCCTTTTTGGCCGAGGTCTAAGTGATGGTGTCTCAGACACTTTATGCTTCAACACTCTTCTTTTAGGTGGGGACTCAACAATTATTGGTTTCTTCTCTTCTTCTTCTTCTGTCTCACTTCCACTAGTTGCACTTTTCTCATCTTCTCCTAACCCTTGGGTTAACTCTAGTGGTGCATCTTTGTTAGATTCTTTAACATATTCTTCTAGATTCTTTACTATTTTCTTTCTTCTTCTCTCAGTGGTGGCAGCCAATAATCCCAAAGAGATCTTGGATTTGGCCTCTTCAAATGTACCAAAGTAAGGTGCCTTAGTATCAACTTCCTCAGCTAGGAGGGTGTTAGAAAGAAAAGATCCCCAAGATAACTGAGACGGGGGGGGGGGGGGGGGGGGGGGTGAATCAGTTATCTGATAATTAAACCATTTATCAACTTCAATATCAACTTCAAAAACTTTAAACCATATAATCAATGTAGTAACCAACCATAGAAAGATAATCATACACAATGACACAATAACACAAGATATGTTAACTAGGGAACCTCTTGATCAAAGAGTAAACCCCGGTGGGAATGATGCCCACAAAATGATGCACTAATATGAAAGTTCCTTGTGTAAGGATGGACCCTATTAGGAGTCTTATGAAATACATTCAGTACATATGAATCTCTGTTAGAAGATTTTGAATCCCTGTTAAAAGATTCTAACCCTGTTAGGAGTTATGGAAGACAGAAGGACCCACTGCCCAAACAACTTCAAGGCAAGATCTCTGAACTCATTGTCCAAAAGATCTTAGGATTATTCAATAGAATAATATGAAACATGTTACCTCCTTCACACTATGCCAAAACTACACTCTCTGCTACACAAGATCACAAATCCAGATCTCTGTACTTTGCAAGTCTTCCTTCACCACTGAATTAGCTCTATTCTTCACCTCATGCATATATTCGCATCACAACTTTCAAAATTTCATATCAAAACTATTACAATCCCATATTTCAACAAGGAAAACATTCCTTCCTTTATACCACACTCAAATAATTACAAATGAGTCAGCATCCAAATATAAAATAATAATTTCAACACGCTACATCAAAATTACATAAAAATTGTCAGCGTCCAGATATTGTAACTTTCCAATCGTGTGACCTCAAAGTTTGCGCTATGAACCATGTCACCACCAATGAGTCTCAAACTTCCCTTTAACTGAACAAAATCAGATTCCATCCCAATTAGGAGATATCCTCCGATTACCAAAAACCACTACTTAGGAACACTGCCAGAATACTGCTTCCACCAAAATGCTTATAACTTTCATTAATAAATGAATTTATTTTTGCACTCTTAACCATAGGTTAATAACACACTAAAAAACATACCATCAATTGTGTATAACTCAATTTTCAATATAACATGTGCGCAAAACAAAACTATGCTTGCTTCTCTGCTAAACTCCAGAATATCACTGTGTTGACATCAATGACAATCATAGTCATGAATGCAACAACCACTACTACAGAATGAATACCAAAGGCTTTAGCATTCATTCCTAACAATATCCCCCATTGGCATTGATGGCAACATAGATGAAAAACATCCAATGTTCCAAAAATCCAATCACTGCTGCTCAACTGCTCTGTTGCTCTTCATCAATCAAATCTTGCTTTGTTATCCTATTCAATCTCTCCAACAAATGTAGTTCCTCAATGTTTTTCATGATTCTCTCCCCCATTGACATCAATGACAAAAATTCCATCACTATGTCAAACAATAGCTCAATGTCAAAAGACACTGTTCAGAAAATACATTCACAAGAGTCCTCATGACTCAGCTCAGATACACATACTCCCCCATAGAGGAAGTACCAACATATAATCTAGAAAATAGATAGGGCCATAAACCACTGGATGGATGCAACCATCTGCATCTTTACTCAAGAGTATATTGGGGCATAACCCCAAGAATACCTCTTAGATACTCAAATGTATCCTTAGGCAAAGGCTTTGTAAATATATCTGCTATCTACTCCTTTGTGCTGATGTACTCCAGTCTAACTTCTTTCTCAGCTACTTTCTCTCTTACAACATGATACTTGATCTCTATATGCTTTTTCTTAGAATGTAATATAGGATTATTAGACATACTAACTATACTTGTATTGTCACAATGTATGACAATAGGCTCATCAAACTAAATTCCAATATCCTTCAACATTTTCTTCATCCAAATTATTTGGTTACAATTGTTTGCTGCTGCTACATACTCTACTTCTGCTGTACTCTATGAGATATAATTCTACTTTTTTCTCAACCAAGAAACTAATCTTCCTCCAAGAAAAAAGGCTCCACCACTGGTGCTTTTCTTATCATCAACGCTGCCTCCCCAATCAACATCAGTATATGCACAAAGGGTAAAATCATCAGAAGTTTCATACCACAATCCATAGTCCATTATGCCTTTAAGATATCTCAATATCCTCTTTACTGATGTATTCATTGCTTCTCTCCAAAATGTCTTTTCCAAATTACCTTCAAACAACATAGCTTTAGCTACTTCAGTCACTGATTTGTTCCTTCTTTCTGCAATACCATTTTGTTCAGGTGTTCTAGGGGCTGAAAGCTGTCTCTTAATACCATTTACTTCACAAAAAGTGTTAAACTCTTTAGATGTAAATTATCCACCTCTATTAGATCTCAAACATTTAATCCTCATTCCTAATATTCTCAACTTTATTCTTCATGACCTTAAACTTATCAAATGCTTCAGATTTTTCTTTCAAAAATACAATCCACATCATTCTTGTAAAATCATCAACAAGAATCATAAAATACCTTTCTCCATAGAATCCTCTAGTCCTAGTAGGACCACTCAATTCTGTATGAACAATCTCCAACTTTTCTATAGATGTGAACTTCTTGCTAGGAAATGAACTCCTTTTCTGCTTAGCCATCACACATTCCTTGCAAATCATGTTAGTAGGCTTCATAATCTTAGGTAAATCTCTTACTGCAAGTGTAGAACTTACTTTCACAATATTATCAAAATTTATATGACAAAACCTTCTATGCCATAACCAACTATCATCAATCTTAGTTATCAAACATGTCATCTCAGTAGGGTTCAACTGAAATACATTACCTCTGGTTCTAGATCCAGTTCCAATTAGATTTCCATCTTTATCCTTTATCACACAAGTTTTCTCAATAAACCAAACTTGATATTCTTTATCCACTAACTATCCAACACTCAAAAGATTATGTTTCAATCCATCAACAAAGTAAACATCATCAGTATTAGTCTTTCCATAAAGAGTAATAGATCCTATACTTTTAATCAAACAAGGTGCATTGTTACCAACTCTAACAACTCCTCCATCATAATTGTTAAACTTTATGAACTTTCCTTTATCACTAGTCATATGTTGTGAACAACCACTATCTATAATCCAATCAACTTTCTTTTCAACTTGGGAAACTAAGGCTTTCTCTTCCTTAACATTAGATTTAGAATTTTCTTCCTTAATTGCTACAAATCCTATGTCATCAAAGTTATCATTATCACTGTCACTCAAATGTCTTTCAATTTCTACTTCAATTTCTTCATCATTTGCATAATAAAATTCTTTAGATCTTCTAGGCTTAAAATTATTTGTATACTTCTTAACTCTCTTAGGACACTTAGATGCAAAATGACCATATTCTTGACATGTCCAACATTTAAAGATTTTCTTACCATCTGGTTCTCTTTTCACAAGCAAGGCAATACCTTCTTCAATCTTCTTATCTTCATCAGATTTGGATTTTCTACTGCTGGCATAATCTCCATTCACACTTGTACTTCTAGACAAAGTAGGTCTGATGTTAAGAGCACTAAATGCTGTCTCCACTCTAGGTAGTTCTCTTGATAATCTCAAATTCATCTCTGCTGCTTCTAATCTTCCAAGAAGAGTCTCTCTTGAAAAGTTTTGTGTACAAGGTATCACTTGTTCAATCATTTGTGTAGTCTACCTGAATATCGGTGTCAGTGTTCTCAAAATCTTCCATATTACTTCATTCTCTATCTTTTCACCTCCACAAGACTTTATTCCTGCAACAATTTCTAACATCCTACCAATATAGCTTCTAACAGATTCATCTTCCATCATTCTTATGTCTTCAAATGCACAAATCCAATTATGTAACCTAGCTTTCTTTGCATGTTCATCACCTTCAAAAGTAGAATGTAAAGCTTTCCAAATATCATGAGATCTAGTTAAACCTTTTACCTGACTGTATTCATTCTTCGGAAGTGCTGATAAAAGTGCTTCTCTTGCAAGTATGTTACACATGAATAAATCTACCTCATCTTTAGAATTTGATTCAAGACTGTCTTCTTCAATTATAGTTCTCTCATTTTTTGTAATCAACCAATAACCTGGTCCTAAACACAAGAGATGTGTCTTCATCTTTTATTTCCAGCTGTCAAAATTTACTCCATCAAACTTAGGGCTTTCTTTCCTAAAATTCACCATAGATCTCCTTAATTTGTTAAAATTCTCTTTCAAGGACCTGCCGCTCTGATACCAATTGTTAGAAAGCAAAGATCCCCAAGATAACTAAGAGTGGGGGGGGGGGGGTGAATCAGTTATTTGATAATTAAACCATTTATCAACTTCAATAGCTTTAAACCATATAATCAATGCAGTAACCAACCATGGAAAGATAATCATACACAATGACATAATAACATAAGATATGTTAACTAGGGAACCTCTTGATCAAAGAGTAAACCCCAGTGGGAATGATGCCCACAAAATGATGCACTAATATGAAAGTTCCTTGTGAAAGGATGGACCCTGTTAGGAGTCTTATGAAATACATTCAATACATATGAATCTCTATTAGGAGATTTTGAATCCCTGTTAAAAGATTCTAACCTTGTTAGGAGTTATGGAAGACACAAGGACCCACTGCCCAAACAACTTCAAGGCAAGATCTCTGAACTCACTGTCCAATAGATCTTAAGATTATTCAATAGAATAATATGAAACATGTTACCTCCTTCACACTATGCCAAAACCACACTCTCTACTACACAAGATCACAAATCTAGATCTATGTACTTCGCAAGTCTTCCTTCACCACTGAATTAGCTCTATTCTTCACCTCATGCATATATTCGCATCACAACTTTCAAAATTTCATATCACAACTATTACAATCCAATATTTCAACAAGGAAAACATTCCTTGCTTTATACCACACTCAAATAATTACAAATGAGTCGGCATCCAAATATTAAATAATAATTTCAACACGCTAGATCAAAATTACATAAAAACTATCGGCTTCCAGATATTGTAACTTTCTAATCATGTGACCTCAAAGTTTGCACTATGAATGATGTCACCACAAATGAGTCTCAAACTTCTCTTTAACTATGTAGAATTATATTCCATCTCGATTAGGAGATATCCTCCGATTACCAAAAACCGCTACTCAGGAACATTGCCAGAATACTACTTCCACAAAAATGCTTATAACTTTCATGAATAAATGAATTTATTTTTGCACTCTTAACCATAGGTTAATAACACACTAAAGAACATACCATCAATTTCACATAACTCAATTTTCAATATAACATGTGCACAAAACAAAACTATGCTTGCTTCTCTGCTAAACTCCAGAATATCACTGTGTTGACATCAATGACAATCATAGTCATGAATGCAACAACCATTGCTACAGAATGATTGCCAAAGGCTTCATCATTCATTCCTAATAGAGGTCTATGATTGCAATAGTAGCTTCATTAATATTGAGTTCATAGGGTAGTGGCATCAACCATGAAACCCTAGGTAGGACTGCCTGAGCATAGGTAAAGTCTGTGTCTACTAGAAAACATATGTCCTTACTATATTTCTCAATCAGAGACACAGGGACTCTAGTCCTATTCCTCAACTTCTTCTTAAACTCAATGAAATAATTGTCCATTATCCCTTCAAAATCATCACCACTCTCATTTATGAAATCATTTATCTGGACAGTAATGGGTTTCTTCTTATCCCATTTCACATCACCATGTGTAGGAAAATACTTCTTGACATAAAAGAATATACAGATCAACAAGGAACCGAACTTACACACAGAGTTCTTCACCATCCTGATGGAGTTCAAGTTCTCATCAAGTTGAGTTAGCTAGAGCTCAGCAAGATCATATGTGTGCCCTTTCTTAATTATCTTCCAAGCCTGGTCCACTGCCATACAGGGGATGCTGTCCAACCGACTGGATTGGTAAAACTTATGCGAGATAACTCTAACAACAAAGTCAATTTTTGGATCAATGATGGTGGAAATTGTCATTCTACATTTTTTCCAAACTGCCTGTGTGTTCACTTGAATATCCTCTTTTCCTCCACATTTCATCATTCTCCTTTCGTCAATGGTAGGGTAACTAGTGACATTGTGTATCATTTCCTTCATAATTTTCACCGATCCATCTTTCAACCATAATTGCATGTCATGCACTTGACCCATCATGATCTTTATCCATTCAAATTTGAAATTTTGTGGGAAATTTAGGGCATGTACTAACCCTTGGTCGGCAACGACCTTGTGCTTCGACTTCAGCACTCTGTTGGTACACAATTTATCATATGCTTCCTTGATCTCGTAATCACCAATTTCTCCAATTTTGAACATATAGTAGGACCTAACATCATTCATCATTAACACATTTTCCAGAGTCAAAGATAGGGCTCCATTCAAATCTCCTTTGATCACACTTTCAGATATTACCTTGAATATCCTTGGTTTACAAACCTCATTCCTTACAAGTTGTACATTGAAAACTTCCATTCCCTGTTTCCTGACTGGTGCGGATGAAGATGATGCCATTTCAAACTATAATTTTTGAAAAGAAAATAGTTGCTCGATAAAGTACCTTTTGTCAATTAATCCTGTAGATGAATTTTCCTGATGGCATGCTGAGAAGATTTGGAATTGCTTTGCTTGATCTGGGTTGCACAAATTCTGAATCACTCTAAAATATCGAATAGCCTGGTGAAATGAAATTAACGACAACTTTCCACTTTATAGAATCTAAAAAAATAGGATTAGGGCCTCATAAATGCTTCATACAAAATTTAGGTGAAGTACAGCTATCTTGACAATCTCATGTTAAACTCGGTTAGACACAAGCTCGGTCGATGTAACCGTTATGATACAACTCGGCATAGCATTTCGGCAATAACAGGTGCTTAGAAAACATTGTTAGCTCAGTCATGACACTGATGTTCAACATCAAAATGAAATTTTCTATTCTTGCTCAGATATGTCCTAATGCATCTTAATCTATGCAGATATGGACTTTTTCCCAATTCTATGTTAGGAACTAATGTAAAGTAAGGCTTTGCAAGAATCAGTTCTAGACATACCTTTCTTGCTTAGTTGGAAGAAGTGTGATCACTTGATCCATCAGATTGGGTGACCTCAGATGTGCTTGCTTCACTTGTTATTCCTTCTACTTTCTTCCTCCATGACTTTTCCATCTGGTTCCTCATTTTTTCACAGATATCTTCATTCTGGTTGTTAAGATTGCTCAGCATAGGTGATCTGCAATCTCTCTTTAAGTGACCAACCTTATTACATTTATAATAGACCATGCTTCCATTCATCCAGCTTTTAGATTTGCCTCTAAAATGAGTCTTCATGCAATTTACTCTAATATGTCCATACTTACCACAATAATGACAATTGTACCAAGTGTTGTAATCCCAATTGTAGCTTTTACACTGTGTGACTGGCTTTGTTTTCTCATTAGTTGACCACCTTGGTCTAGATCGGCATTTGTAAGCTTTGTGCCCATACTTTTGACAATTGAAACAAATTCCTTGAAACTTGGGTGAAGTGGATGAAATGTTAGCTTTATATCTACATTCATTTGCTTGATGTCCATGCTTCTTGCAGTTAAAACAATGTCCATTAAACTTAGGTTTAGAATCAGTCTTACCATGTTTACTTCTGCATATGTTGGCTGTATGTCCTAGCTTCCCACAATGATGACATGTGGGCTTTTTGTTTATTGATTTAGTAGTCTTCTGTTCTCCATCTTTTGATGACTCTCCTTCTTCAGTAGATGATTGTTCATTCAGTCCAAGTCTAGATCTATCACTAGATCTCCTAGGTGACCTTAACAGTTCTTCAGAATACTTTTTAGCTTCATTAGGTTTGTTCATCCTTTCATTGATTTATTTCTCAATTCTCAACTCATGTTTCAACTGATCATTTTAATGTTTTAGTTGATTGTTCTCCAAGTCTTTCCTACCCAATTCTTGGTTGGCCATCAGTAGTTGATTTACCATATCTATTTGATTATTAGTCAACCTTTGTATATCACTTGTTCTTTCATCTACCCTTTTTGCAATTTGTCTTTTGTCTTCTTCAGCCATTACTTTATCATCTTTAGCTTTCTTTTTCTGCTCCACTACTTCACAGAGTTTGACAGATTGAATTTCCTATTCTCTTTTTAGAGTCATGATTTCATCATTCAGTATGGTATTTTTCTCCAGCAGTTCTTTCATGGCTCTGTCATTTTCTATAGAATTACCAGTATCAAATAGTCTAGTGGTGTCTTCATCCTTGTATAGTGGTTCACTTTGTTGAATAGCAATTTCTCTTCTTTTGCTCAAAGATTTCTTCAGTTCCCCTCTGGCTGCTTCCAATTGTTGTAATGCTAGTTGAACTTCAATCTTTTGGTTCTCTATGAATTTTCCCAGTTTGTAAACTTCCATCTTAAGATCTTTTCCTCAAGTGGTTCAACTTCCTTATGAGAAACCCTCTGCTCTGATACCAATTGTTGGAAATACAAATGGGAAAGTAGTACTAAGAGGGGGGGGGGTGAATCAGAACTTACTAACTTCTATCCTTTTAAACTATTAGAAATTTATGCATCATGTAAACAAAACTTGAACAATCTAAGTAATATATCATGTCAAGCAACATACATGAAATCACACATAACACAATAGATTTGGTAACCCAGAAACCCTTGAAAGGTAAAACTGGGGTGGGTATGACACCTACAAATCTTTACAACTACAGATAATAAAGTTTTCTTGTTAGGGCTTACAAAATTTGATCATATCATGATCTACCCTGTGAAAGGTCTGCTTTGTTATAGGCTAAGAGACTTATTCAGTCTACCTTGTTAGAGGATTTGTAAACTTACAATAAAGTAAGCACTCGGTAAAGAGATTTAAAAAAAGTTTGCTAAGACTAATCGGTTAAGAGATTTACCCTGATACACTGGTTAAAATGTCTCAGTATATGATCCTTCGGTTTTCACTAATATGCTAATTATATATCTTCTCTTTACTGTATGATTGTGATCTCTTCTATCTAATTTTTCTTGACTCTATCCTTTCACTACTCTGCTCGATCACTAAAATCGATCTGAATACTTCTCCTTATCATTTCCTCATACTCACATACTCATAGTATTCATCTGATCTCAATGTCTCTATTTCTCTCTTTGATTCACACACATATCTTTGTCCTAGATCTTTCCTTTATATAGTAACAAAAATGTTTTACCGTTACAAGATCTACGGTCTAGATATATTCCTATTACTACCTATACTATACAATTTTATGATTGGCTAAAGGTTATACATAGGGATCAATGATAGCAATATGGATGCGTAACCACCTCCGTGATTACCTCAATAGACAACATACAAAATATAATTATCCCCAAAAATGGTTTACCTCAATCATTGTGCCATTTCAGACTTGTATGTCAATTCTGGCTAACTCGGCAAAAGTTATTCCTGGCACTCGGCATCAACTATCCTTAGCATCTGCTATACTCAACATCTATTGAACTTCTCTATCACTCGATAATCATTGATTTATGTAGCTCAGCAATAACTATACTCAGCATATTACAAACATATTGTGACCATGACTTTACTCAGTAGTACTACTACTCGGTAAGTATACAATACAAAACTCGACCTTTACAAAATGACTTGATCATAGTGATGACTGACCATCCTTGCCTAGATATATGACTAAGTGTAAGACACTAATAGTCAACAAAATTATAGAGATCTACAGCCCATACAAGACACCCACCAAAATATAGACCATCAATTTATAGAACCCTTGCAAGATATCCCAAGGAACGATAGGTAGTGAAAACCAGATATTTAGAAAAAAGAACATAACCATATGTTGCCTCACCTGTTTGAGGTAAGCCAAACTCAGTCCAATTCTCTTAACAATGGTACATATCCATCCAAGTGCAACAACCTTCAAAGATTTGCAGTAGTAAAGAGAATCCCCATATTTTATTAGCCTAACATAGTCTTTGGTCACTTTGGCAATGAGATTGCGAGCAATATTGATCTCACCAAGGGCCAACTTGTAGTGATCTTTATCATATAAAAAATTTGGTAGATCTCCATAAAATGGATGCACATCATCTTGGCGGGGGAAATCATCTTGGCAAATCTCCATAAATGGATGCACACCATACCTATCAGTTGAACTAAGTTTCCTAACTATACAAGTCATCATCATATTTATTATCTAATGTAGGAAATACATCGAAAGCAGCAACAGGTCTATCTGGAAATCAAAATTCAAAACCAAAGCCTTGAGATTGCTGTAGTGTTTGTGCAAAGGCTTGATACTTCCAAATATCAGCATCAATGACACTTTTCGGGCATATTTCATTGACTCCTCAAAATGAGTGGCCTTTATTTTAGCTACCTCATCACTATCATCCTCATCCATTGTCTCGGGGTTCTCACTTCTTTTTTGTAGCTATCAGTTGAACTAGACTTTCTTTGTTGTAGAATTGATTTAGTATAGAATATTTTCCACCAAGATTTTGTTTTTCAAAAGAAAGGTTTTCGTAGCATTAAATACCACTTGAGAAAAAGTTTCCATAGACGAAGCCAAATTGAATAGCATTGGTTATTTGTCAACGGAAGGTCCCTGCTAGAACAAACACATTTGTCACTTCATTAAGATGACAATTGTGTACTAAGTTTCCTAACTGTATAAGTCATCATCATCTTTATTATCTATTATAGTAAATACATTCAAAGTAGCAACAGGTCTATCTAGAAATCAAAATTCAGAACCAAAGCCTTGAGATTGTTGTAGTGTTTGTGCAAAGGCTTGATACTTTCAAATATCAACATCATTAACACTTTTCAGGCATATTGCATTGACTCCTCAAAATGAGTAGCCTTTATTTCAGCTACCTCATCACTATCATCCTCATCCATTGCCTTGAGGTTCTCACTTATTTTTCTTTCATGTTCAATATCCTATAAAAGTGCAGAGGAAAGAGAAAATCACAAATTGAAATAATAAGATACAAGTTGAGGAGAATTGAATCAAAAAATGTAAAATTCTAACAAACCAGTTCAAAAAAACCATTAAGAAATTCATAACCAAATCTAGTTTGCAAAAGCTGCTACAAATGAAACTCACCTTCTCAAATATTTTCTCTAATAGCATACTTGCAAGCCCGCTGACAAATCTCTATAATATTTGCTCCATTGAATCCTTGGGTATAACGGGCCAATGCCATTAGGTATAATGAAAACTATTTTCTTGGTTGTCATACCATTCATCTCTGTCAACAACTGGTTAAGGACTCTATCTACAGCACCACCAACATCCCCAACACTGCTTCCACGCTGCAAACATGCAAACCAATTATGCATCACCAGTCAGATCCTATCTCTCAAATAGTTCAAATAAAATGAAAAAACCCACAGTTTCACGCAAAGCTGAGCAGATGGATTGCTAGAGCCCACTGACAAATCTCTGTAATATCTCATTAATAAATATAATGGACAGGGCATTCTTCTCTACCTCCTCAAAAGCCTTCCAGAGATTGCTTTCACTTTCTCCAGCCAACTTTGACATGATCTCAAGTCCATTGATACAGAAAAAGAAGGCACCGGTTTCATTTTCCACTGCCCTAGAAATTAAAGTTTTCCTAGAACCAGGAGGCCCATAGAGCATAATACCCTTTGGGGGCTTCACACCAATAGATTTGAAGAGTTTTGGGCTTCTAAGAGGAAGCTCTACCAATTCACGGATCACCAGTCATATCCTATCTCTCAAATAGTTCAAACAAAATGAAAAAATGAATAGTTTCATGTAGAGCAGAGCAGATGGATTACTAGAGCCCAAAGAAGTCTATAAAATAGAACGAGTAGGGAACCATTAACAACAAGCAGCAAAATGAGTGTGGACACCTGAAGATAAATATCTAGACTAATCACCGATCAGGATGTCGTTGGTGATTAGTCTGGATATTTATCTTCAATTTTTTTTAAACACTCTGTGTTTCGTCAAAATTTTGACCCACCTTCATCGAAAGGTTGGCCTAGTTTGGTCTAAAATCTGACCATGCTATGTCAAAATGTGGCGTTGTGGGTTTGGCATCCTGGTCGGAGCCGCTAAATATTTTGACCAAATGTGGTCAAAATATGACCGTCGTGAGTTTGGCATCCTGTCGGAGTGACCAAAGTTTTTGACCAATATTAATCTATATTGGTCGAATGATCGACCAATATACCAACACTTGCTAATGTTATTTTCGACCAAGATTGCCCTCATTTTTTACCAATATTGGCATCGATCATTCTACAATTGCAGTAATGGGTTGATATTTCGATGTTGATAATAGCGACGAACCAGTTGGTTGACTATTCCACTGAGTTGGGTAGAAACTTCGACCAATAGGTCATTGAAAAATGGTGCAAAATGTACTAGTGGAGTTTGTTTGTTATTTAAGTTAGTTGATTTCCATGTGTTGTGAGTCAAATGACTTTGTTGTGTGGTTTATTTGATTAAAATAATTAAATTAAGATTAATTATGAAATTAGAATAATTATATCTTATGAATATCAGAATATTAAATATAAAGATATTTAATTATTAAGAGTTAATTAAATACCTTTATTTAATTAAAAAAACTTAATTAAAAGTCTAATTTGGAATAAAAGGATTTAATTAATTATTAAATCTAAATATGAAATTAGAGGCATAATCAATTTTTTTAATATTTAATTTATTAATTGCATAGTTATTAATATGCTAAAATATCAATTGATTAATTAAATATTTATATGCAATTTAAGTTGCACATTTAGTTTAATAAAAGTGAATTGGAAATTTAAGTTAAAGCTTGGATAGGAGTTGTAATTGGAAAAGTGCATATTTTATTATTAAAATTATAATTAATCATGCAAAGAGGGTTTGATAAAAATGAGGTTGTAGTTAAGTTCTTATTTCGGTGATTTTGAGTTAAGTAATTCTTTTATTATTTTTTAGTTGAGTTTGTCTTAAAAACCTAGCTTGTCAAGTTTTCTATATTATGGGGTTTTGGATTATTATTTCATTATGTCTATTAGGTTTTGGAGAATCATGGTGCTTGGAAGTTAAAGAATTACTTTAAAGCTTGGATTTTTGGGAGTCTTTGATTTGGCCTTATTTGTTGTATTCAATTGAGGGATTTTAGGTAGGGTTTGAAAACTTATGTTTATCATTCTTTTGAAAAGATTGTCTACTTTGTGATTGGAATTGATTGTTGAAAATTATGGGTTTATTTGGATTGTGGATTACTGTTTAATTTTTCATTATTTTCAGTTTGAATTGGTTATTGAATTTCTTTTGTGAAAAACCTAGAATTTGTTTGAAGAACAATAGAGAAAAACTTGAAATTAATTCAGTAGGTTTTTTTTGTATTTGTAGTTGAAACCCTAAGAATGAAATAAAATTAAAATAAATATATAATATTTGTATATGAGCATAATCTTTTTATAAAATTAAAAGTAGTAAATTTAATATATATATATATATATATATATATATATATATATGGAGAAAAATATATTAAATCAAATAGACATGAATATGCTAAATTTTTTATTTTATTTAGAATGGACAGCTCTGCAACTTGAGTAATTTCTCACACTTACATGTCCTCCCACACATTTCTAGTGGGGGTGCCATTAATGGCCTCCACCTCTCTCAGGTATAATGATGACTGTAAAACCCAGGCTATTCATTGCCCTATTAAAGATGGGGACAA
This sequence comes from Chamaecyparis obtusa, assembly GCA_027943335.1. NCBI lineage: Eukaryota > Viridiplantae > Streptophyta > Pinopsida > Cupressales > Cupressaceae > Chamaecyparis > Chamaecyparis obtusa. Next base: position 481,667 of record BSBK01007311.1, read on the forward strand.
AGGGGTTTTATGAAGCGCTAGTGTTACTGATCCTAGAGTGGTTGCTAATGGTGGAGGGTACACAACATCTGTCCACGGAGGTGAGTGCTTAGTGGCTTCCCTAGGAAGAGGGCTCAAAGAGATTGTAGAGGCTTTCACTACAGGTGTAATGGAAGATGGAGAACGGGGAGCGAAACTGAAGCCAAAATCCTTCAAGCAAGCAGTCCAAAATGAAAGGACCCTACCAGAAGATGCCCTTTTCCTCTCGTACATTGCCCAAGGCTTGAAGCAATTGCCAGAGATGGAGGTAAGGTTCTATCACCCCCCCCGGAGCTCATTATTAAGCCTAATCCGTAAATAAACATTGCAATTGATTAGGAGAAGAATAGGCTTAAAGATAGTGAAATTTTCTTTGTTGTTGTTAATGCTTCTAAGGTTCCATCTCAAAGTTTCCTTAATGAGTGGTTTCATAAAATTTGGAGTAAAAAACTAGGGTTTCATTTTTTGTATTACAAAATGTTACTGTAGGCTACGGTTTTGAATTTGTTACCTATCTTGAAAGGCTTAAACATTCAAACATTAGATCAAAACATGTTCATAAGTTCAAAGCAAAGACATAAAACAAAACCAAGCCACCTCAAGATTGTTACCAAAACAAGTGTTATAAAGCATTGTTTGATTTGCTTCAATAAGAGGGATGTGGGTGTGCTCTCTACGCATAAGGAGCTTGCTTCTAATCCATTCTAAGGGATTTGAAATGATGCATAAATACTAAGAAAATCTTGAAAGAAACTAGTTCAATCCATTAAAAGCTATTCTAGATGTGTTAGAAAACATGAAAAATATGAAGAAATCTAACAATTAGGATTTATGCTAAGATGATCTAGCTAAAAATGCTCATGATAATAATGCACAAATGATAAAAAATAATCTAATGGATTTCTCTTGGAAGAGGAGGGTATTTATAGGATTTGGGAAGAGCTTGGGTTAGGAGGATGAGTTAGAGTTTGGGGTTTGGTTAGGGGTTTAGTCAAAGGGATAAGGATAGACTTTCAAAGGTTGAATGGGTTAAGATTAGGATAAGGATTTGGGATTTTCTAGAAGAGTCTAGAGGTTTAGGGATTTAAATAAATATCAAATTTATTTAAAGGGTTTGGTTGAGGAATTTATTTATTAAATGATTTTAATAAGGAGGGATGATGTTTAAATTAGATTTAAACATTTTTGGAAGGGTTTATCATTCAAATATGATTTAAATGTTTTGGGGAGGGATATTTTAATTAAAGATATTTAATTAAAATAAGAGAAGGGATTAATGACATAAAAAATAATTAATTAATTAATAAATAAATGATGATGTCATCAGGGGTTTTCAGAAAATAAAAATACTTTTATTTTCTAAAGGATTTTTAGGTGTCTACATTTTGCCCCTCTTTGATGCGATGCGGCAAGTGGCGTGGCATTAAAGACAAGAAAATAAGATGCCCCGAGCTAGAATTTAGAGGAATAAGGGGTTATGCCCCCTCGAGAAAATAACACAAAGAGGAAACGTTGTGGAATTTTCTCAAAATGAACACAGAAGGGGAATGACCTAGGAAGGAGGGATAAATAACCAAGCTTCCAAGAGAAAATATAGATGAATACAAGATGATATGGAATGCAGGATGCAAGATTAATCTATATGATGCTAGATGAGGGATTTAGGGAGCTCCAAGTGTTGGATTTTTTAGAGACCACAACCTAGTTTGATATAGCAATGCTAGAGACCTGCCAGGGTTACGAAAGAACACAAGGCCTTGTCACCAAAGTTGCATAGGAAGGACACTAAAAAGACATGCAAGGTTGCCCTAGCATCACACATGAAACCCATAGAAGACATGGTGGAAATGATGCTGGAGAAATAAAACACACACGATTGACTCACAGGAAGAAGCAAAAGATCAAAAGACCTTGCCCCAGATTACCCTCATTCGCAGCACACCATGATATAAAGGATCGTGGTGACTTTGAGTAGAGGAACAATGAGAAGCTGTAAAAGATAAACAAGACACAAAGGACAAAATCCAAGGTCAAAATGATAACTCCAAAGGACATCCTTTGCAAAGGAGAGAGATTGATTTGATTTATGGGGGGAGATTAGGTCTGAACATGGTGAAGGATACATCATCATAGATCCGGTTTGATTGACTAGGTCAGACAAAATAGGACACATCTGTTCAGATTTGTGATTAGGCTTAGGCCAGACAAAATAGAAGCATGCATTTGTGTGGACCCATGTTGATGGGGAGAATGTTGTGTTTCTAATTGGAAAATGATGGGTCAAGGACAACCACTATGATCAAGGATAGTCGACAATTGATGTTGCTGAAGTGCAAGGCTAGATAGGACAAGATTGCTGATCAAATGCTACTATAGGAATGATAAGGATATGTACAATAAGAGATGATGATATCTATAAGAAGCTCAAAATATTACCAAAGATCTAGAGGACCAAATGAAATAACAAGTATCTCACAAAACCTTTTTCCATAGGTAGGATTTTTGAGGATGATTGATCTAGTTTGATGGTGGGAAGATTTGGTCTGAACGTGAGGAAGGATACATCATCATGAACCTGGTGTGATTGGTGGGAGATTGTGAAGTGTCAGGGATGAGTTGCTACTTCTTGATGTGGGATTAGATAGGATAGGATAGGATTTTGATTGGTCAACCTAAGATAGATTGATGATCTTTGAAAGATGAGATTCTTGTCAGTGCATGCCAATCTCTTGCTTGAGATGATGAGGCCTGCAAAGACAAGTACAAGATTCCCTAGACAAAGTTTATGTCATAGGGTAGCACTGGGATTGATTCTGATTTAAGATAAGGATTTGAGAAACTCAAAGGATTGGTATGAAGCAAATGGTGGATGACCGGATAAGGATTCCTATGACAAGAGATAGGAAAGACTCTCGAACCTCAAAAGGAGCAAGGGATGATTGTTGAAGTGCTTAGCTAGATTGGTCACAACAACACAAGGGTTGACTAAATCAAAGGATGGGACCTAAAGACATATATGTACAAATGAGCTTAGGTAGAGACACGAATGATGCTAAGGTACAAGACCCATGATAGGATGTACAAGAGACCTGGGGATGAAGCCGAAGCTACAAAGATATGCAAGATGATGCCCCAATTGGGATGGAAAGCCAAGATAGACTGATGATGGATGATGTGACCTAAAATGACACAAATTTAGGAAGGATACATCCCAATGATGATTATTGGATTGAGATCAGGCTTGCTGCAAGACTAGGAACAAGACTAACGATGTGATTGGATGGGTTGGCTTGATCTTGGATGTTGGATTGCTAGAGGATATGGATAGGTTTGGTATATGTTGGAAGACTGCTAGGAATAGTTGGATATGGATGAATGGCATTGGATTGCATGGGAGTAGCCTATAGCTAGATACCAATGACAAGGGAAGATACCAAGTGATGAAAAGATGGAGGAAATGCTTTTAGGGATTATTGCTAGAGGGAAATGCTTAGGATGAGTGCTGGAGGAAAAAGCTTAGGATTTGGATGATGGAACTGCTAGAAGATTTGGATGGTGGAAGATTTGGATTTGGATGGAAGAACTACGTAGGATTGGAGGATTTTCTAGGAGATTTGGATAGTGGATTTTCTTGAGGATTGAATAGAGGAACTGTTGAGGGATGAATGCTAGAATAAAAATGCTTAGGATTCAGATGGAGGAACTATTGGGAGATTTGGATAGAGGATCTACTAGGAGATTTGGATTGGAAGAAGATATGGATTGGATGAGTATTTTCTCAAAGATTTGGATTGGAGGAAGATATGGATTGGATGAGGATTTTCTTGAGGATTGGATTGGAGGAATATTTGGAGAGATGGGATAAAATATTTGCTTGAGGATTGGAAGATGAGTGCTGGAGGATCCGCTAAGGGATCTAGATAGAGGAATTCCTAGGATTTGGGGAGAGGAATACTCGGGGAGATGGGATGGTGGATTTGCTTGAGGATTGGAAGATAGATGCTGGAGGAACCATTGAGGGATCTAGATATAGGAATTCTTAGGATTTGGGTAGATGGAAAGATGGATGAAACATTCAAACATTAGACTAATCTAGGATTTATCAGTTCAAAACATAGACAAATATAAACCAAGCCACCTCAAGATTGTTGCCAAAACAAGTGCTATAGAGCACTATTTGATTTTCTTCAATGAGAGGGATGTGGGTGTTCTCTCTAAGCACAAGGAGCTTGATTCTAATGCATTATAAGGGATTTGAAATGATGCATGAATGCTAAGAAAATCTTGAAAGAAACTAATTCAATCCATTAAATGCTATTCTAGATGTGTTAGAAAACATGAAAAACATGAAGAAATCTAACAATTAGGATTTATGCTAAGATGATCTAGCTAAAAATTCTCATGATAACAATACATAAATGATGAAAACTAATATAATTGATCACTCTTGGAAGATGAGGGCATTTATAGGATTTGGGAAGGGCTTGTGTTAGGAGGATGAGTTAGAGTCAGGGTTTGGGGTAGAGTAAGAGGTATGGTTTGGGGTATGGTAAGGTTTATCTTGGGTTAGGGTTTCTCACACATGTGTGAGAAACACTAGGGAAGTATGCAATGGGAAAAAGTGTGGAAGAAGAGACATGGGTCTCTTTATGAGGCTGTAAGAAGCCTTAAAGAGGGTGTAAGAGGCTTAAATGAGTGTGTAAGGCTCATTGAGGGAAGGGTTTGACCAAAAGTCAAGGAGACTTGGATTAGCTTAGGAAATGTAGTAAACATCTCCTAAGTAGGTTTAGGAAAGATTGGAAGGGTTCTAGGAATAGTTGGATATGGATGAATGGCATTGGATTGCATGGGAGTAGCCTATAGCTAGATAAAAATGACATAGGAAGATACCAAGTGATGAAAAGATGGAGGAAATGCTTTTAGGGATTAATGCTAGAGGGAAATTCTTAGGATGAGTGCTCAAGGAAAAAGCTTAGGATTTGGTTGATGGAACTGCTAGGAGATTTGGATGGAGAAAATTTTGGATTAGGATGGAAGAACTACTTAGGATTGGAGGATTTGCTAGGAGATTTGGATAGCGGATTTGCTTGAGGATTGAATAGAGGAACTATTGAGGGATGAATGTGTTGGCTCTTCAAAAGATTTTACACTCAATGAGACACCAATATGCCTATGACTCGTGTTAAGGATTGGTTAATTCCAAATATGAGAAATCTCTAGGCAATTGGACCAACTACAGGGACAAGACTGCCCTCTTCACTTCTAGCTCTACAAAACCAAGGCGGGTACACCTGATCCAATAGTTTTAACTTTGTTTCTTATCTAATACTGGATCTTACAACAGATAATAGTGAGAAAGTACTAAGTAAAAAACTATTACTCATTGAATCTCCATCATTGGGTAGAACAACATATAAAGTAAATAAAATGTAAAAGACTGGTATTGATTTAATGTTTTCAGGATTACGAGATTTCAATCATTCCATACAAAGAAAAGGTGGGAAAATATAGGCTAGTGCCCTATCCATTGGGAAAGATATCAGAAGATAGAATGAATACAATAGTGTTTGAAAGATAACTGGTCTTGAAACATAAATACAAAATACTCCAAATCTTTCCTACTTATAGAGAATCCCTAAATAGATTCAGTAAACATGCATCCCACTTAGAGCAATATTTAATCTAATCCTAGATCATAACTCAGAGCTAAACACATACATATAAACCTCTGAAAGACATAAAGATTTACTGAATAAATTCACAAGAGAGACAAAGACTTGAGATTTCTATTAAGTGTAACCTTGAACATTGTATACATCATAGTCTGAATCAATAAGCTTGAAAAATAGCAGCAGCAACCTATACTTCTTTTCTATTTCTTTGATAAAATGATACAAGATTTTACAATCCTCGATTGAGGGTTAGGGTTTCAGAGTTTCTATCTTTTTAATTCCTAGACTCTCAATACCTAGAATGATCATGGAAAATCCTTTTATACACAAGGAGATGCAACAAGCAACTGATCATTCTAGGGCTTTTTCCAAAAATCTCAACACTAAAAACTATACAACAACCCAAAAGGGTTTACAATAAATACACTTGATTAAGTAGGTGAGATATTTGTAGCTGAGTGACCTTACTTTATGTCTTCAATACTATTATTGGCTCCCTTCAGCAAATCTGATTAGCAACATCTTGCTATCCATCCTGCAATGAATGTTTTTTTATATGTCAACAACCTTTATGACTCAAAAAATAACCGCCTTTACTTTCTCTAGGAGGCTGGCAGAGTATTAACTTTTTCAACATGAGGTATGTACTGATACCTCCATTTATTGTACACCTCTTCACTTGGGAACTCAAAATTGGCAAACTCAGTCTTCTTACTTGATAACTATTCCCATTCATTTTCAATCTGAGTAACCTTATGCTGAATATTGTCAAACATTGATTTAGCATTTATTAACAACTTGATAACACTACTAATAGAAAAAGTGTCATTTAGGACACCAGTCACCCTTTCTGACAAAAGTGCATCCATCTCTTCTCTCCATTGATATGCTTCTTTAAATTTTCCCTTATCTGTGAAAATGGTAGGCACTAGCTCATAGTTTGAAAGCATTAATTCCACTTTCAACATACTCGATCTTCTAATAAAATTATCCAAAATGATGCCATACTATACCATTTTCTTGACAATCTGATGTACTGGCTTAATCAATGGATCAGGATCCTCTTGGCCCTTTGATAACATACGAAATAACTTTATACTAGGAGATCTCTCTATCCACTTCTTCAAAATTGGTGACATTTCCATTTTCTCCTTATTCAAGGTTTCAAATAAAGAAAATAATTTACTAGCATGACTATGGAAAATGGAGGGCTTCACATCATATGCAAATTGCATGATTGCATCTATCATTTTCTCTTCATACTTTTGGTTTGCCAAAGTTGTGGCCTTCACATTTTTATCTTTTTCCTTCTCTAGTTGCACTCTTATTTCCCTCAATTTATTTTCCTTTTCAGTTAATCTTTGCTTCTCCCAAGTAACCCTTGCATCCATACTTGTCTCTGGGTAGGGGGATGGTGGAAGTTCAACAATTGGGCTTGAGGATGAAGCCATTGCAGGTTTATCAGAAATTACCAATTGGGGAGACCTGTGATCCAAGGGTCCAGATAGTTGAGCAAATAATTTATCTTTCTGAATTAGCTCTGCTTTGAGCTCATTATAAGACTTAAGAACCATTTCAAACTTGAGCCTAAGCCCCTCCTTCTCTTGGGTGTCCTTTTCTACCACCTTAACATTAAATTTGGCAGTTTCCAAGATTAAATTTGATGCCTCTACACCAGAAGTTTCTCCCACCCTTTGTACTAGTAAACTGCCTGTATATCCTATAGAGAGATCCTCTCTCTTTCCTTTGTTTTCCTCCCTCTTTAGAGACCACATCACAAAGGCTGCATGGTCATGAGAAAAGGAAATTCCCCTAGTAGCTTGTTTGGCCTACTTTGCAGTAGCAAGAGTTTTTACCTTACTCTTCCTGACCCGATCAAAAACAATTTCATCAGCAATGTCCCACTCTGGTAGAATTAATATCCCTGTAGTATGAACCATGGCCCTTCCCTCCTCAGGAGTAATTTTTTCAAACTGCTTGACCATCTCTGCCTTGGTCTCATTTTCTATCTCAGTTCTATCCCTATTAGGGAACTCTTCCTTTCTCTTCTCACAAATATCTTTGTATTGATTTATTTTCATCCTCCATAAAAATTGGGAGAATGCCCTAGTCTTAACAAATTTATCATCAGCAAGGAAGGAATCACTTGCTTGTTTTAAAATAGGGTCCAATTGTTTACCCTCAAATTCATCGATAGTTAGGTCCATGGCTACCTCTTTAGGTGCCTCAGGAATCCCTTCTTGCAACTCATCACCGGAAACAAAACTGTTTCCCTCATTTCTCATTTGCATGAGTTGCACTGCTACCCCATGTTCATCTAATTGGATAGGGGATTGAGAAGGAGAATAAGCTTCCTCTCTTGGCCTTACCTCTTCTTGTCTCTCCCTCTTAGGTGAGGGTCCCTGCATTGCTGATTCATCCATTGGCCTTTTCCCTTTAGAAGTAGAGGGAATATCCTCACTTCTCTACTGTGGTGGTAAGAGAACAGTGTATCCACTTCTCCTTTGCATTGTATAGACTCCCCTTGGAGCTAATTTCATATACATAGGTTGGCTCAAAATCTACCTAGCCATTTCAGGGTCTATCTTGCTTACAACAACCCTCTTTTCATTCACTGCATGCATGATGCCTTCAAAATGCTCCATTAGGGCATCCACTTTCCTTTCCCATGGCTCAAAGCCTTTTAATGGGTCATAAGCCTTGTCAAAATTCTGAATGAAATCCACATATTTCTTGTAGATGATCCATTTCTCTTTTTTAATCTCTTGAGTTTGAAGGTCAAACTCATTCCTTATCACATCTTCAAGAAAATTAAACTGATGCTCAATAAGAGCACATCTCACCTTATCTCTGAACACTCCTGAAAGGAAACCTTCTATAGTTGCACATCTAACCACTACTCTGGACATTCTATAGGGATGAAAGACCTTATTTAAATGCACCCATCCTCCTTTAGTAATCACATGGTGTGCAATAGTTATATCTGGGAAAAAATTTCCCCTTCCCTTACCAGTGAGAGTGGACTCTTGCAAGTCACAAATCTATCTTAAGATTTCAACATATCCTATTTATAATGGAACTTGGTAGGGAAAGATATAAGGTCCCACTCTGCAACCATACACTCTGAAAACTGTAGAAATAGGGTATAAAATTATATCCCCAAAATTGTGGACAATAGTGATGTCCAGATAGAATTCCTTTCGCCTGATCAGTCTCAATAACTCCATTGGGATTCTACGATTGTCAAAGAATAGAAAAGTCCTAAGTCTAGAAGCAAAATCTCTATCAAAAGAAATATAACTGGCACCCATCCTATCCCATGATAGAGTTGTGGTCCACAATCGGACTTGGAGGGTTTCTCCATTCCTTTCTTTCACAATATTCACTGTTGAACTGGAAAATCCCTCCCCCTTGTATAAGAACATGTGCATAAGCATTGAATACCATCCAAATGGCCTAGTAACCTTCATGTTCTTAATTCCCTACAATCCCTCATGGATCAAGTTAGCCAAATGAGATGCAAAATCAAAAATCAATGCCAACTGGGGGTGAAGTGTTTGTACCATCATGAACATGTATGGGACTGGCATGTGAGTTGCTTCATCATACCCTAGAATTAAGGTGAGAGAATTATAAAAATATTGTGCTCTCTTACTAGACAAATCTAGCCTGAAAGGCTCTGGGGTGCTTGCACTTACAACACACATTGATGCAATTTGATCAATGAATTCCTTTAGAAGCCCTGCTCTCAAAATATCCTTCTGTACCTCATATATCTTTGTAAACTCTTTGAAATCTATCTTCTCTAACCCCACCGAAGGGTCATTTAGTGAAAACACTTCCCTAATCTCATCCTCTATGATGCTAATTAGGTTCTTTCCATTGACATCCTTGACACTCCTTGTCATAGGATCATAGCACTTGGAAATTTGTATCAGCAACTCAGCATCCATGAAAGCACTAGGGCATATTAACCTCCCAACATCAAATTTCCATATGTTACTAAGGGAAGCATAGGAATTTCTCTGTGAGTAAGCTGCCCTAAACAAGCTAAGGCAATTATGATTCTCTCCCACCTTGGCATCTCTCATCCAATTTCCTCTGTCATGGAGCACCTCAGCCATTGAGTCCCTAGGGTTTCTTAGGACAAGCTCTTTCATCCTTGCTACCCCATTATCAGAATGTGGGAGTAATGGCATCAAATCTTCAAAAACCCCCCTCTTGCTATACTCCATTTGACCAGACAAATTCCTCTTTGGTGACATTTTGAAAGTAGGGCTTTTACAAAATAATATATGAATACTTCAAGAGAACCCTAAACGCTATCAACTGGGAAACAAAAACTTCCTTGTAATACCTTCACAGACTTTAAGCAATTTTGAACTCAGAAAATAAACTTACCAGATGCCTACAAATTCTTCGCTTAAAATCGCTCCTTGAGGAAATCTAGATCGCTAGAAGGTTTATGAGAGAAGTAAATAGAAACAATGTTTGAAATTTGATATATAATGTCATCAACTAGTTACAGTCAATCTGCACATAGCTCATTAAACCCACCATTACTAAAAGTTGGCAGCCTCAGTGTTCACAGGACGTGAAAAATGTCATAGAGTAAAATTTGAATTTAAACCGTAGATCTACTTCCTTTTTCGGTGCATCGGACGGTTGACAAGTCTTAAAAGAAAAACCTTGTATTACTTTTCCCCAAGTTAGTTCTCAACCAATGAGAACATTTCAATGTCACCATGTGAAGAAAAAAAATAACTTATCTTTACTTTGCACAGAGCGGACAGGTGTCACCCTATCGCTAAAGTGCTAACCCAAAACTGTCAGGAGAACCAACTCAATATATAATGACAACTGTCGATGCAATTTTATTGGATGATCATCACATTTCAATAAAAATTTGGTCCCACAACACGCCTTTGAAACCTTCAACAAATCAAGAAATGCCATGTCAGACAAGTCAGTAGGCAGAAGACCCCACCTTTATCCTCAATGTCAAACACACTGGTAACTTTGACATGTCATTATTAGCCTCAACCAATTAGAAATGACTGTGTCATCAAAAAACCTATAGTAAAGGACCCACCAAATGGTCCCCATCTTCAGACAAGATCAATGGTTATCGCTATACTGCTAACCCTAAAAAATGTGCATCTTATCCTAGCGGTATGATGACAACCACTAGATCTTGTTGTACTTTAATCATCTGGGAAGATAGGCCCTACCGTGACACCTCACATAACTTCTGTCAATCAAAAGATGCCATGTTTACAAATGGGTGGGCACCTTTCTTGAAGTCCCTTTACCATTTTAAAGTCCAGTCAACTACCACATCACTGTACCTTAACCAATCACAAACATACATGTTATACTGACCTGGAAGTTCAAGGTCCCACCTACCATCTTTTCCACCTTAAAGCATTAGATGGTTGTCGCTATACCATGGTGATTAAAAGGTTATTATCTTGGTCCAATGGTATAGTGACAACCGTTGATGCAATCTGTTCTTTAAACACCAGCACATCTTGTTACCAGTTGGGCCTGCTTGGACAGATGACACCTTGTCACTAAAGCACATGTTAGATATCCTGACAATAGGAAGGCTTGTGGTTCAATGAAAACCACATATTTTAGAGAGAACAAACTATTGAGAAATAATACCAAAACTTAGGCTTCTGAATGAAATAAATTAAAAAGTACCCCGCCTAACAACATAATAATATAACCTATGAAGCGATGGGTCAAAGGGGGTGAGAATTAGCACATGCATATTTCAGAGAATTAGTTAGCCAAAAATTAATGCCAAAATATAAAAAGTTTGAAAAACAATTAGGGCTTTATCAAACGTAGGGTTTTCAATATAAAACCTAACCCTCAGACCCTTAAATTGGGTTATTTTTCAAAAGTATTAGCATGGGGCTGGACAAATTTATAACAGTGATAATAGTGGCTCATGCTCGAGGATGTGTATCTCTTGCAAATATAATGTGAAAGCTGTAATCTCCTGGAAGAGAAGACCAAAACAAAACTTTGACCAAAAATAGGGAACTGTACACAAAACCCCTGAGCTAAACCTTTACAGAGACCCAAAAGATTTAAGAGAAATAGAACTTTAAGAATTGACCATGAACTAGCAATTCCGTAAGCTCTCCTGTTAAATTTTTTAACAAATAAGAATTTTCTCCCCATTTTTCTTCAATGATAGATGGGCCTAACCAAATGAGATCAAACTTCCCATGCTTTCCTTGATCTTCTAGTCTTGCATTCCACATTAGGACCATGTCACCATTTATAAAACTTCTCTAATTAATCCTTTTGTCATACAAGACTTTACACTGGGCCTGCATCCTCTCATTCCTGTCATGTGCATCATTCCTTACCTCATTTAATTGAATCAAATCATTCATCCTAATAGTCATATCTTCTTCCACATCATCATCATATGCCTAAATGAACTGGTACATGTGTAATAAATTGTTTTGGGGTAACCTTGCATTGATCCCATATACCAAGTCAAAAGGGGCACATCCTATTGCTTTTTTTGACTGTAACCCTATCAGCCCATAGGGACGGTAATAATTTGGAATCCCACACCTTCTTGTTTTTATCCAGAACTCTTTTCAAAATTTTAATCAAACTTTTGTTGCTGGATTCTGCCTGGCCATTACCCTATGGATGGTAGGGAGATGAATATGAAATTTTTATGATTGTTTTTACAAAAACCAACAAACTCCTCTGACCTGAAAGATAATGCATTATCAACCACCATGGTCTCTAGGCAACCAAACCTCGTAAGGATGTTTTGCATCATAAAGTCTGTCACTACCTTACTAGTTGCTCTTTTGGTAGGGATTGCCTCAACCCACTTGGTGAAATAGTTAGTCACCACCAAGATGTAAGAATGTCCTCCACTAGACTTATTAGGGATCTCACCAATGAAATCCATACCCCACTTCTGGAAAGGAGATTGAACAGTAATAGGTTTAAGAGGTAAGTTTCCATTAAATTTCAATTTCCCTACAAATCTTTGACAAGGATCACACTTCTTTACAAACCGATGGGTATCTTTGAAGAGTGATGGCCACCAAAAACCTGACCTGATGATCTTGTGGGCTGTGGTTTTAGCCATGTAGTGTCCTCCAAAAATCCCATTATGCATTTCATCCATCAAAAGTTGGGCTTTATCATGATCTACACACCTAAGCAAAACACCTTCATTATTCCTCCACCACAATCCACCATTTATAATTGCATATCTTAAAGAGTGAAGCTTAATAGTTCTTTTCTTATTGTCATCCAATTCTGGAGATAAAACTATCTTTTTTAAATACTTGACAATGTCCTTGTACCATTCACAACAATCCATGTTGCATATAAAAGGTTTCTGATTCTCCTCCAATACATTTATTTAGTTTGCATTCAGATTGCTTTGGGCCATCAACTTTTCTAGGCCCAACCCTCTTACCAGCTTTGTAATGTGGATGCCAATATTAAACTCTTATATCCTATTAATCCACCTACATCTTCTTCCTAAAACCTCTTATTGGACTAAGATATCTTTGACTACAGCACTTGGGACATAGGCAACCACTATGGCCCCAACCAAATAACATCTAAATGTTTTAATGGCCTTTACCAAGGTATAAGCTTGTTTTTCAATAATATCATAGTTCAACTCTGCTGCCTGCAAAGTCTTGCTAAAAAAAGAAATAGGTTGTTCAAAACCGTCAGCATTTTTTTGTAATAGCACTGCAACAATGGTATGGGCAAATGCAAAAGAGAATATCTACATTGGTTTGCTGTAATCTGGTGTCTTCAAAATTGGGGCGTGATTGATAGCTCTCTTAATGTCATTAAAAGCCTGTATTACTTCCATATTCCATTCAACCTTTGCCCCTTTCTTTAACATTCTTGATATGGGAATACTGATCTCTGCAAAGTTTGTAATAAACCTTCTTAGGAAATTAACCTATCCTAGAAAGGACTTAATCCCCTTGATATTCTTTGGCAAAGACAATTTATTAATAGCTTGCACCCTTTCAGGATCTATTCTCACTCCATCCTTTGAAACAATATGTCCTAGAAGCTTTCCTTCTACTACACCAAAGGCACACTTCTTTGGGTTCAAAGAGACCCCATACTCTAATGCTCTGATAAATTTTTTTTCTAGGTGTTGGCAATGTTGTTCTTCTTTAGCTAAGAAAGCTATCAAATCATCCTGATATACCACCATAAATTTGTCAATAAAATCTGCAAAGGCTACATCCATAGCCCTTTGAAAAGTGGCACCCGCATTAGTCAATCCAAAGGGCATCCTTACATAAACATATGTCCCCCATGGGGTTGTAAATACAATTTTGAATTGCTCTGTGTCTTTGACCATTACCTGGTTGTAACTAGAAAAACCATCCATCATAGACATTAATTCTGACCTAGTGACTTTCTGCAACATATTCTCCATATTTGGTAATCCATAGTTATCCTTTAAAGAATTAATGTTAAGATTCCTAAAGTCAAAACAAAGCCTTATGTCACCATTTTTCTTTCTAACAGGCACCAAATTTGAAACCCAAGTGGAATGTCTAATAGGCTTGATTATTCCAGCATCCATCATCTTTTTGAGTTCACCCTACATTTTAGGGGCCAGGGTAGGGTTAACAGGTCTCAACTTCTGTCTAAAAGGATTTGTGCCTTCTTTGAGTGGAATTTCATGTTGGAAGAGGTCCTCTCTATAGGCTTTAAGATCTTCATAGGACCAGGAAAAAACATGCCTAAATTTTTTGAGCAGGTCAATCAAACTTTTCCTAATTCTTGGGGATAGACACTTGCCTATATAAACCTTCTTAGGAACCATTCTTGTTCCTAAGTTTCTTTCTTGAAGATCATTTCTCTTATTAGTACCAGCAGAGAATGCCTTGTCCTTATTGTCAAATGCCCTTTCAAGAGCAACTAATCCTTTGGGAACTCTGTTTGATTTCAATTGTAGAACTTCCTTCCCAAAGATAACATCTTTACCATCCACTATATCAATATAAGTACTAAAATCCATCTCTTTGTCACCAAAATGGGATTCACATTGGAGGAACCTTAATATGTCTTGGTCATCAGAGAAAACCTGCCAATTATCTACATTATCAGGGATAGAGGGCCTGGCTTGGACTTCAATATTGGAAATATCTTCAGGTTTAAGGGCCACATTTGCCAAAAAATCTGCCATTCTATTTTGACTTCTTTCCATCTAACAAATATTAAAAGCAATAAAGCTTTCAATCTCATCCCATACTGCATTCCTATACTGTTTCAGCTTTTGATTTTTTGAAGCATACTTTGATCTTACTTGAGCAATAATTAACTCAAAATCACCTATTACTTTCAAACATTTTATACCATGCCTCAATGCCAACCTTAGACCTATCAATAGGGCCTCATATTCTGCAACATTATTCATGCATGAGAATAAAAAAGTAAAAGATAATTTGAAAGTTTTACCATTGGGAGAGATAAGCAATATTCCAGCTCTAGATCCCTCTTTGCTATTCACACCATCAAAATACATGGTCCATAAACTATCTAAGTCAGTCCATCCCTCCTGGCTCTCTAATTTGTGAGCAGGCTTCATAGGAAGAAATATAAGGTCTTGGAGGAAGGAACGCCCAGAGGAAAGTTTGCAGGGTGAGCTTCCTGTCACATCTAGATGAGGCCAGGGTAGGAGTGAAAAAAGTGTCACTGACATGTCTTTTACTTGGAAACAAAAGGGGAACTCAAGATAGGAAGGTGTTGCTCCTCCTGGTTAGGAAGGAAATGCCTCAGAATATGAGGAGGTGGTTGATTTGGGTTTAAACCAATATGAGGATTATTATTCCCCTATAGAGAGAGAGGGTGAAAGATTACCCCATAATAGGAAAATAGTCCCAAATAGATGGCATGGGGGGGAGAGAAGGTCTAGAAGTAAAAGAAGGGGTGGGAAAGACTTTGTCCCACCTTTCACCCTTGGTTCATCATTTCCCCAAGGCCTCCATGAGTCTCAGGATCAACAAGAAGAGCCTCAAGCACAAAAAGTTGAATCTAAAACAACTTTGCCTGATTTTGAGGAAATATTTGAGGAATTATATGAATTGGAAAGAAGAATTCATGAACAAGCAACCATTAGATAGAAAAGAGAAAAAGAAAAGGAAGAAAAGGTCAAACATTCCATGATAAGGGCTAACCAATTAAGAAGGCAGTTGTTAAATTTAGAAGCTATAAATTATGTCCCCATTTCTGAACAAACAAGTGAACTACCTATTGTCCATTAGATATTTGAAACAAGGGATCCAAAGGATAAGCAAAAGTAGAAGGTAGTGGGCATTTCAATTAAAGAGCCTCAAGTCCCAAAATTTCCCATAGATTCCACTCTAAGATTGGAGGCAGACCTTGAAAAGGCCAAAAGGGAACAAGAATTGTTAGCTAAGGAACTTGAAAAGGCAGAATTAGAAGTTGCAACATTAGAAATGAAAAGGAAGATTGATTTTCTTAGGATGTCTGTAGGACCCACAAATTTAGCAAATTAGATAGCAAATGTTCCCCCACTAGGTGGACTTAAAATCCCTCCCACTACAAATACTAATACGTCCACATCTCAGGGTGCTGGTATTTTTAACACAGGGGTTGTGCATGAAAGATGTAAACAATTGGTTTTCACTGGCATCCCTGGATATCCTAACCCTATCCTTGAAGAAATCAGAAAGAAACTTCCTAAGTTCACTGGAAGCAATGTTGTTACTTGTGAGGAGCACCTAAAATTTTTTATTGATGTGGTTGATGATTATAACATTGTGCCAAATGACGTTATCATGAAATTATTTGTACAATCCCTAATAGAAGATTCAAGAGATTGGTTTAGGGCTTTGCCACATGGCAGCATAGGTTCATGGGATCAACTTAAGCATTTTTTCAAAGAATAGTATGGTGACAAAACTCATGAAGGTTTTATGCTAAATGAATTCAATAACATAAAAAAGAATTTCAATGAGGATGTTGTTGAGTTTAATGTCAGATTCCAGAAGGCCATGCATAAGCTCCTGCAAGTTATCAGACTAGATGAAAAAGTCTATCTTGTCACATATTTAAATGCTTTTGACTCTAAGATGGGATACCTTTTGAGGGACAAAAATCAAAGGAGTCTTGTTGAAGCATACAAATTAGTTGTGAACATAGAGAGTAACTGAAGAATTTTAGGAAAGTTAGGGAGAAGGGAAGACAACAAATCACCATTACTAAATAGAAAGGATCCAGGAAATCCCGTGGGTATAAAACCTAAGGATGATGATAGCTTAAAGAAGATTTTTAAAGAAATAAAAGATTTGAAGCTTGGTGAAGGTAGAATTAATAAAGTTATAGGAGGGGATAAGCCTCCATTTAATAATTTCAACAAATTACCAAGAATGTAGAACTACCCATATAATACTCAATGGAAAGATGGGAAGCCTTTTCTTCCTGAGAGAATAGATAAACTAGATGATAGGACCCCCGATCTATTGCAAAGAAACTCAATGAATGTAGTGGAGGAGGTCCCATGGTGTATTGCTTGTCATTCACCACATGATCCTAATTATTGTGCCATATCACATAGTGTCTCTTCCCAAGGAGAGCAAGAATGCAATGAGGAATAGCCTTATGATGACCAAGGATGTGGGATGTTTTCTTCCCATGTGTGGGATGAGGTGGACTCTTCTAAAGAGGGTGAAAATCAGGATGTTTTCAATTCCCAAACCAAAATTGAATCATATCATCAGCAAGTTTTTTCATATGATGAAGATGTTGAAACAGATCTTGTCCAATGTAATGTTCAAAAGAGTGAAGAAACAACTACTTTAAGAAGGCCTTATGATAAGGAGATCACCTTGATAACAGCCCATATGGTTACTCAGGCAAAAGCAAATTATAACTTGAGAAATAGAGTTGTTGGTGATTCAAGTCAGAAGCCTATTGGAATTTTTATCAAGAAAATAGACAAAGATGTAAAAACATCACAGGACAAGATTAAGGATGCTATTCCTATTGATAAGGTCAAAATAAAGAAAAACAATAAACCTAACATTGTTTATAAGGTGAAATCTAAGCCCACTACTGATGTTGTTCCAGCTTTACAGAAAGAGAATGAAGTCCAAATTAAGAAACCTGTAGATATATCTATTCAAGACATTGATAAAGAAATTTCAAATCTAAAGCTAGATGTTTCTAATTCAAAATATGTTCCAATTGATATGAGCAGACTGTTGTCACAGATTACTATCAAAGTTCCATTGCTAGAAATGATGAGGATAGAAGAGCATAAGGAGAAGGCCCTAAATTGGGTAAATGGTGTGGTATCTGTGGACCCTCAGAAAATAGAGAGACATGAGAAACAAATAGCAACTGTGAATAATGAAGATGGAAATTATAATGAGGAGATTGTCTCTAAAATTCCTCAAATTTATTTGGATACAAATGTTGTCAGCACTAATGCAGGAATAGTTAATCCTTTCTTCTTGACTCTGCAGATAAATGGAAAGTTGCTAAAAAATTGCATGATTGATTCTGGAGCATCAAATACTGTTATGCCTACTGAGGTTATGAAGTCCTTAGGATTAAAGGTGGACACACCCCATGGAATATGTTAAGCTATGGATTCAAGGGAAGTACCAATTATTGTACTATTAAGGCTTTGCCTTATAGGTTAGCTACATACCCCAATACACAATTGACCATGAGTGTCTTGGTAGTGGATATTCCTCCCCAGTATGGGATGTTACTACAAGAAAGTGGAGTGCTTCCATGGGAGGCAGCATACAGTGTGACTTGTCATTTGCCACTTTTAATTTGGAAGGATAGAATATCAAGGTCACCAAGGAATCTAGAACTCCACATATGATTGAGGAAGAAGAAGAAGACACTATGAATTATTTCCTTGATACCTCATCCAACACATGGGAAGAAATCATCCCACATCCCTAGTCATCATAAGGTTGTTCCTCATTGCATTCTTGCTCTCCTTGGGAAGAGACACTCTGGGATATGGCACAATAATTAGGATCATGTGGTGACTGACAAGCAATACACCATGGGACCTCCTCCACTACATTCATTGAGTTTCTTTGCAATGGATCAGGGGTCCTATCATCTGGTTTATCCATTCTCTTAGGAAGAAAAGGCTTCCCATCTTTCCATTGAGTATTATATGGGTAGTTCTACATTCTTGGCAATTTGTTGAAATTATTAAATGGAGGCTTATCCCCTCCTATAACTTTATTAATTCTACCTTCACCAGGCTTCAAATATTTTATTTCTTTCAAAATCTTCTTTAAGCTATCATCATCCTTAGGTTTTATACCCACAGGATTTCCTGGATCCTTTCTATTTAGTAATGGTGATTTGTTGTCTTCCCTTCTCCCTAACTTTCCTAAAATTCTTTGGTTACTCTCTATGTTCACAAATAATTTGTATGCTTCAACAAGACTCCTTGGATTTTTGTCCCTCAAAAGGTAGCCCATCTTAGAGTCAAAAGCATTTAAATATGTGACAAGATAGACTCTGTCATCTAGTCTGATAACTTGCAGGAGCTTATGCATGGCCTTTTGGAATCTGACATTAAACTCAACAACATCCTCATTGAAATTCTTTTTTATGTTATTGAATTCATTTAGCATAAAACCTTCATGAGTTTTGTCACCATACTATTCTTTGAAACAATGCTTAAGCTGATCCCATGAACCTATGCTACCATGTGGCAAAGCCCTAAACCAATCTCTTGAATCTTCTGATAGGGATTATACAAATAATTTCATGATAACATCATTTGACACAATGTTATAATCATCAACCACATCAATAAAATTTTTTAGGTGCTCCTCACAAGTAACAACATTGCTTCCAGTGAACTTAGGAAGTTTCTTTCTAATTTCTTCAAGGATAGGGTTAGGATATCTAGGGATGCCAGTGAAAACCAATTGTTTACATCTTTCATGCACAACCCCTGTGTTAAAAATACCAGCACCCTGAGATGTGGACGTATTAGTATTTGTAGTGGGAGGGATTTTAAGTCCACCTAATGGGGGAACATTTGCTATCTGATTTGCTAAATTTGTGGGTCCTACAAACCTCCTAAGAAAATCAATCTTCCTTTTCATTTCTAATGTTGCAGCTTCTAATTCTACCTTTTCAAGTTCCTTAGCTAACAATTCTTGTTCCCTTTTGGCCTTTTCAAGGTCTGCCTCCAATCTTAGAGTGGAATCTATGGGAAGTTTTGGGACCCGAGGCTCTTTAATTGAAATGCCCACTACCTTCTACTTTCCCTTATCCTTTGGATCCCTTGTTTCAAATATCTAATGGACAATAGGCAGCTCACTCGTTTGTTCAGAAATGGGGACATAATTTATAACTTCTAAATTTAACATCTGTCTTCTTAATTGGTTAGCCCTTATCATGGCATGTATGACCTTTTCTTCCTTTTCTTTCTCTCTTTTCTATCTAATGGTTGCTTGTTCATGAATTCTTCTTTCCAATTCATATAATTCCTCAAATATTTCCTCAAAATCAGGCAAAGTTGTTTTAGATTCAACTTGTTGTGCTTGAGGTTCTTCTTGTTGATCTTGAGACTCATGGAGGCCTTGGGGAAATGATGAACCAAGGGTGAAAGGTGGGACAAAGTCTTTCCCACCCCTGCTTTTACTTCTAGACCTTCTCTCCCCCCCATGCCATCTATTTGGGACTATTTTCCAATTATGGGGTAATCTTTCACCCTCTCTCTCTATAGGGGAATAATAATCCTCATATTGGTTTAAACCCAAATCAACCACCTCCTCATATTCTGAGGCATTTCCTTCCTGATCAGGAGGAGCAAGACCTTCCTATCTTAAGTTCCCCTTTTGTTTCCAAGTAAAAGACATGTCACTGACACTTTTTTCACTCCTACCCTGGCCTCGTCTAGATGTGACAAGAAGCTCACCCTGCAAAATTTCCTCTGGGCGTTCCTTACTCCAAGACCTTGTATTTTTGTAACTCATAGTAATATAGTGATATTTTATTTAGCACTAGTACAAAGATGTTTCAGAGTTGCCACCCAAGCTTAATGGGATTTCCTATGATTTTAAACAAATAGGAAAGGGTAGGCAAAAATTGAAAAGGAATTACCTTTGTGTGTAAGGTAACTAATGGGTTTTGAAAATAAGTAGGCCAAGAGTCAAGCTCAACTTGTACTTGCGTTACTTACAACTTTCTCAACAATTCCTTTGTAGAGTTTCCATTTTGTTGGTTCTTCAAAAGATTTTACACTCCATGAGACACCAATATGCCTATGACTGATGTTAAGGATTGGTTAATTCCAAATATGAGAAATCTCTAGGCAACTGGACCAACTATAGGGACAAGACTGCCCTCTTCACTTTTGGCTTTGCAAAACCAAGGTGGGTACACCTGATCCAATAGTTTTAACTCTATTTCTTATCTAATAATGGATCTTACAATAGATAACAGTGAGAAAGTACTAAGTAACAACCTATTACTCATTGACTCTACATCACTAGGTAGAACAACATATAAAGTAAATAAAATGTAAAAGACTAGTATTGATTTAATGTTTTCAGGATTACAAGATTTCAATCATTGCATACAAAGAAAAGATGGGAAAATATAGGCTAGTGACCTATCCATTGGGCAAAATATCAGAAGATAGAATGAATACAATAGTGCTTGAAAGATAACTGGTCTTGAAACATAAATACAAAATACTCCAAATCTTTCCTACTAATAGAGAATCCCTAAATAGATTCAGTAAACATGCATCCCACTTAGAGCAATATTTAATCTAATCCTAGATCAAAACTCAGAGCTAAACACATACATATAAACCTTTGAAAGACTTAAAGATTTACTGAATAAATTCACAAGAGAGACAAAGACTTGAGATTTGTATTAAGTGTAATCTTGAACATTGCATACATCATACTCTGAATCAATAAGCTTGCAAAATAGCAGCAACAACCTGTACTTCTTTTCTATTTCTTTGATAAAATGATACAAGATTTTACAATCCTCGAATGAGGGTTAGGGTTTCAGAGTTTCTATCTTTTTAACTCCTAGACTCTCAATACCTAGAATGATTGTGGGAAATCCTTTTATACACAAGGAGATGCAACAAGCAACCGATCATTCTAGGGCTTTTTCCAAAAATCTTAACCCTAAAAACTATACAACAACCCAAAAAGGTTTACAATAAATACACTTGATTAAGTAGGTGAGATATTTTTAGCTGAGTGACCTTACTTTATGTCTTCAATACTATCCTTGGCTCCCTTTAGCAAATCTAATTTGCAACATCTTGTTGTCCATCCTGCAATGAATGTTTTTTTTATCTCAACAACCTTTATGACTCAAAAAATAACTACCTTTACTTGGTCTAGGAGGCTGGCAGAGTATTAACTTTTTCAACATGAGGTATGTACTGATACCTCCATTTATTGTACACCTCTTCGCTTGGGAACTCAAAATTGGCAAAATCAGTCTTCTTACTTGATAACTGTTCCCATTCATTTTCAATCTGAGTAACCTTATGTTGAATATTGTTAAACATTGATTTAGCATTTATTAACAACTTGATAACACTGCTAATAGAAAAAGTGTAATTTAGGACACTACTCACCCTTTCTGACAAAAGTGCATCCATCTCTTCTCTTCATTGATATGCTTCTTTAAATTTTCCCTTATCTGTGAAAATGGTAGGCACCAGCTCATAGTTTGAAAGCATTAATTCCTCTTTCAACATACTCGATCTTCTAATAAAATTATCCAAAATGATGCCATACTATACCATTTTCTTGACAATCTGATGTACTAGCTTAATCAATGGATCAGGATCCTCTTGGCCCTTTGATAACATACGAAATAACTTTATACTAGGAGATCTCTCTATCCACTTCTTCAAAATTGGTGACATTTCCATTTTCTCCTTATTCAAGGTTTCAAATAAAGAAAATAATTTACTAGCATGACTATGGAAAATGGAGGGCTTCAAATCATATGCAAACTGCATGATTGCATCTATCATTTTCTCTTCATACTTTTGGTTTGCTAAAGCTGTGGCCTTCACATTTTTATCTTTTTCCTTCTCTAGTTGCACTCTTATTTCCCTCAATTTATTTGCCTCTTCAGTTAATCTTTGCTTCTCCCAAGTAACCCTTGCATCCATACTAGTCTTTGGGTAGGGGGATGGTGGAAGTTCAACAATTGGGCTTGAGGATGAAGCCACTGTAGGCTTATCAAAAATTACCAATTGGGGAGACCTGTGATCCAAGGGTCCAGATAGTTGAGCAATTAATTTATCTTTCTGATTTAGCTCTGCTTTGAGCTCATTATAAGACTTAAGAACCATTTCAAACTTGAGCCTAAGCCCCTCCTTCTCCTAGGCATCCTTTTCTACCACCTTAACATTAAATTTGGTAGTTTCCAAGATTAAATTTGATGCCTCTACACCAAAAGTTTCTCCCACCCTTTGTACTAGTAAATTGCCTGCATATCCTGTAGAGAGATCCTCTCTCTTTCCTTTATTTTCCTCCCTCTTTAGGGACCACATCACAAAGGCTGCATGGTCATGAGAAAAGGAAATTCCCCTAGCAGCTTGTTTGGCCTACTCTGCAGTAGCAAGATTTTTTTACCTTACTCTTCCTGACTTAATCAAAAATAATTTCATCAGCAATGTCCCACTCTGGTAGAATTAATATCCGCGCAGTATGAACCATGGCCCTGTTGGACTACAACTGATTTGGAATCTGATTAAAGAATCTGTGATTACAAGATCACTGAGGAGTTGTTGATTAGATATGTAATATGATTAAATCAGTATTATGTTGTCATTGATGTCAACTAGTTTGACAACACTTATCATGTAAGTTACTATACCGACACATCTGAGGAAAGGTGAAAAACATAAAGAATAGAGAAATATACATAAGGAAAAATGTACATGATAGATGAGGATAAGGAACACATTGAGTAACTTGTTGATGAGTCTATGACTTGATGATATTGACTTTATTATGTTGCATTCATCTATGATGAAGTATAGAGCTGAAAGACACAAAGCAATGTTGTCGGTAAATGAAGCATTTCTAGTATACACCGATGGAGTGTAGTGTATACCAACCGCAGTATTAACCAAGAAATGTTCACCGATGCATTTCTTTATTAACCAAGTGGAACAGAATGAATCAAATGATTAGTTTAGCTGATAAGATTGATGAGCTGGCAAGAGTATAACATCGAGGTAACAGATAATGTTTGTTACAAAGATCAATGGTTGATGAAATTTAGGAAAGATCTAATGGAGAAGATTGAAACGTGTTATTGAAACAAGTACCAAGAAAGTTTGAAGCCAAAAAATCTATGAATGTGGTTAAATGACAAAATCTGATGGTGGAGAAGAAAATGATTTACTCATCTATATAAGAGAACATATTTTCTTTAGTGTGAGGCCGATAGAAGAAGAAGCTGCAAGATTATCACGTGAACAAGTTTTCATGCATTCTAATCATACTAGTTAGTAAGAATTGAGCTGTAGAATAGTTACCGAGATACAAAGAGCAATTACCGACGGATAGTAAGTTGATATAGTATTGAAACTGAAGTGAAATATTGGTCAGAAGGATTTGTATGGACTGAATATTGATCTGTAATATGTAATTGAAGTTGTATTAAGTTAGATCATTTACTGTTACACATTTAACCATTGTATATAGTTTAAATCTCTTAACCGAGTGGACTCTAAAAGTCTTATGATGTATCATTCATAGAATGAACATTGTTATCCTATCAATGCCATAGTGAATGCTAGTTGGACGATAACTTCTAGTCTAAAATCCTCTAACAAGGTCACACCTGACAGTGTGTTTGTAACCTTTAACAGGGTTGCATCTTAACCGACCCCACTTCAGAAGAGTGAACAATTTTGGGTTGTTGGTCCCAGGTGGTTTTTCCCTTTACAGGGTTTTACATGTTAAATCTCTTGTGTTATGTGTTGATTGTAATATTTGTTTGTTATCATAGTTTGCATTTTACATGTTAGATTTGATCGGTAAACTGTTATAGTATTTGACTAGTAATCGGTAAAAGCACAGACTGTGAGAGTTATTATTGTTTACCGATGAGAAAAAATTGAAGAAGCTATTTTGAATTATACATTTTGTTTTGGGACACTGGATAACTGATTCCCCCCCCTCTCAGTTATTCTAACAATTGGTATCAGAGCTTTGGTTTCTTGGAACAGAGTTTTAAGGACTTAAACATAAAGGTCTCAAGATGTATAAGAGGGAAGTACCAAAATTGAACAAAGAGAACTTCACAGTATGGTAACGCAAAATGAAGTTGCACATATGTACAATTGGGAACTTAGCACTAGATCTGATGGAAAATGGCTACATACAACCGCCCACTGGTCCCTTAACTATTGATCAACTGAAGGACAAGCATGAACACAATGTTACTATGATGGAACTTGTTGCTACCTATACCGATGCTGAATTTGAAGATATCAAGACTTGCATGACTGCCAAAGGAATGTGGGATAAGTGAACACAAATTTACAGTGGAGATCTGAATGTCAAAAGAGCTCAAGTTGAAAGTCTGAGAGGTAGATTTGATGATATGAGAATGAAAGAAGGTGAGAACATTGTCCAATATTCAAATAGACTCAAAGAGGTGGTACATGCTATTAGAGCATTTGATGGAGTGATTGATGATGAAACAATGATAAGCAAGATTCTCATAACTTTGCTACCGGTTTATGCAATTAGGATTTCTGGAATTCATGAAACAAGAGCTACATCCAACCTT
Source organism: Chamaecyparis obtusa (assembly GCA_027943335.1). Taxonomy (NCBI): domain Eukaryota; kingdom Viridiplantae; phylum Streptophyta; class Pinopsida; order Cupressales; family Cupressaceae; genus Chamaecyparis; species Chamaecyparis obtusa. Next base: position 507,205 of record BSBK01007311.1, read on the forward strand.
ACTCTTGACACTTTGATTGGTAAACTTACAACTTTTGAATTAAACAACTTTGATAACAATGTTGTTCCTTCTGTTGAATCCGCTTTCATGTCTTCTTTGAAGATTGGAAAGTGTAGCAGGAATAGTAAGAATTGTGATAGTGATGGTGGTACCGATGATGAACTTGATGAGCTTGAAGCACTTATGGCTAGAAGATTTCCCAAAGGAAATGGAAGGTATAGAGGTAAGCTACCTTTAGCATGCTTTAATTGTAAAGAAGTTGGTCACATCACTGCTAGATGTCCTCAGAAGAAAGATGAAGATAGATCCAAAGATCGATATGAAGGAATCTATGGGAGAAGAGTCAACAGAGGCTACCGACACTACAACAAAGATAACCGAGACAAAAAAGGCAAAAAGGTATGTTACATAGCTGAAGATATTGAACCTGAATCTGATTCTGATGATGATATAGAAGTTGTATTTGTTGCTATGAAAGATGACTCAAAGGAGGAAGAGAAACATGAAGAGAAAGCACTGATCTCTAAAGTAAGCAGAAATGATACATGGATCATAGATAGTGGCTGTACACATCATATGACCAGTGATGTAGAAAAGTTTGATCATCTTGTTGAATATAATGGAGGATCTATGAGAATGGGAAATGATGCACCTTGTATGGTAAGAGGTAAAGGCTCACTGATGATTAATGATAGACTACAATGTGAAAATGCATACTGGGTAGATGGATTGAACTATAATTTGTTAAGTGTGGCTCAGCTGAACAATTCAGGCCACCAACTGGCTTTTGAGAGAAAAAAGGTGAAGATCTATGATGATGGAGGAAGACTTGTCGGAAATGGTACACAATCTAGAGGTAATCTATTCTATCTTGATATGGATCAGTCTTCTTGTTTGTTAATAAAGGATGAAGATGTTTGGATATGGCACAGAAGGTTATGCCATGTGAACTTTGACAACATGATCAAGATTAGTAGAAAGAAAAGAGTTAGAGGATTGCCTAACTTGAAAAAACTTGATCATGCCATGTGCCATGAATGTCAAAGAGGTAAGATGACTAAGTCTAGTTTTAAAAGAAAAGACTATTCAACAAAGAAGATACTTGAGTTGGTTCATACCGACCTATGTGGTCCTATGAGAACTCAGAGCTATTCTGGTGATAGATATTTTATTCTTTTTTTTGATGATTATACTAGACTGATGACTGTCATGTTCCTGAAAGAGAAATCTGAAGCTTTTAAAATGTTTAAGTGGTATAAATCTAAGGTAGAGAAAGAAACAAGAAAGGAAATAAAATGTTTAAGATTTGATAGAGGAGGTGAATTTATCTTTGATGAATTTAATAATTTTTGTAATGAGCATGGAATCAAAAGGCATGTATCTGCACCGAGGACACCTTAGCAAAATGGCATTGCTAAAAGGAGGAATAGGTCTATACTTGACTATGCTATAACTTTGATGATACAGAAAAATGTTGCTCAGACATATTGGAGGGAAGCTATCAGTACATCTGTGTATGTTCTTAACCGAGTACAACTAAAGAAGGACTCCAACTGAACACCTTATGAACTATGGTTTGGACACAAACCTACCGTAAGTTATTTTAGAATTTTTGGGAGTAAATGATTTATTTTGAAAGATGAAAGAAATGGAAAATTGGATTCGAAAGGAGATGAAGGGATATTTCTGGGATATTCCACTACAAGTAAAGCATACAAATGTTTGAACAAAGTTACAAATAATATTGTTGAAAGTACTAATGTTTGTGTTGATGAGTTTGATGACAAGTACATAGAGGAAAGTACAAAGGAACCAAAAGACTATGGTAGATTCACTTACATTGAACATTTAGAGTATCTACCGACACCGCAAGCAATGACAACTAGTCAGCAGGGAAATAATGTAGGACAACAGGAACCACAAACTGATGAACATGTAGAAGCTACCGAGCAAGAGAATGACCCTAAATAGGATGAACAAGAAAGGAGAACTCAAGTTCTAGCTAGTTTTGTTAGAAGACATCATCCTGCACAAATCATTGGAGACATACATACTGGAATGCAAACTAGAAGCAAAACAAGACAAGGTACATGTCTAATTTGTGAATTTGAACCTAAAACTATGAAAGTTGCATTAGAGAATGAAGAATGGGTTAATGCAATAGAGGAAATAGAGAAAATAGAGAAGAAAAAAACTTGGTCCTTAGTACCCCGACCAAAAGATAAGAATGTTATTGGTACTAAGTGGATATACAGGAATAAATTGAATGAAAATGGTGAAGTCATAAGAAATAAAGCTAGATTGGTATGCAAGGGATATGCACAGGAAGAAGGCATTGAATATGGTGAAACATTTTCACCTATTGCTAGATTAGAAGGAGTCAGAATGCTACTTGCATATGCTACACATAAGAAATTCAAAGTCTATCAAATGGATGTGAAGTCAACATTTTTAAATGGTATACTTCTTGAAGAGGTCTACATTGAACAACCTGAAGGATTTGTTGATCCTGACAATAAAGACATGGTATGTAGATTACATAAAGCTTTATATGGATTGAAGCAAGCACTGAGAGCATGGTATGAAAGATTGCATACTTACTTGTTAAGTATTGGATTTGTTAGAACAAGTGAAAACAACAATTTTTATGTGAAAGGTGATACTGATGATACTATTATCATTGCTGAAATATTTGTTGATGACATTATCTTTGGAGGCTCAGATCTTGTCTGCAAGGCATTTGTTGATGAAATGCAAAAGGAATTTGAAATGTCTATGTTCAGAGAGATTATGTTCTTTCTTGGACTATAAGTGATTCAACAGAGTGATGGGATATTTATCACATAATCTAAATATATAAAGGAAGTACTGAAGACATTTGGCATGGAAGATGCTAAACCTGTAGGAACACTGATGGCTACTGGATGAAAATTGACAAAGGAGGATGAAACTACCGAGGTAAATCAAACACTTTACTGATCCATGATTGGTAAGTTAATGTAAGTAGTTCACAATAGACTAGATATAGCACATGCTGTGGGTATAGTTGCAAGATTTTTTGCCAATCTAGAGAATCACACATGATAGCTACAAAAAGGATCTTAAGATACTTGAAGAAAATAGAGAATTATGGATTATGGTATCCTAAGGAAGGGAAGTTTGAACTGAAAGTTTACACTGATGCTGATTGGGCTGGAAATGTGGATGACAGAAAAAGCACCACCAGAGGAGCATTTTTCTTTGGTGAAAGACTTGTAACATGGACAAGTAAAAAGCAGGCTTGTATTTCTTATTCTACAACTGAAGCAAAATATGTTGCTACTGCTACTAACTGTTCAAACATTTCATATATCAAGCAAGTGCTGGAAGGAATGAATGAGGTAATCACTGACCTGGTGATTATATATTGTGACAACACTAGTGCTATTAATATTTCAAAGAATCCTATGATGCACTCTAAGACAAAGCATATATCTATTAAGTATCATTACTTAGAGAACAAGTGCAAGAAAAGAAAGTAAAGTTAGAATTTGTTACATCTAAAGAACAACTTGCCAATATTTTTACAAAGCCCCTTACCGAAGGACACATTTGAATACTTGAGGACTAGACTTAGGGTCTGTCCCCTGTCTATCGGTCACTAAGGTGATCTAGTTGTTGCATCAGGCTACTTTTATCAGAAGATCAATCATGTTGATGCAGCATAGCTCACACTTTGAATCATGTTCAAGGTTGTGATTAAGTTTGAGAACTTGAACCGATTGGAATATCAGTATTCAGAGATACAGAGGAAGACAAAATTGTTTGTTTATTTGTTTCTTTGGCATTGCTGTCAAAGGGAGAGATAAACAATATGAAATTAAAAGGGGAGAGACAAAGAAGATATGAAAAGGAACAAGCATGGATGAGAATTATCAAAGGGAGAGACAATTTGAATGAGACAGAGTATTGAAGATCAGTTATAGAGAACAGAAGCAGGAAAAGGAGAATTGAAAAGATCACAACTACAGAATGGTAAAGTTGTATTATTTAATGTTGGTTTAGTAATGTAGTGATTAAACATATTAAGTCTATTCGACTTACAAAATTTTGTTCACTAAGTTGTAGAATGTATGTTTGGTATGTGTATGGTACATTTCATATTACTTGAGTTGCCATTAATGCCAAAGGGAGAGATTGTTGGACTACAACTAATTTGGAATCTAATTGAAGAATCTATGATTACAAGATCACTAAGGAGTTCCTGATTAGATATGTAATATGATTAAATCAGTATTATGTTGTCATTGATGTCAACTAGTTTGACAACACTTATCATGTAAGTTACTATACCGACACATCTGAGGAAAGATGAAAAAGATAAAGAATGGAGAAATCTACATAAGGAAAGATGTACATGACAGATGAGGATAAGGAACACATTGAGTAACTTGTTGATGAGTCTATGACTTGATGATATTGATTTTATTATGTTGCATTCATCTATGATGAAGTATAGAGCTGAAAGACACAAAGCAGTGTTGTCGGTAAATGAAGCATTTCTAGTATACACTGATGGAGTGTAGTGTATACCGACCACAGTATTAAATGAGCAGTGTTCACTGACGCATTTCTTTGTTAACCAAGTGGAATAGAATGAATCAAATGATTAGTTTAGCTGATAAGATTGATGAGCTAGCAAGAGTATAACATCGAGGTAACAGATAATGTTTGTTACAAAGATCAACAGCCGATGAAATTCAAGAAAGATCTAACGGAGAAGATTGAAACGTGTTATTGACACAAGTACTGAGAAAGTTTGAAGTGGAAAAATTTGATGGTGGAGAAGAAAATGATTTACTCACCTATATAAGAGAACATATTTTCTTTAGTATGAGGCTGAAAGAAGAAGAAGCTGCAGGATTATCGCGTGAACAAGTTTTCATGCATTCTGATCATACTGGTTAGTAAGAACTGAGCTGCAGAACAGTTACCGAGCTATAGAGAGCAATTATCGACGGATAGTAAGTTGATATATTATTGAAACTGAAGTGAAATATTGGTCAGAAGGATTTGTATGGATTGAATATTGATCTGTAATATGCAATTGAAGTTGTATTAAGTCAAATCGTTTACTATTACACATTTAACCATTGTATACAGTTTAAATCTCTTAACCGAGTGGACTATGAAAGTCTTATGATGTATCATTCATAGAATGAACATTGTTATCCTATCAATGCCATAGTGAATGTTGGTTGGATGATAAATTCTAGTCTAAAATCCTCTAACAAGGTCACACCTGACAGTGTGTTTGTAACCTTTAATAGGGTTGGGTCTTAACTGACCTCACTTCAGAAGAGTGAACAATTTTGGGCTGCCGGTCCCAGGTAGTTTTTCCCTTTACAGGGTTTCCACATTAAATCTCTTGTGTTATGTGTTGATTGTGATATTTATTTGTTATCATACTTTGCATTTTACATGTTAGATTTGATCGGTAAACAGTTATAGTATTAGACTGGTAATCGGTAAAAGCACAGACTGTGAGAGTTATTATTGTTTATCGATGAGCATAAATTGAAGAAGCTATTTTTAAGTATACATTTTGTTTTGGGACACTGGATAACTGATTCCCCCCCCTCTTAGTTATACTAACAGGCCCTTCCCTCCTCAGGAGTAATTTTTTCAAACTGCTTGACCATCTCTGCCTTGGTCTCATTTTCTATCTTAGTTATATCCCTATCAGGGAACTCTTCCTTTCTCTTCTCACAAATCTCTTTGTATTGATTTATTTTCATCCTCCATAAAAATTGGGAGAATGCCCTAGTCTTAACAAATTTATCATCATCAAGGAAGGAATCACTTGCTTGTTTCAAAATAGGGTCCAATTGTTTACCCTCAAATTCATCGATAGTTAGGTCCATGGATACCTCTTTAGGTGCCTTAGGCATCCCTTCTTGCAACTCATCATTGGAAACAAAAATGTTTCCCTCATTTCTCAATTGCATGAGTTTCACTACTACCCCATGCTCATCTAATTGGATAGGGCATTGAGAAGGAGAATAAGCTTCCTCTCCTGGCCTTACCTCTTCTTGTCTCTACCTCCTAGGTGAGGGTCCCTACATTTCTGATTCATACATGGGCCTTTTCCCTTTAGAAGTAGAGGGAATATCCTCACTTCTCTACTGTGGTGGTAAGAGAATAGTGTATCCACTTCTCCTCTGCATTGTATAGACTCCCCTTGGAGTCAATTTCATATACTTAGGCTGGCTCAAAATCTGCCTAGCCATTTCAGGGTCTGTCTTGCTTATAGCAGCCCTCTTTCCATTCATTGCATGCATGATGCCTTCAAAATGATCCATTAGGGAATCCACTTTCATTGCCCATGGCTCAAAGCCTTTTAATGGGTCATAAGCCTTATCAAAATTCTGAATGAAATCCACAGATTTCTTGTAGATGATCCATTTCTCTTTTTTAATCTCTTGAGTTTGAAGGTCAAACTCATTCCTTATCACATCTTCAGGAAAATTAAACTCATGCCCAATAAGAGCACATCTCACCTTATCTTTGAACACTCTTGAAAGGAAACCTTCTATATCTACACATCTAACCACTGCTTTAGACATTCTGTAGGGCTCCAAGACCTTATTTAAATGCACCCATCCTCCTTTAGTAATCACATATTGGTGTGCAATAGTTATATCCGAGAAAAAAGTTCTCCTTCCCTTACCAGTGAGAGTGGACTCTTGCAAGTCACCAATCTATCTTAAGATTTCAGCATATCCTATTTTTAATGGAACTTGGTAGGGCAAGATATAAGGTCCCACTCTGCAACCATACACTCTGAAAACTGTAGAAACATGTTATAAAATTATATCCCCAAAATTGTGGACAATAGTGATGTCTTGACAGTATTCCTTTGGCCTAATCAGTCTTAGTAACTCCATTGGGATTCTAGAATTGTCAAAGAATAGAAAAGTCCTAAGTCTAGAAGCAAAATCTCTATCAAAAGCAATATAACTAGCATCCATCTTGTCCCATGATAGAGTTGTGGTCCACAGCTGGACTGGGAGGGTTTCTCCATTCCTTTATTTCACAATATTCACCGTTGAACTGAAAAATCCCTCCCCCTTGTATAAGAACATGTGCATAAGCATTGAATACCATCCAAATGGCCTAGTAACCTTCATGTTCTTAATTCCCTGCAATCCCTCATGGATCAAGTCAGCAAAATGAGATGCAAAATAAAAAATCAATGCCAACTGGGGGTGAAGTGTTTGTACCATCATGAACATGTATGGGACTAGCATGTGAGTTGCTTCATCATACCCTAGAATTAAGGTGAGAGACTTATAAAAATCTTGTGCTCTCTTACTAAACAAATCTAGCCTAAAAGGCTCTCAGGTGCTTGCACTTACAACACACATTGATCCAATTTGATCAATGAATTCCTTTAGAGGCCCTACTCTCAAAATATCCTTCTGTACCTCATATATCTCTGTAAACTCTCTAAAATCTATCTTCTCTAACCCCACCGAAGGGTCATTCAGTGAAAACACTTCCCTAATCTCATCCTCTGTGATGCTAATTATGTTCTTTCCATTGACATCCTTGACACACCTTGTCACAGGATCATAGCACTTGGCAATTTGTATCAACAACTCAACATCCATGAAAACACCAGGGCATATTAACCTCCCAACATCAAATTTCCATATGTTACTAAGGGGAGCACAAGAATTTCTCTATGAGTAAGCTGCACTAAACAAGCTAAGGCCATTATGATTCTCTCCCACCTTGGCATCTCGCATCCAATTTCCTCTATCATGGAGTGCCTTAGCCACTGAGTCCCTAGGATTTCTTGGGACAATCTCTTTCATCCTTGCTGCCCCATTATCAAAATGTGGGAGTAATTGCATCAAATCTTCAAAAACCCCCCTCTTGCTATACTCCATCTAACCAGACAAATTCCTCTTTGACGGCATTTTGAAACTAGGGCTTTTACAAAATAATATATGAATACTTCAAGAGAACCCTAAACGCTATCAACTGGTAAACATAAACTTCCTTGTAATACCTTCATAGACTTTAAGCAATTCTAAACTCAGAAAATAAACTTAACAGATGCCTGCAAATTCTTCGCTTAAAATCACTCCTTGAGGAAATCCAGATCGCCAGAAGGGTTATGAGAGTAGTAAAGAGAATTTTTTTTTGAAATTTGATATATAATGTCACCAACTACTTACAATCCATCTACACGTAGCTCATTAAACCCACCATTACTAAAAGTTGGTGGCCTCAATGTTCATAGGATGTGAAAAATGTCATAGAGTAAAATTTGAATTCAAACTGTAGATCTACTTCCTTTTCCTACACATCGGACGGTTGACAAGTCTTAACAACAAAACCCTGTATTACTTTTCCCCAAGTTAGTTCTCAACCAATGAGAACATTTCAATATCACCATGTGAAGAAAAAAATAGCTTATCTTTACTTTGCATGGAGCGGACAGGTGTCACCCTGTCGCTAAAGTGCTAACCCAAAACTGTCAGGAGAACCAACTCAAGATATAACGACAACCGTCGATGCAATTTGATCAGATGATCATAACATTTCAATAAAACTTTGGTCCCACAACATGTCTTTGAAACCTTCAACAAATCAGGAAACACCATGTCAGACAAGTCAGCAGGCGGGAGACCCCACCTTTATCCTCGGTGTCAAACACACTGGCAACTTTGACATGTCATTATTAGCCTTGACCAATCAAAAATGACCGTGTCATAAAAAAACCTATAGTAAAGGAACCACCAAATGGTCCCCATCTTCAAACAAGATCAACGATTGTCGCTATACTGCTGACCCTAAAAAATGTGCATCTTATCCTAGCAGTATGACGACAACTACTAGATCTTACTGTACTTTAATCATCCAGGAAGATAGGCCCTACCATGGCACCTCACATAACTTTTTTCAAATCAAAAGATGCCACGTTTACAAATGGGTGGACACCTTTCTTGAAGTCCCTTTACCATTTTAATGTCGAGTCAACCGCCACATCATTGTACCTTACCCAATCACAAACATACATGTTATACTAACTTGGAAGTTCAAGGTCCCACTTACCATCTTGTCCACCTTAAAGCATCAGACGGTTGTCACTATACCATGATGCTTAAAAGGTTATTATCTTGGTCCAACAGTATAGCGACAACCATTGATGTGATCTATTCTTTAAACACTATCACATCTTGTTACCAGTCAGGCCCGCTTGGACAAATGGCGCCTCTTCGCTAAAGTGCATGTCAGATATTTTGACAATGGGAAGGCTTGTGGTTCAATGACAACCACATATTTTAGAGAGAACAAACTATTGAGAAATAATATCAAAACTTAGGCTTTTGAATGAAATAAATTAAAAATTACCCCGCCTAACAACCTAACATTATAACCTATGAAGCGATGGGTCAAAGGGGGTGAGAATTAGCACATGCGTATTTTGGAGAATTAGTGAGCCAAAAAGTAACACCAAAATATAAAAAGTTTGAAAAACAATTAGGGCTTTATCAAATGTAGGGTTTTCAATATAAAACCTAACCCTTAGACCCTTAAATTGGGTTATTTTTCAAAAGTATTAGCATGGGGTTGGACAAATTTATAACAGTGATAATAGAATGCTAGAAGAAAAATGCTTAGGATTCAAATGGAGGAACTATTGGGAGATTTGGATAGAGGATCTGCTAGGAGATTTGGATTGGATGAGGATTTTCTCAGAGATTTAGATTGGAGGAAGATTTGGATTGGATGAGGATTTTGGTGAGGATTGGATTGGAGGAATATTTGGAGAGATGGGATGGTGAATTTTCTTGAGGATTGGAAGATGGGTGTTGGAGGAACCACTGAGGGATCTAGATAGAGGAATTCTTAGGATTTGGGGAGAGGAATACTCAGGGAGATGGGATGGAAGATTTACTTGAGGATTGGAAGATGGATGTTGGAGGAACCACTGAGGGATTTGAATAGAGGAATTCTTAGGATTTGGGTAGATGGAAAGATGGATGAAAGATAGTCTCCAAGGAATATGTCACCAAGGAATAAGATGACCCCTGCTTAGGATAATTATTTCATTTAAAGGTAGTAGGATGGGGTACGATTGGACAGAAGATATGCTGATAAGAGGATGAGGAAGATAGATGGAAGTTAGGATGAATGGATTGGATAGAGGATATGTAGCTGAAAGATATTATGGATGCCAAGAAGGAGCCCAAAAGCATGTATACCTGGTAGTCTCTATTTTGTCATCATGATCCAAAGGAAGATGAAGGAAGTGAGAGACAAATGGGATGGAGGAGATGCTAGATAAGATGGTGATAGAAGGGAATGGCCCCCAATTGCAGAAAGGAATTGGGGGGACCTACACATGACACCTGTTTGCTAGGTTTTCACCATGGTACTTGTCCAAGGTGCTTGAATTGCCAAGTTTTCACTATAGGATGAATATTTTTCTCTTTCTTTTTTTCTTTTCCTTTTTTTGATATTTTTCTCTTGATTTTTTCCAATTTTTATGGATTTTTTGATTTTCTGTTGACTTTGTGCTGATGTTTCACTGATATTCTAGTTTGCTGCTAACTTTTTACTAATCTTCTGCTAGTCTTCTAACTTGTTGCTGATTGCTTGATTCATTGTCGACCTTCTAATTTGTCTAGATGTTGGTATAGCTTGATTGAAATAGATGGGTTTATGCAAAGGCATATATAGGATGGGGTAGATGGGACATATGGTGGTAGAAAGTGTTTGGATTAAAGGATGGGAATTGATCATGATAGGGGGATGTTTTCAAGACCAACATTGGCACATGTTGTGAAGAAGATGGCTAAAGTTGATGGGACGTGGAAGATAGATGCGGAAATGATGGAGGATTTGTGCTAGGAGATCTTGGGACATAGGTACCCAAAATGGATTTAGGAGATGTAGGAGAAGAATGAATAGTAGGAGGATTAGCAACTTTCGATGCCATTATGGATATTCTTTTTAGATGCATTACATCTATTTTCTTTGGGATCCACATCATCTTTGCTTTAGCTTTGGTGGGCCTTCGTGGCTATAGAGATGCTTTGGATTCTTCTTCTACTTTGCTGGGCCTTTGTGGCCATTAGGATGTAGCAGATGTTTCTTTTTCTTGGCTGGGCCTTTGTGTCCATAGGGATGCTTTAGATTGCTTGATTGGATTTTTCTTTACTTGAGCATGTCATTTAGACTGGACATGACAATTTTTGGATTTTTGTTGGTATTTCCCTTTATACATCTTGGATATGGCATCCAAATTGTGAGAAGTATTGGAAGGAATATGAAGATTTGTGTGTGATGGAGGAAATATGGATGGAGAGATGGAAGGAGATTGGTAGATAGGAGGTATGGGCATGTGCCTTTGTTGAGCCTAACTAGGGATGTTTGGATTTTGGATGAAGGATTGATAAGATGAAGGATGATATTTTGGGATGTAAGGGCCCAAAATGGATTTGGTATGTAGAGGATATGTGCTAATAGATTTTGGGACATAGGGACCCAAAATAGATTTGGAGGATGAAGGAAGAATGTGATAGGTTGTTTTGGGTTGCAATGATGGAGGAGGAGGAATAGCATTGTACGCTTTCAAGGGGTGACGAGAGGATGCGCTAGTGTTTTTGGATGGATGCTTGAATTTAGCTTTAGCTATACCAAACATTTTTGGAGGAAGTGCCTTCTTCTGATTTGTGACCAATACCGCATGATTTTGGATGTTTCTTGTCTTGGATGGGCTCCACATTTCCTTATTCATGAGCGCCTAGGCCTTTGCCTTGATAATTCCATTTCTTGAGCATTTTATCCAAGCAAGGATATTTCTAACTTGGGGAATAAGATAAACTCCCAGTATCTAGTGCCACAGTGGAAGACATGAAACTGATCTCTTCTGCTTTGAGTGGGCTGCTATTGACAAATGTAAGTGGACCAAGAGAATAGAGTGATGGAAATGGGATAGTTTTATTTGGAGGATCCTCGAGTGGAGAGGATGGGATGATGGGATTTTTAGTAGGATTGGGAGATGGTAATGGATCTTGAGATGGAGGAATTGGGATTGTAGGATCTTGGATTGGGGTGATGGAAGCAATAGAACATGTGATAGAGGAAGTGAAGGGATTGGATGTTGATTTTCTTCTATGATTATTTCAACATGCTTTTGGACAAGATCTTGACATGATAGGATTGGTTCAGATAGAATGTTGGGGGATGTATGTATGGACTCCTCAGATGGAGCAGATGGAAGGATGGGAGATTTTGCAACTGTGATGTCTAGAAGAAGGAAGGACTCTTCAGATAGTACAGATGAAAGGATGGGAGATTCTGCAACTGTGATGGAAGGAAGAAGGGTGAACTGTTGAGGCTCATTGAATGTGCTTTGGATAATGCTAGGAGGAGAAGTGTATGGAGATTTGGTGAAGTTAATGCATAGGAATGAGTTGATGATGCTGGGAGATGGAAGATGATCAATGAGTGGGATATATGGAAGAAGGATAATGGATGGGGGAGGTTGATGAGGCTCATAAATGATGGATTCACATGAAGGATTGAGATGGCAAGTCTCGTTAGATGTAGGGGTGGGATTTTTTTTTGGCTTCCTTGTGAAATTCCTTGGAGACTTCTGGATTGGAGGAGGTGATGGACTAGAATGTGTAGAAGATGGGGAGCTAGGATAGTTCACACATGGAGGTGGAGTAGAAGATTGTGAACTTTCTTGGGGGAATGATGATGTAGATGAGGATTTGGAAGATGGCATGACTAGATAGTTCACATAGGTAGGTTTAGAGGAAGCTTGAGAACTGAATTGGCTATTTGGTGAGGTAGGAATGATGGATTGAGGTATGGGATATGAATTAGTTTGAAGGATGCATTCTTTTTGTGGGAGGGGATTTATGACAATGCGGTTTAGAATAGAAGAGGTTGGATTTAGATAGGATGGTGGATTAGGGTAATGGATTGGAAGACTAGGATTTAGGATTTGAAGATGATTTGGAGGATAAGGGGATGATGGATTTGGATAAGGAATGTAACTTGGAGTTTTTCTATGAAAATATGGTGATTGGGATATGACTATAGAAGGGGATGGAGGTATGAAGGATGCATATGGAGGATATATAGGTTTAAGATAGGAAGAAGCTATGGATAAATAGGATAGTGGATTTCCCTTGTCAAAGGTATGATAGGGAGTGCTAGTGGATATGCATGAAGGTATGGTAGGATAATTTTGAGGAATGATTGGATGTTGGGGGATGTTTGGAGAAAACTTACTAAGATTTTCAAAATATGCATCATGATCTACAAGGCTTTCATCATCATCAGGATAGGGTGGATTAAGAGGAGAGACATAATAACCAAACTCATCATAATATTTTTGAGACATGCTGACTTGTGGATGAGTTGGATGAAGGATGAAGATGGATTGGAAGACTAAGGTTTTGGACTAGGATGACTAAGGAGCTTAGACTAGGATTGGATTTGGATTAAGATATGAGGAAAGACTAACTCTAGAGGAAGATAGAAAGGGGATGGGGGACGGCCAAGATGAATCTTCTAACCTAGGATAGGGGGATAAGACCGGATGCAAGATGACTGGAAGACCATGATTTGGGAGACTAGGAGGAAAGGATTCTGCAAGCTTGGATGATTTTTGGATTTTTGGATTTGACTAACATGGCAACAAGGATTGATTGTAGAACTCTTCGCTTTGTGTACATTTCAACAAATGTTTTGCACTAACTCTGAAACTTTGGAAAACACATCAAGAAGAACTACCTAAGGGAGGGTGAGTATCAAAATCCTTTCCCATAGCTTGATACCCCCTAAAAGGGGATACATATGGTGAGTATCTTAAGGTGATCTAGTAAACCCCTTGGATCGGTCCTTGCACAAGGATTTTGATACCTTCAGATGTAGATAGGGTGGCCTCTACTTTATCAGATTTGTAGTTGTTTTGTGGAGTCCTCCCAATTGGTTTGTACGTGCATGACTCACTTAAGAGCCTAGTTGACCATGCCAGAATTGTAGGGATTATTCACCTACCCTGGGCTACCATCAACACGCATCACCCAAGCTTGAGGGGATGTAAGCGAGAGTTTTCTCAATGCTTTATTTCTATACCGATCGAGGAAGATATCGGTTTGAGGTTGTTCTCTAAAGAGGAAGCACTGTTCTCCCCAGACAGGCCTCTCTAAAAGTAAAACAAGTGAACTTTTCTGAGTTCAAGTGTTTTATGTTACTTAGATTAACAATGATTTTGCAAAAATGGAAAAATCCTAGATGCACATCATGAAGATTCTTTTCCCAAAAATTGATTAAGTGTTTTGAATTAAAATTTTGAAGACACAAGTGTTTATGGTTTTGATTTTTTCTTTCTCTCTCCAAAAAGTAAAACTTCAAGTGATTGCAAGTTCTTTATTTGGGCATTCAAGATTTGATTCGTGTGTTTGTTTAAGAACTTTGAAATGAGCTTTGTTTTGATTTTAAGTCATTCAAGATTTTGTTTGTTTTGAACTAAATTTGAAAGAGGAAGGAATATAAATGTTTTTCTTTCATTGTTTAGATCATTCAAGAGTGTGTTTGATTTGAAAAATGAAAAGTGACTCTTTAAGACTCTAAGATTGATTTGTTTAGGATGCTTTTTAGGATTGATTTTAGGAACCAAAATAAAGATGATCTTATGCAGTTTGTGGTTCTTTTTAGGCTCCAAAATAAAGTGTTCCTAACTTTGCATGAATGCATCTAAAACCTTGATGTTGCAAGGATGCAAATGATTTGATTGATTTTGTTTGTTTGTTAGAACAAATTTTGCAAATTTTTTAGTCCTTAACGCATTCAAGAATGATTTGGGGGTTCATTTTAAGCACTAAAACAAGGTGTGTATGATTTTTCTTTGTTCATTTTTTATCCAAATTGAAGTGTTCCCAGATGCTATCCTGAATTTAAAAAGGGACCCTATATGCGATCTGAGAAATGCGATAGACTCCAGATGTGATTTGGGAAATGCGGTAGAACCCAGATGTGATCCAGAATACGAGATGCAATTTGAGATTTAACCAGATGTGATCCAGGAAATAGAGTAGATGCTGGATGCAAACCAAAATACAAGATGTGATTCGGGAATCCCAAAAGAGATTTTCTGACAGTTCTGAAAATATGGTAAATGACATTTTACACAAAAATTACATGGCTTTTCATGAAAAAGAGTTTTCTTAAGGATTTTTTTGGAAGAATAGGCCAAGATTTTGCAAGAGGAAGAAGAATTAATAGCCATAATAGAGGAATAATGGGATTTTAGACAAGAAAATGGATCCAAATGCCTCCTCCACCTTCAAGCTTCAAAATTTTCCATAAACTCCAAAATCGATGAGATGTTTGTCAAAAGACTCGTGAAGTGGGTCCCACCGGGCGTGCTAGAATGTAGGCTATGGTTTTGAATCTATTACCTATCTTGAAAGGCCTAAACACTAAAACATTAGATCAAAACATGTTCATAAGTTCAAAGCAAAGACATAAAACAAAACCAAGCCACCTCAAGATTGTTGCCAAAACAAGTGCTATAAAGCACTATTTGATTTGCTTCAATAAGAGGGATGTGGGTGTGCTCTCTAAGCACAAGGAGATTTCTTCTAATTCATTCTAAGGGATTTGAAATGATGCATAAATGCTAAGAAAAGCTTGAAAGAAACTAGTTCAATCCATTAAAAGCTATTCTAGATGTGTTAGAAAACATGAAAAACATGAACAAATCTAACAATTAGGATTTATGCTAAGATGATCTAGCTAAAAATGCTCATGATAACAATGCACAAATGATAAAAACTAATCTAATGGATTGCTCTTGGAAGAGGAAGGTATTTATAGGATTTGGGAAGAGCTTGGGTTAGGAGGATGAGTTAGAGTTTGAGGTTTGGTTAGGGGTTGAGTCAAAGGGATAAGGATTGACTTTCAAAGGTTGAATGGGTTAAGATTAGGATAAGGATTTGGGATTTTCTAGAAGAGTCTAGAGGTTTAGGGATTTAGGGATTTAAATAAATATCAAATTTATTTAAAGGGTTTGGTTGAGGACTTTATTTATTAAATAATTTTAATAAATAGGAGGGATGATGTTTAAATTAGATTTAAACATTTTTGGAAGGGTTTATCATTCAAATGTGATTTAAATGTTTTGGGGAGGGATCTTTTAATTAAAGATGTTTAATTAAAATGGGAGAAGGGATTAATGACATAAAAACTAATTAATTAATTAATAAATGATGATGTCATTAGGGGTTTTTGGAAAATAAAAATACTTTTATTTTCTAAAGGACTTTTAGGTGTCTATAGTTACAAAAGGGTTTATTTTTTTTAATGTTCTTCCTTGATCCCAAATCCCAAAAAGCCGTCATTAACAAATTTTTTTGGAAAGTCAGTCTGTATGAGTTTAGAGCCATCCCATGGTCTCTCAAAGCCTCGCATAGCAAAGTTCTAGCGCTCTCAAGCTCTAGATGGGTGGTTATTGGCAATCTTCCTCCATTCTTATTAAACCTAATTCCTTAGGTTCTCAAACCAATGGGTAAGGTGTTGAGGGTGGATCAATCTAATGTGTTAATTCCTCATACTAATGTTAGGGTGCTCATTTCCCTCAAACTAGGTATAGACTTTCCCAATTTTTTGCATTTTAACCTCAGCAGTTGCGCCATTGTTTGTCGCATAACTTTTCTTGGAGTTTTAAATAGTTACTATCTCTGTAGGAAGGAAGGTCACAAAAAGCAAGATTGCCCAATTTTTAAGAAGTATAATCTTGTTCCAATTGGTAACTCCCCATCTACCACTAATCCTCCTTCTCCAACACTTGATGCTACCATTAGTTTTCATCCCACCTCCTCCCAACCTCAAACCCCATCGGCCCCTCCCCCTCAGCCTAAGAAAGTTCCCCCTCATATTTAGATTACCACATCTATAGCTTGGATGCAAGAATCGGCTAGAATTTTTGCTACTCTTGAAAATCTCAAAGGTCAATTTGATAAACAACTAGCTCCCCGAAACCAATCTAGTGTGATCCTTGGAGAACTGCTAGAGCTCCCTAGTGTCAGTGGTCTAGACTTTGGATTGGAAACCAATTCTATAGCCCCCCATCCAAAGAATAGAACTCAAGATACCTAGTAAATTTCTTTAAAAAAGATTCAAGATAAGGTTGTCAAATTGCGGTCTACCCCTAGACCCAAGTGGAAAGTATATTCTATCCTCCCTCAGGCTCAAGATACTTCTCCTAACCAACCTACAACCCTTGATGTATCATTTGACAAGATTGGTAGCCTTGAGTATTTTTCTCTCCCTTTAAACTCTCCCAGAGTAGCAGGATCTGTTGATTAGGCCAGAGAGCTAGTGGATGTAGGATTGAACACTAATCAATCCCTAAATGATAAAATCAATGAATTCTCTATTGTTTTTATCCCAACACCTCCTCCCCTCCCGCCACCACCTAATTAGTGGAAATATAAATCTAGGAGGGAGATTATCACAAAGGTTCCCACCTTGTCTAAATATTTAGCTGTGTTGAGGGTTGAGCAGCAACAGGACCTTGAACTTGAGGAAGGAGAGATTGGCAGGGAATAGGTTGCTTCCTATAGAGAAGAAGTAAATATGTTCATATTTTCCTCAGAATCATGAAAGAATTATAATAAGGCTAGTAAGCCTAATAGCAAATCCTCATTGGATGTAGTTGATGAGGAAATCATAAAAAAGGAGGAAGATCCCCTCTAATGAATGGTAACCCTAAACCTCTCAAAAACCTAAGTGAGATTCCTTGGTGTTTCAAGAGCTTTCAAGCACCCATGGATGCTGATAAGTAGTTGTTTCTCATGTCACTCAATTGTACATCCTAGAATGTCAGAGGTTTGGAATCCTCCGATAGAAAATATGTAGTCAAGATATTCTTTCAAATGCATAAGGAAGTTAACATCCTTATGTTGCAAGAAGTAAAGGTAGTTGGATTTACCCTAGACATTGCTTTGAAATGCATTTGGAAAGATACAATTGCTTACTCTACTAAACACTAGAAGGGTAAAGGAGGGACCTCTATCTTAATAGGTCCAAAGTGGAGGAACTCAATCCATGAATGGGGTTTCTCACCCTGCAATAGATAGTCTGGGTTTCATTTAAGGTTGAGGAAGTAGTCTTTGGAGTGTGCTCAATTTATGCTCCCAATGACCACCATAGTAGGATTGATTGATGGAAGTGGTTCTCAAAATTTGATAACATTCCTTGGATTCTTGCAGGTGACTTCAACACGGTTGAGAGGGCGTGGGACAAAGAGGGAGGTTTGAGATTTGAATGGAAAGGAAATGAGCTTGTCTTTTGGAACAAAATGATCTCTAAGTTGAATCTCTTTGACCCCTTGGCATAAAAAAGAAAGGAGTCTAAGGGGATATGGTTTACTTGGTCCAATTTCCAAAGGGGAGAGAAAATGATCTATTCTAGATTGGACAAAATCTATATGAACAAACAATTCTTTAGCTGCCCCCCCTCCAAGAGATAATTCTATCAAAGTTACCCCCTTCACTCTCTCAGATCTCCACCCTATTCTCTCTTGCATTCACTTGATCTCAGATCAAGGAGACACACCTATTAATAGATCTAGATTTTCACTAAACTCATCTCTCCTTTACGATGAGGATGTATAGGCAACCATTAAAATGATTGTTTGGTACAATGAGGAGATTTCTCAACACAAGTCTAAGATAGAAAAATGGAATCAAACCTCTAACTCATGGTAGAAGATGCTTAAGAGTGTAGGGAGGAAGAAGGCCAAAGATGCTAGAGGGAAAGAATACAAATTGGTTGAGGGGCTTTAGGTAGCAAAGCTTCAGATTCAAAATAATCCCACTTCCCCAGAACTATTGGACAAGGTTATACATTGCAGAGACTCACTCAAGAACCTAAAATTAGTTAAGACCAAAGGTGCTAAAGTTAGAGCTAGAATGAATTGGCTCAAATTAGGAGACAAAGGATCTAAATTCTTCTTCCACACCTTAAAGAAGAAGGAAGCTAGGGATAAGATAACTTGTATAAGGGAGCAAGGGATTTCTATCACATCCCAAGAAGGCATTTTAGATACCTTCTCAAAGTTCTACAAGTGTTTATTCACCATTGAAGATGATGGTTCCATGGATTGGCTAGGTAGAGGATCAAAAGTATCATCGCTAAGAAAGTAACTGAGGAAGATGCAACTATTTTAGAGAGAGATATATAAGTGCATGAAATTAGGGAATCCATATTGAGTATGGCCAATGATAAGGCTCCTGTACCATATGGACTTCCATTTGAATTCTTTAAAACCAATATTGACTGGGTGTGCAGTAGTTTACACAAGGTTTACAAGGAGGTCATAACCTCTAGCACCCAAGGCCCTACAATTAATGCTGGCCTAATTAAATTGATTCCAAAAGAAGGGGACATGATTTTGATAAATAATTGGAGACCTATCACCCTTCTTAATGTTGGGTATAAGATTATTGAAAAAGATCTAGCCCTAAGGATTGTTAATGTACTTCCTAAAGTGGTTAATCATACACAAAAAGGGTTTTTCAAAGGAAGATATATCTTAGAAAATTTTGTTACCTATTGGGAAGCTATGGACTGGGGCAAAAATTTAGGACAATAGAGTGCTATGATGCTCATTGATTATGAGAAGGCTTATGATCGTATAGAATGGAAATTTATAATGGTAATGTTGGATAGTCTAGGATTCCCCCCTTCTTTTGCAAGATGGTCTCAACTTTACTCCATGGGGCTATGGCAGCAACTGAGGTGAATAGAGTGAGATCTAAATTCTTTTAACTTACTAGGTCCATCAGGCAGGGTTTTTCCCTAGCCCCCCTCCTCTTTGTTATAGTTGAAGACTCCCTCCACTACTTTCTTAGGTATGATACCTTGTCCCCTAGAGTTATAGGAATCTCTCTTCCCAATGATCATGAGGTCTCCAACATCCAATTTGTTTATGACACAACCATCCTTATGAACCTTGATGAAGATAATATGGATTTACTCATGGCTAAGCTGTACTTATTATGCTTGGCCTCTGGTAGCAAGATCTCTATCTCCAAGTCTATTATGCTAGGTTGGAATCAGAATCCCCCAAGTTGGTGGAGAAAATTTGGATTAGAGTGGGGAGGCCCCAATCATATTTTTAGGTACCTGGGAATTACATTTATTGTGGATCCTAATATCGATGATATGTAGTGTTGGGTTAAGGATAGAGTTCTCAAGAATTTGAACAAGTGGGACAAAAATCTCCTCTCCTTCCCAAGGAGAATTCAAGTATGTTAGAAAATCCTTTCCTCCTACCCCATTTATTTCTCCCCAACCTGGCTTATTAACTAGAACCAATTTAGCCTTATTTAGAAGGTTGTCAAAAACTTCCTCTGGGCTGATAGTAGAGTAAATAGGAAGTTGCATGTAGTTTCTTGGGAGTGGTGCACTAGAGAGAAGGTATGGGGTGGGCTAGGGCTGAAGGATCTTAGAACACAAGGCATTTCACTGGCAGCTAAATGGATTTCTAAAGTCTCCACAGGTGAGGAACCTTGGAAAATCATGATAAGGAACAACTTAGCTAGAGCCCATCCTTGTAAATCCAAATCTTGGACTAATCTGTGCTATTCTTACCTGCTTGTTATAGAGATTAATGTTCATGTTCAAGGCTTGAATGTCTTCAAGTCTATTTGGAAGAGCTATAGATATGTTAGGAAGTTTCTCTACAACGCTGGGCTGACATAAGGTAATGGAATGGATTGTGGTCTTAAGTCTCTGTGGTGGCATATGAAACATAAGAGTAAGCCTCTGGCCTTACTCCAAAGCTTCTTTGCAAAGAAGTGATTAGAGAAAGGTATCAATATATTTCAAGATGTTTTATAGAGTGGTAAACTAATCCCTTGGGAGAAGGTGAAATTAGATTTCAGTATCCATAAATCCCAAATAAGAACTTATGGGATACTCTTTGTTGCCCTTAACAAGTTGGGGGTAGTGAAAGACTGTTGCTCCCCTGACAAGTGCTCCTTTTAGCTTGCATGGCCAAATAACTCCCCCTCCATCTTGTCAAGACCAAGCTTATTTACCACCTTCTTACCCATAACCCTGATATCTTTACCCATGCTAACTCTAAATGGAACCTAGAGGCTCTTGTACCTGACTGGAAGAAATACTTTACCTCCACTTGGACTAGACCTGTTGAACCCAAGATCATCTACTTTTTGTGAAGACTCCTCTTACATAAACTTCCTTTTAAAAAGTCAGGTGGTGACCCCAATCTCTATTCTATTTGTAGGCACCATGAATTTGTCCCTCATGTCTTTTTTGAACGCTTCTTTGCCTATGAAGTTTGGAAGATATTTGGTCTTACCTACAATACTCATTTCAATACTTTGAATATCATCTTAGGACGCATTAACAACATCAAATTTTGCAATATTTTTTGGTCTATCCTTTTTTCTATTATATTGTAGACTATTTGGAAGGCTTGTAATAATGATGTAATGGTAGGGAAGGACATGAATCTTACTGGGTCTCTTAGGAGGCTCATATACTTTGATGTTTCCTTACAGCTCATAGTTGTCATAAAGATGGAGAGAAAATTCTTGTAGATCCTCAAAGATGGTAAGGCTACCATTCACAAAAAGGACCTAGCTCATGGCTATACTACTATGAAACCCAGAGCTAAGTTTGATGGTAAGTTTTCTGAGTTCATTGAACAAGTTAATAAATCTAACTAGGACTTACCAGCTAAAGGAGGAACACTTGGATCAGGAGCATCTACCTTTAGATCCTATGAGATCATAGGATACAATCCTATGTCCCTTGACACCAATGAGTCAGATGCAAACCATGAAGTTTATTCTAAATGATTTAGTAATCTCTCATGTATAGTTTTTTAATGCTTTTGTATGATGGCTACAATGTAAGTTTTTAAGCTATTTTTGAGTCTCTTTTTCTCTGGCTGAGGATATCATTCCAACCTTTTTTGTAATGTTCTGTAAACTCTGATGTAACTATTTTATGACTTATGATATGCAATAAAAAAAATATATTAAATCATGAATTAGAAAACCAATGGAAAAATAAATGTATATGTATTTACACTTTTGAAATAGATATATACATACATACCATGATAACTCATTATTTGGACCTAAAACCTATTGATTGGTCATTTTACAAGTTAGCACTATGCTTCTACTACTCCTATTCGAAAGAATAGGAGGAGGAGGGTAGGAAGAAGAACACTTTTTGCCTAAGTAAATGGTTGTGAAACTGATGCTTCCTTCTTACCCAACAAATAATATTACTCGAGGTGCAGGGGCTCACCTTAGAATAGTAGGGGCCAATTTCGTTCAAGCATTCATCCTTATTATAAGTTGGGGGGCCAACACAAATGAATAGGGGAGAGTAGTCAAGCGGTCGACAGATGGGGCAGTCGTAATAGCATTATCCTTAGATTAGATCAAATTAGATCTTGTTTGATTTCTATATGATCGAGGCACTATGAACATGATTTGAGGCAACATTATGTATGATCGTAGTTCTAGGTAATTATTTTATTGCGGGCCCTACCTCTTCTTTGTGGGTGGCTCAGTTTGAGGCATGATCATAAGCTTTTCTATCTCACCCCCAATGCTTGTTCTAAAATATCCATCCTCTCACCGCAACACCGTGTTACAACATGAATAATGTTGGCTTAAAGTTGTTTGTTCAGAAAGTTTGAAGATGGCCATGGGATAGAAACTAAGCATTGAATGTTTAGTCAATGCTCGGAATCAAAGATTTTTGTCACCGCGAGGTTTGAGTTCAAGCCCTTCCTTCCTACCTGTTTCAATTGCCAGATTCTCTACGTAACATGAGGTTCTAATGTTATAATGTCCAACATTTCTCAATAGGCGTCTGATACCTATCAATAGCAGAAATAAATAGGTTATAAGGTTACTGACACATTCAAGACCTATTAATTTTATGGCCATCCTGATTTTCTATTGAGGCTATTGGTTTTGCAACTGGAGGTTATGCCTATAGAATGGTAGGGGGCTATCGAACTATGGACCTTTTCCTTTCTTGCTGCTACGAAAGGTCCAATGGAGTCAGGTCATTTGTTGGTTAGGAATCCAAAGAGGATAGTAGTTCATCACTCATTAGGCTCGGCTACAAATAGACCAACACAGAGGATATCTTCCGGATAAGTCTCTTCGATATCTTCTCTTCATTATAGTTGGCTAGATTCGATGATGTTGAGAAGAGAAAATGTCCTCTCCTTTTGGTGGGGCTTCCTTCCAATATCTCTTTGGGTTGTGATGCATCGCAAGATCCCCATGATCCATTTTCAATTGACAGAAGTGCGAGATGTGTCCAAAAAACTCAAAAAATGAAGAAAACATGTTTGTTAGACAATTATGGAAAAATGAAAAAAGATTGCAATTGGGACCAGTTGAAAGAATATTATTTGGATCAAACCAGAACTCTAGAGAGTCAGAGACATTTTGAGCATCTCAACCAACTACGTGATGAAAATGGCTAGTGTTGGGGGGCCCTCCCACACAACAAATCTACGCTGATCGGTTCCCCTAGAACATTCTGGATCATAGAGGAATAGAGTCGAGGCCCATATATATATTGATTTTCAGATTTAAAAAAATAAATAATGATTATTGTTATTATTTATTAATTTTCAGATTAATTTTTTTTTAAAAATATTATTATTATTTATTACTTTTCGGATTTAAATTTTATTTTTTAAAATTATTATTATTATTTATTAATTTTAAAATTTCAAATTTATTTAATAAGAAAAAACTATTATTATTATTTATTTATTTTGATTTTTTAAATTAATATTAAAGATTAATTGATTAATTTTTTTTACATGCGGGTTTTAATATTAATGATTACACTTATATTTATATTTAAAAAATTAATAACATTATTTTATTATTAAATACATGGTGTTTTGGTATGCATGGAGATTTAGTTAAATACTTATTTAAAAAGCATATATGCATGAGATTTTATATGCATATTTTCTTAATAAGTCAAACTAAACTTTAATAAACAAAATTGACTGTTCTTAAATAACCGAGACTTGTGTTATTGTTTTACAACTTGATATATTCTATTGCCTTATTTGATGTTGTTTATTTGGGGAAATTACTTTGCCTTTAGGAGTGTATACAAAGACTTGGGGGTTTGTCTTTTATGTGACATGTCCATAATCAGTATTTTTGTAATGTTGACTTGGTTGCGATTATTTTTACCCAACCTTATTTATTAAGCTCATTATTTTATGAACTTTTTGAGAGGGTGTGTTATATCATGTTATGGTTTGAGGACCGGTGTGAGTTCTAATTATCTTTTATGGAACTGGAATTGATTATCATGTTTTATATGATTTGTTAGATTTATTTGTGATCTATGAGCCTTTGGGAGGTTAAATAAGTGCATCTTAAGGGAGTGGCTTACAATAGGGGTTTGGGACCCAATGTGGTAAGTACCATGGTAATCTATCATAAGTTGTATAATAAGTGATAACTTAATAAATTTGTTAAACAAACATTAATAAGATAATTGTATGCCTCACCCATGCTTTGAGTGCTTGTTTAGGCTAAGGATGGGAATGTGATGGTACCTAGAGAGTAGGTATGATTAGAATTATTCATCTTCATGAGAAGGTATTTTGGTTCCACATGGGTCATGTTGAGGGTCTGGGGTCTAGAGTGGCCAGTCCAAGGTAACTCAACTTAATAAACACTTGAGGGTATGGGGTCTAGAGAGACCAATCCAAGGTAACTCAAGTAGTTGGCCATGTGATCTAACACTCCTATAGTATGTAGCATAAGTCTCCTCCATATTTTCTACATTTTCCTCTAGTGATGTGTCTTTGGTACTTCAATATTATCTGGTGGTTGGTATTTGTTCAGTATTTGGTAACTGGTAGTTGATTTTGGTATGTGGTGTTGGTATTGATACTTGTTGGTATTTTGATATTTATTATTTTTTCTTTATCATTAGTTGGTGGTACCTTTTGAGATAGAGAGCTTTCAGGATTTCTTGCTTAGGTTTTGTGTTGGATTTTGAGATACTTATCTAAATAGGGTCCATTGTTATCTCATCAGTATGATGGGAGTGGACCTTTGGTTCCACAAGGTCAGGTGGTAGTGATTATTTTACCATTTGAGATTTTGACGTTCCTATACTAGTGCTGAATGATCCTTGTTATTGTTACCTTCCTCTTTTCTTCATTGGAGGCTTGTTCATATCTATTTTATGATGTTTATATTTGTATAGTGTATCCGTGCTTCAGATGTGATTCTTTTAGGTTATTAAACTATACTTTTTATTTGGCTATTGTTACATACCTTGTGACTTGTGCAGAGGATTTTATTTGATTGTGTACATACCTTATGGTATTGGTTGTACTTGTTTTTTATTACGGTAAAAATAGGTTTTGAAGGGGCCCCGAAACCCTTTAACATCAAAGAAGTGAGATAAGCATGGAAGACCCAAAGAACAACTAGCTACCCCTAAGAAGGGAGAAAACTACAAAGGGACAAATCTTGAATATTCAATAAACACCTACACAACAAAAAGGCAAAAGACGCTGGAAGAAAAATAGAGAAAAAAAGACCACTCGCACCAAGATCAAGACAAAGTCTTCAAGAAGCCCTCAGAGTCCTCCAGCTAGGCCTACATAATCTTGACATTATCTTTCAGCCTCTAAATATCCTGATCATCAACCTTGAGTTTCTTTTTGGTATTAGATCTAGTTCTGGTACCATGTCCTATCTGCTGACTAGGACTAGTCAGATCAATTGTGTCACTCAGGGAGGCTTCTTTGTTTCCTTCCAGCATTTTTTTGAGCATGTTCAAGCTCTCCAGAGTAGACTTCATACCTGTATTAGCTAGACCAAGCATATATTTAAACATATCATTATTCCTGATCATCTTCTCATGAATAGGGATCATGGCTATCTCAATAGCTTTTTTAATTTTATCATCCAGTTTAGAACCGTAATCAGAAACACTAACATTAGCATTGAGAGAATTCTCCTTCTTGATATTATCCACCATTTCCTCAATCATATAATTCTTATTTTCTAGTTTGATACATCTGTTCTTCAGCTCAACCAAATCATTCTGCACCCATTTATCCATATTATAACTATAGATGGACTTGTTTTTAGAAATTTCAAGGGGGATCATAATGATTGATCTTTTGACCTGTGAATCCATCTTTCTGAGGTCATCCTAAAGAGGTTGGAACCTATTACAATCAAGGGTTCTCTCACTATCATCCTTCTTGTTCTCCTTCCCAGAGATGGGGGAATCTAGATTATCTTCTTCCATAGCCCTAAAGCTATTCTTCCCTGAGTCATCAGCATTGCTATCAACCACATTTATTTCAGCCTCTTTGTCTTTTTTGTCATCAATCATGACCTCATTCACAAAAATTTCTTTAACTTCAGAATTGCTAGTCTCCAGAACAGGGTTAGGCTTATCCCCACTATTATGATTATCTTGATCTTCCCTGAGACTACCCTTGGCAGTAGTGGCATCAAGGTTCTCCAAATCATTCTCCTTAGGGGTCTGGGTAGAGGAATTGGAAAAAGCATTATGACCCACCTGGGTATTCTCTTCAACCTCAACCTCAATATCAGGCATCTCTAAGGGAGTAGGCTTCACACCTTCAGGCTCTGATAGAATAGGACTAGTAGGGGGTTCCAATTTAGTATTATCAGTGACAAAGGCATTGACATCACAATAGTCCTTGACAATCTTTAGACCATCCTTAGGCTTAGAAGAGGCAGGCTCAGAGAGGGGGAGAGCTTTCTTGGGTTTCTTTTTCTTGGACAGAGAACCCATGTTCTTCCTTTTTTTGACCTGGGCAGGAATAGGTTCAGGAATGTGGTCTCTCGCATAATTTTCAATTAGGAGGATAAGCCCAACATGAAGAATGGGGAAGTTCTTCACTCTATATTCAGTAATGCTCTGGTTGAGCAAACATAGGAGAAAATAAGGAAAATAAATTATTTTGTCATGCCTAAAATGATTAGCTAGGGCAAAATGGTAGTTATAGACCCTAGAAAATCTCCCCTCAAGAGTGAAATATTCCATCATAACCTTAATAACAGAACCCCAAATTCTATCAATATTATCCATATCCACATAGTCTTTCTTACCTTTAACCAAAAGAGCCCTCTCCTCATCAGTGACAGGAAATTACTGATAAGCTCTAGTTCTGACCTTGATCTCTTTTGAGTACTTCAGTCCATCCAAAGGGAGACTAGTGATTTCTGAGAGGAGCTCAAGGCTAAGGCTAAAGGACTTGCCAGCTAGATTCACCATGCCCTTGTCCCAACCATCCGCAAAGGCTTTGGAGACGTCATTATCAAAACCATGGAGTCTTTGGAGAAACCGATGAACATGGCCTTTCTTTAGAATACTCTAGACTTCCTTATCCTACTTCCACTTACACTCCGCCGGCTCTTCTCTCCTGAGATCACCACCCATGGCTGAACAATCACCCTGCTCTTTTTTCATCTGCTTCTTATGCTTAGACAAGGGAGTGCTATCAATATGATGGTTCTTGAGCATAAAAATACTGTTTAACTGGTTCACAGTCCTATTCACATGTGTGAACTGGCAACAGTTACTAATGATGATGACGAAACACATCAAATTTTGAGCTTTCATTAAGGGAGAATAATTATGTATCTTGTAGATGTACTTAGCAATATTTTGAATGACATTTGAAATCACCCCAAACTGATTTGAATTAAATAATATCATTAATGTTCCTATTAATGACTCCTTCCTTGTGCCTGATTTTATCATAATTAAGAGATGAGATGATAGCATCATTATGAATTGTGTTACTGACCCATTTTTGAATCCTCTCACTTTTGGCTCCAATATTAGCAAGGCAATCAACAACTTGATTGGTTTCCCGGTAATTGTGAGAAATATGGAGCACCTCGAAGGATTGGACAATGATTTTGATTTTGGATATTATATGTTCAATAGTCCAGGAGGGAGTATTGATATCTTCAATATTATTTATAATATTTAAAGAATCACCTTCAAGCCAAACTCTTTTGAAGCCCAGTTCTTCCACCATCAAGATAGTGTTGAGAGCAGCCAAGGCCTCTACCTTGTGATTAGTCTGTATTCCCAAAGGGACCAAAATAGCACCTAAATAGTTACTATGACTATATATGATGATTCCACGACCCCCTAAGACACCCAGGTTGCCTTTGGAGGCCCCATCAAAATTATCTTTAACCCAACCGATTGGAGGAGCAATCTAGATAGAGGTATCTCTAGGAGAACTAATATGAGAGTTGTGTTGTGGGAAATTCCAATTAGTCCAAACCACATCGGGGAGATAATCCCTGAGCTTACTCTTGTTGTTATTGATGGCATTGATGAAGTTTTCCTTGATAGCTCTGGAAAGAATGTTGAAGATAATATCAGGTTTGGCATATTTCTCTCTGAATATTCTATTATTTATTTCCTTCTAGATACACTAGCAAAGATGAGGCAGGATGAGATTCTAGAATTCTCTTGCAAGATCATTGTCAAAAGGGCATCTCCACTGAGTGATGAAATCCTACCAAGAGTTAGGAAAGAACCAACATAAATTCCAATTTTGAAGAACCAAGGACCAGACTCTCTGAGTAAAACTACAATGGAGCATAAGGTGATCACAGGATTCAACTTGATCCAAGAAAAGAAAGCATCTATTAACATGATAGAAACCTCTTTTAACTAAATTATCAAGATTAAGGGGCTTATTCTGGATAAGAATCCAAAAGAAAAAGTTAATCTTCGGAGTGAGAAATTTATACCAGATAGCAATGCGCTGAGACTTAACTTCCTTGGAGAAGAAGAAGGAGTAGGCAGAGGCCACCAAGAATTCACCATTAGAAGAAGGATTCCACACAATTTTATTAGGATGATTAACTTCTCTGAACCAGGACTGTAGCTCAATCATAAGGGGAGATAGACTTCTATCAAGGCTAGAAAGATCCTTCCAAGAGTTATTAAGCCAGTAGTCAGAGACTTTGCTACCAATAGTATTTTTTGCTTGATTTATGATATCCTTCCAATCTTATCTATCAGATAGGGGGCAATCATGGATCCAAGGGTCATCCCAAAAGTCAATATTGGTCCCATCTCCTAGTTTCCACCTTATCCCATCTCTTATAAAGTCAATGGAGGAGTAGAGGCTATTCCAAATGTAAGAGCCATTCACCCTTGCATCTTTTTTTAAGAGGTCCTTCAGAATGTTAGAATTAAAGAGGTATTTTCTTCTAATAATACCATTCCATTGCTTTGTATCCCCATAGACTCTCCAAAATTTCTTGGCTAGGAGGGCTTTATTGACAATCTTGATAGGTCTTAACCCTAAGCCCCCTTTAATCTTAGGCTTGCAAACTTTTTTCCAAGCAACCAGACTTAGTCTTTTTTTATCTTCAACACCTGTCCATAAGAACCTTTTTTGGATAGTTTCAAGCACCATTGCAAACTTGTAAGGAATCTTGAAGAGACTCAAGGCATACACAGGAAGGTTTTGTAGAGTAGACTTCAAGAGCTAAAGCTTGCCAGAGCTACTGAGAAGGGTACCTTTCTAGCCAGACAACTTTCTATTGTATCTATCAACAATTTGATTCCAAAAACTGTCAGGGGGTTTAGAGCAAAGAGGGAGACCAAGATAGGAAGAGGGAAGAGCACCAATTCTGCAACCAAGAATTTTGGAGATCTTAGCTTGTCTCTCAAGAGGGGTATTGATAAAGTATATGAAGCTCTTGTTCCAATTGATAAGTTGACCTATAGTTGAGGTGTAGATAGACATGGATTTTTTAAGATTCTTGGCTTCTTTAACAATAGCTTCACGCATAAAAAGGGTATCATCAAAAAAATTTTTGTGGGAGCAGGAGGACCTGACTGAGGAAGGTTGGAGACCAGAGATGGTTCCTTCATTGACAAGTTTTGAGATATATCTTCCCAGCCCTTCAGCCAAAATAGCAAATAGGATAGGGGATATAGGATCCCCCTACCTAAGACCCCTTGAAGGTTTGAAAAAGTTTGAGGAATCGCCATTCACAATAACAGAGGAAGAAATAATGGAGACCAATTGATCAACAATTTTGATGACCCCTGAATCAAAACCAAAGCTACTTAAGACTTTTTGAAGAAACTGCCAGTCAACCCCATCATAGGCTTTAGATAAGTCCAATTTCATGAGAAAGCCCTATTTCTTGGTAGCTTCAAGGGAGTGAATATTCTCATGAGCCACCATAATGGAGTCAAGGATTTGTCTACCCAACACAAAACCATTTTTTTGAGGTGATATAATAGAGGGCAATATTGGTTGTACTTGTTATTCATTTATATATGAGATATTTGTAATTAAACTTAATCTAAAATAATTAATTAATGTACATGCAATTATACGTCATGGAACCCTTGAGAGTTGTTAACTGTAATTGAGTTGTACTTATGTATTTGTTTGTATCTTATGTTGTGTTGCTTCCACATTGTTATCATTATTATTTTGTAAACTCTTAAGAAAAAAAGTATTATGTAAACATAGCAACATGTTTTAGGTTAAATTCTCTTGGGTTCCTTGGCAGGGCATTACACTTGGCATTAGGGCCTAAATTTCTACATTGGGAACTCTAGGAATTTGTACACCCACTAGATGTCAAAATAGTTAAAACTTGAAGTAAAAATTAGACATATAACTCTGTTGTATTTCAAACTATTATTTATGAACCTAGAGGTATGAAATTAGACTTGTATGTTTGAATTAGATTGTATATGAGTGTTGCATTAACTAGGCTTGAATGAACCTCTCAAGTTATTATTTGATGTAAATACGAATGAGTGTTTTATACAATTGATTACTAGATGTTTTCTATAATGTTGAATGAATAATGATTTAAACCTATTTAAATTGTTAAATAATGAATACTTGATCAATGTGATTTTTAGTTTATTCCTAAATCAGAATTATATTGCTCTTAATGACTATATATTGTGTCCTTATTTTCTGGCTTTGTTTTTAGATATCATTTTATCTTTTGTCTTAGTATAATGCTTCATAATTGAGGGATGCATATCCTTATTTGTTTGTAGGCTTCTAGGAGTAAGCCTAATTTTAGGGGAGGTGGATGTAATACCCCTCCCATAGTTTTCTTTTCAGTTTAATGTGCCAGACTCTTTTAGGCCATGTTTCATGTGTGTATAAATCCTCAAATAGATTTTGATGTTATGTATATTTATGTTTATGGTTTTACTGACCCCATACTTGCATGTGTTTGGTTGGCATGTATGTTTTATATTTCTATTTGATGTGCCTGATATGGTTGAGGGCTAGAGTTGTAGTTACTTGCTTGCGAGATCTACACAATTGACTGATCTTTGACATTGTCTGTTATATATTTATACATGTATGTACATGCTTGTCTTTTATGCAGGATTTCAGGTTACAGGCATCAAATTCCCCGAATTGCCAGGATGAGCGTGCTCTATTGCAATATCTATATGGTAAAAGAGGGGAGATAACATACAGGTCCAATCCCAACCTAAGCCATTGATTGTCTTGGAATAATGGACAAGTATCTATTTTTCTATCTATCTGAATTCGTCAAGGTAATGTAAATTAATGAAGCCTTCCCTTGAGTTTGTTTGTTATTTGAGTTAGTTGATTTTTGTGTGTTGTAAGTCAAGTGACTTTGTTGTGTGGTTTATTTGATTAAAATAATTAAATTAAGATTGATTATGAAATTAGAATAATTATATCTTATGAATATCAGAATATTAAATATAAGGATATTTAATTATTAAGAGTTAATTAAATACATTTGTTTAATTAAAAATCTAATTTGGAATAAAAGGATTTAATTAGTTATTAAAACCAAATATGAAATTATAGGCATAATTGATTTATTTAATATTTAATTTATCAATTGCATAGTTATTAATGTGCTAAAATATTAATTAATTGATTAAATATTAATATGCAATTTAAGTTGCACATTCAATTTAATAAAAGTGAATTAGAAATTTAAGTTAAAGTTGCTCCTGGTTAGGAGTTGTAATTGAAAAAGTGCATATTTTATTATTGAAATTAGAATTAATCATGCAAAGAGGGTTTGATAAAAATGAGGTTGTAGTTAAGTTCTTATTTCAGTGATTTCGAGTTAAGTAATTCTTTTATTATTTTTGAGTGGAGTTTGTCTTGTTTTTGGAGTTGCATGTTTAGAAAACCTAGCTTGTTAGGTTTTCTGTATTATGGGGTTGTGGGTTATTTCATTACGTCTATTAGGTTATGGAGAATCGCGGTGCTTGGAAGTTAAAGAATTATTTTAAAGCTTGGATTTTTGGGAGTCTTCGATTTGGCCTTATTTATTGTATTTAGTTGGGAGATTTCAGGTAGAGTTTGAAAACCTATGTTTATCGTTCTTTTGAAAAGATTGATTATTTTGTGATTGGAATTGATTGTTGAAAATAATGGTTTTATTTGGATTGTGGATTACTATTTGATTTTTCATTATTTTTAGTTTGAATCGGTTATTGAATTTCTTTTGCAAAAAAACTTAGAATTTGTTTGAAGAACAATAGAGAAAAACTTGAAACTAATTTAGGTAGGATTTATTTTTGTATTTGTTATTGAAACCTTATGAATTAAATCAAATTAAAATAGATATATAATATTTTCATATGAGCATAATCTTTTTATGGAGTAAAATATATTAAATCATGAATTAGAAATTCAATGGAAAAATAAATGTATATGTATTTGGATTATATATATATATATATATATATATATATATATATATATATATAGATATGGATTTATTTTTTTAAAATAAAAATAAATTATTATTGTTATTATTTATTAATTTTTCAGATTTAATTTTTTTTTTAAAGTTATTATTATTATTATTTATTAATTTTCAGATTTAAAACTTATTTTAAAGAAAAAATTATTATTATTTGTGAGTGTTGTGAACCTAACCAGTTGGGAGCACGCGTAGACAGTCAAACATCTGGTCTAATCTAGCATACAAGTTATATAGTAAAACCTTCACGAACACCACTTCCGATTGAGCCAAAACGGGAACACCTAAGCCCCATTTGATTTTCTTGTTTGAGGGGAATATGGATGTGTTCTCCAAGCACAATGAGGGTATCCCCAATGCAATTCTAAGGTGATAAAGACCACATACAAGCCACAAAGACCCCAAAAGTGGCACAAAACCTAGTATGGGGAACTAGTTTTGCCCCTAGGGTTCCAAGGGATGCAATGGATTAAAATGAGACTTTAAGCTATGAATGAGATGCAAAATTCTTTATACCTTAAGCATGGATGTGTTATGAATTGAAAAATGAAGTGAAAAGCATAAAGAAACTAATATTTATCCATTAAGCTATGCTATGATGATTTAAGAACTCAAAACAAGGAAAGAAAGCTAACAATGCTAAAACATGCTATGAGATCCTAGAGATAAATGAACATAATATTAATGCCTAAAATACTTCTATTTGAGGACACATTTTCTCTTGGAAGGAGGCCTATTTATAGATTTTGAGGAAGGGCTAGGGTTAGGAGGGATGGTTAGGGTTTTTAGGAAGAAGTGTTAGGGTTTAGGGTCAAAGAGATAAGGATGGGCATTAATTGTTGAAGGGACCAAGGTTTCTTGCACATGTGTGACCAATACTTGGGAAGTATGAAAGGAACAAGAGTGGAAGAAAGGGGATGGGTTGCCATTAAGAGGGTTGTAAGAGCCATTAATGAGGGTGTAAGGCTCATTAATAAGGTTTGAGTTTTGGGGGAAGGGGAAGCCATTAAGGGTACTTGAGGGTTAGGAATCACCCTTAAGTGGGGTTAGGGAGTGATTAGGGTAAGGGGATAGGATTTGGAAGATTCTAGAAGAATTCTTAGGATTTGGGAAATTAAATAAATATTTAATTATTTAAAAGGGGTTTGGTTTATGAAGGGAACAAGAGTGGAAGAAAGGGGATGGGTTTCCATTAAGAGGGTTGTAAGAGCCATTAATGAGGGTGTAAGGCTCATTAATGAGGTTTGAATTTTGGGGGAAGGGGAAGCCATTAAGGGTACTTGAGGGTTAGGAATCACCCTTAAGTGGGGTTAGGGAGTGATTAGGGTAAGGGGATAGGATTTGGAAGATTCTAGAAGAATTCTTAGGATTTGGGAAATTAAATAAATATTTAATTATTTAAAAGGGGTTTGGTTGAGAAAGATTTATTAAAATGGTTTAATAAATTAGGGGGATATTTAAATTGGATTTAAATATTTTTGGTAAAGGTTCTTTAATTAAATAAATTTAATTAAAAGGGGAGGGGATAATGACAATAATAATTAATTACTTAATTAATAATTATGATGTTAGGATGACTTTTATTAATTAAAATTAAAATTAATTTATAAGTTGGATTTTTAGGTGTCTACATTTTACCCCTCTTTGATGTGATGCCACAAGTGGCATTGTGTCAAAGATAAGAAAGTAAGATGTCCTAGGCGAGGTTAGATGTCGTGGCGAAGCAATGATGATAAGAGGTTGTGCCCCCTCAAGAAAATAACGCAAAGAAAAATCTTTGTAGAATTTTCTTGAAAAGGATGCAAGCATGAAGGAAGTGGAGGAAGGAGAGGGGAAGGAGGACAAATAGAAGTCTGACCATGAGAAAAGATTTGTGAATGCAGGATGAATCTATATGTAGCTAACAAGACTTGGGGTTTCATTGTGTTAAAGTGGAGAGCACAACCTAGTTTGATATAGAAATATTAGAGAGCTGCCAAGGTTACTTAGGAACACAAGGCCTTGTCACCAATGTTGCATAGGACTAACCCAAAAAGACACGCAAGGGTTACCCCAACATCACACATGGATCCAAGAGGAGGCATGGTAGAAATGATGCTAGAGAACCCACAAACAAATGACATTTCCTATGTGCACCATGTAACCCAAAAGATCACATGTGGAATGTGCAAGGGTCATATCTGATTGACACACAGGTAGAAAGCCAAATGATAAAAAGACCTTGCCCCAAAGTGCCCTCATTTGCAACACACCATGATAGAAAGAATCATGGTGACTGAGAGGAGAGGAACAACTAGAATTTTTTTGAAAAGATAAACAATATCCAAAGGACCAAATCCAAGATGAAAGTGATAAATCTATAAGACATCTGTTTCCAAGGAGAGAGATTGATTGTTTGATTGATGGGGGAGATGAGGTCAGACATGAGGAAGGATACATCCTACAAGGACCCATTTGATGAGGAGAATGTTGTGTTGTTGTTTGGATAATTGTGAATAGAGGATAATCATGTGATCAAGGAGAGTCGGCAAAGAATCTTGTTGAAGCACAAGGTTGGGTGAGACAATTTCAAATGATCATAGCTTCTATAGTACTAACGAGGATATGTACAAGGAGATGCAATGATATAGTACAAAGGACATGATGAGTTATTTACAACAGATATTTATAGAAGATCAAGGATTGAGATAGGTCAATAGGTGACAAAGGTATATACAAAGCTCATGATGTAGGAAAGAGGATTTCTCTATACAAGTAATATACATGAAGCTTAAGATGTGGGACAATAACTCATTTTGTTGTTGCACAGGCTGGATAAGATAACACCTTGGGATGATGGGTTGGTGGAAAGGATGTAGGGGGGAAAGTGATGATGGGTGAAGGGGATGGGAGGGGATGGGAGTCTGATAGATATTGTCCTGGTCCACTATGTATGGTGCCTATTTCCAAGTTTTCACCAACATACTTATCCAAGTTGCTTGAATTTCCAAGTTTTCACTGTTGGACGATTATTTCTCTTTACTTTTTTAATTTTTTTGTATTTTTTTGGATTTTTCCAATTTTTATGGATTTCTCCAAATTTCATGGATTTTTGAAACATATAAGAGATGGTTCAAGTGTTAGAAAGTAAAGTCCACCAAGATAACTGAGAGGAGGGGGGGTGAATCAGTTATTAGATAATTATAACTTTTATCATCTTCAACATCATTAAACCATATAAGAAATATAATTACCAACCATAGAAAGATATTCATACACAATAACACAATGACACAAGATATGTTGACTAGGGAACCTCTTGATCAAAGAGTAAACCCCGGTGGGAATGATGCCCACAAAAGATGCACTAATATGAATATTCCTTGTGAGAGGATGGACTCTGTTAGGAGTCTTATGAAATACATTCAGTACATATGAATCCTTGTTAGGAGATTTTGAATCCCTGTTAAAAGATTCTAACCCTATTAAGAGTTATGGAAGACAGAAGGACCCACTGCCCAAACAGCTTCAGGGTAAGATCACTGAACACACTGTCCAAATAATCTATGCATTACTCAATAGAATAATATGTTACCTCTTCTCTAACTATGCCAAACTACACTCACTGTTACATCAGATCTCAATTTTAGATCTCTGTACTTCGCATGTCTTCCTTCACACATTCGCTTTCATACTTAGCTCTTTTCTTCACTTCATGCATACAGCATCACAACTGTTGTTACTATATCATAATGACACACTTTCACATTACAATCACATGCTACTTCACTACAACAAGGAAATACATTTCTTCCTCTATACCACACTCAAATAATTACAAATGAGTCGGCATACAATTACAAAATAAAAGTTTTCACACGCTACACCAAAATTACACAAAACTGTCAGCTTCCAAATACAATAAATCTTCACTCATGCAACCTCGAAGTCTACACTATCATCCACATCACTATCAATGTGTCTCCAACTTCCCTTTAACTACAAAAAACTAGATTCCATCCCGATTAGGAGATATCATCTGATTTCCACAAACCGCTACTCGGGAACACTGCCTGAACACTACTTCCACCAAAATGATCATAAATTCCATGAATCAATGAATTACTATCTGTGCTCCTAACCATAGACATATGACATATCAAAGAGTATAACCTCAACATCACATAGCTCCAACTACAATAACCCACGTGTGCTAATCCAAACTCTATCTGCTTCTCTACAAGTCTTCAGTAAATCACTGTGTTGACATCAATGACAATCATAGTCATGAATGCAACAACAACTGCTACAGAATGGCTGCCAAACACTTTAGCATTAATTCCTAACATCAAGTGTAGAACCACTTTAGATGGATTATATTGATAGGATTATTCAGGGGCTCCCCTTCTGGTGTTGATAACTAATAGGCTCCTGAGCCAAAACACATTGTGACAATATAAAGACTTAACCAAGTATGTTCAAACTTGCCTTTCTTCTTTCGATTTTATTGTAATTTTTTTATTTTCTTTTAGGACCATGTCGCCTACTTGGAACTATCTTGGGTGGACCTTTTTGTTATATCTCCTTTTGAGTATATTTTGGTATACAACCAGGTGATCATATGCTTGTTGCCTCTTCTCATCTAACAGGTCCAGTTGTGTGAGGCATGCCATGTGATAGTCTTCATCAGTGGTATAGTTCTTCATGGACATGCACAATGAAGGAAGCTCAACCTCAATCAGTAAGATGACTTCGACACCATATACAAGGGAGTATGGGGTGGTGCCTATGGGAGTGAGGAATGAAGTGTGATAGGCCCAGAGGGCGAGATTGATTTAGAGGTGCTAGTCATGACCATAATCATTGACAACCTTTTTGAGGATTTTGAGGATTATTTTTTTGGTTGCCTTAGCTTGACCATTTCCTTGAGGGAAGTATGGGCTGGAGAAATGGTGATAGATGTGGAGTTTGGAACATAGATCATCCACATGTTAGTTTTCAAAGGGTGTGCCATGATCTATGAAGATGGTGGAAGGGATGTCAAAGTAGTAGATGATATGGTAGAGGATGAACTTGGATATCTGAATGCATGTAGTTAGGATGAGAAGAATTGCTTCAACCTATTTTGTGAAATATTCAGTTGCAGTTATGATATACTTATGTCCATCAAAGGAAAGAGGTTTGATCAAACCAATGAGGTTGAAGCCCCAACATGAAAAGGGCCATGGTGGTGCAATGGGCTACAAGTCTTATACTGGAGCATGAATTAGATTAGCATGCTTCTTACATGGTAGGCATTTCTTTACAAATTCACATGGATCATGCTCCATTGTTGCCCAATAGTACCTGAATCTAAGTAGCTACTTTTCTAAGACCATACCACTTGTTTGGGCACCATGAATTCCAGTGTGAACCTCTTGTAAATCCAAGATGACCTAATTCGAATCTAAACACTGAGAGAGAATGTTGTGATATCCATGATGATATAGGGTATTGGCTACAAGAGTATAGCGGCAAGCTCTATGAATAAGGTTCTAGTGTTGGATTTTTGTGAGGTGGGGGGATATGATACCATTTTTAAGATAATCATGGATATCGTGGTACCATAGGGACTAAGGACCAACCAAGACACACACCATTTCAAAATTGGCATTCTCGTAAGCGGGTGTATGTAGCTTCTTGACTAAGAATTCATACTACATTGAATCTCAAGGGATCTCCAGCAAGGATCTAATGGTTTCCATTGCATCGATAAATTTTTTTTGTATCCTGAGTATCTATGTGAATTGTAGACTCAAAAAGTGCTATTTTAATCTTTCCACCAACTCCTTGTAGGGTAGAAGCTTGTCATCCTTAGTTTGGAATTTATCTAGAACCTGCTTGATTAGCTATGAATCTCTGAACACTTGCAATTCTATGATGTTCCATTGAATAGTTTTTTTGAGACCTTAGATGAGTGCCTCATATTCTACAATGTTATTGGTGCAAGGAAATCCCAATTCAAATGATATGGAGATATATTACCTTGCAGAGTGACAAAGAGGATTCCCACTCCTAATCCATGTGATGTGTAGGAGACATCAAAATATAGCTTCCATGTTGGTTTTTCTTTGACCATGCATAGATGTTCATCAGGAAATTCCATAATCAGTGGATATGCATCTACCAGAGGTGCTTCAGCTTGTTGATCTACAATGACTTGTCATTTTATTTCTTTTCTATCCACATATTGGATGTCAAACTCACTCAGGAGCATGACCCATTCAGCCATCCAACCTATGAGCATTGTCCTTGATAGTAGGTACTTAAGAGGGTCTACCTTGGAGATGAGTTTGATGGTGTAGCTAAGCATGTAATATCAAAGGTTTCAAGTGGAAAAAATAACTGTGAATCATGCCTTTTCCATCAATGAAGTTGAGCTCATAGACGACAGGTGTGAGACTTATGTAGTAGATGGCTCTTTCTTTTCCATTATCATCAAGCTATGATAGTAGTGCCCCCAATGCTGTAGTGGTCACTGAGATGTATAAGATGAGAGGGTGTCCTGGTACTAGTGGTACAAGAATGGGAGAGTTAGCCAATTATTCTTTTAGCTTCTCAAAACTTCTTTGACAGATTGGATCCCATTTGAAGCTAGTGTCTTTGTGGAGTAGATGTGTGAATGGTTGACACTTATCTGCCAGCTATGATATGAATCTCCAAACTGATTGCAATTTTCCTTGTAGGCTTTTGAGCTGCTTGAGTGTTTGGGGAGGAGGAATTTATGTTATGGCTTTGACTTTCTTAGGGTCAATCTCTATACCTCACTATAATATAATGAAGCCCAATAGCTTCCCAAATGTGACATTGAAGACACACTTCTTTGGATTTTTCTTTAAGTTGTAGTGATGCAGGTGATCGAACACACACTCAAGGATGTGAAGGTGTTCCAATTGTGTCTTTGATTTGGCAAGGATATCATCCACATAGTCTTCAAGGATTTTGTGGATCATGTCATGAAACATTTTTTTCATTTCCCTCTGATATGTAGCCCCTACATTCTTTAACCCAATGGCATCATATTGTAACAGAAGGTTCCCCATGGCATTGTGAATGTTGTCTTGTGCTGGTCTTCTTTTGATATATGAATTTGATTGTATCCTGATAAGCCATCCATGAGTGATAGAATCTTGTGGAAATCATCATTTGGGCATACTTTGTTTAGATCTCTAAAGTCTGTGCAGATCCTAATTTCTCCTGATGGCTTAGTGACTGGCACCATGTTTGAGATCCATTCTAAGTAGTCAATAGCTCTGATGTTTTTTTCTTGTAGTAGCTTCTCAAGTTCTTCTTTGACCAGTAGGGCTACCTTTGGATGCATCTTGCAAAGTTTTTGCTTGACTGGCTTTGCGTTTGGATCTACTCCAAGATGATGAAAAACTAGATTTAGATCTAGACCAGGCATGTGAGCACATGACCATGCAAAATTGATTATGGCTTCTTGGAGAAGCATTGTAAAGGTTGTCTCCTCACCTTCCGTGAGGGATGCTATGATGTATGTCAACCTTGGGCATTCTTCAGTTCCCAAATTGACTGGATTGGTGTCTTCAATGAGGATGGATGACTGCTCTAGTTTGTAGTCCTAGATGGGAGGAAGAGGCAAGTCTTCATCTTTTAGCACCTCAAAGAGGTTTTCACCAAAAGATACGCCATTTATTTTTACTATTTTGGACTCAAAATGTGCCCCATAGGGGTTTTCACAAAAGGAATCATTCTTTTCTCTTTTATTTTTATTTTTACAGCTAAAAACTCTCTCTTCTCAAAGTATCCTTTGGGGTTGAGTTTGTAGACATAAGATGATTCTTGCTCCCATTCTTGTTGTTGATTAGATGCCCCCATGAATCTTATGAGCACTTCTTTTCTTTGGAACTCATTGATGTGTGTTATGCTTGGTTGGTCCCAGTCTATGAGTTTAGGATGGATGAGGGGAAGTTTGACAAGGTTAATGGTGAGTTGGTGAAGGACATAATTGCCCAAGAAGGTTTCATCATCAAAGATATCATCGTAGGATTTATTTTCTTCCTCTTCAGGGATGTCTTCAATTTCCATAAGGTCATCTTGAATGTTCAAAAGGGTAATGTTAGGTGAATTGGTGCCCCCATTTGTGGTATTAGGTCCTTGTATATGCAGGTGAGGGGTATTAAAGATAAGGCCTCAATGTTTTGGATTTTGTGAGGCTTCTAGTGGGTCTTATTCACCACCTTCTTCTGGTCCTAGACCACCACCTTGATAGTTCTATTGCTTTGTGGCCCATTTATGTGATGTTGGGTACTTTTCCTTAAAGTATCCAAGCAGCTCAGTGTCAAGGGGTGGGAGATCCTTGTATAACTACCCGTTGATGTCGAGGTCCATTTATTAACTGTTCATGATTCCATGGGAGATGAATGTTGATGGCCCTAGTTTCTTGATTTTAGGGTTTTCTTGAGGAAGTTTTCTTTGGTGGCATGGGCGCCCCTGAGTATGCGGGTCAAGTGGAAGGGCCCCTACTACAAAGGCATTGTTTAACTTGTACTCACCATAGCCCCTATTATTGATCTTGATGGAGGAAAGAGTGGAGGCTAGGATTGTCTCTAGATCACAGTGGGATTGGGATGAATTGGAAAAAGAAGTGCAATGTTGATTCCAGGACAGTGGGTGTAGTGGGCAAATGAGGCTTCCAATGCACAACAATATGCAAAGGGTTGGGGATCTGCATGGATGGTGATTTTGGTGCCTTGATGTGGAAATTTTAAGTGCTGATGATAAGTGGATGGGATGACTTTAATGGAATTTAATCCATGGTCGGTCGAGGAGGATGTTGTATTATAGGTCCAGATCAACAATGTGGAAGATGGTTTCTTGAATTGTTGGGCCCAGCTTGATTGGTAACCAAATGGTACCTTCTGAGGTACCCTCCAAGTTATCATAGGCCTTGATAATGATGACATCATGTGATATGTTGACCTTTGTATATCCCACTTGTTGGATGAACTTTAAGGTGCACAAATTTAGGGTTGAGCCATTATCTATCATGACCCTTTTGATGGAAAATTCCTTGACCATGATGGCGATACAAAGGGGGAGATTGTGATCAGGTTCAATGTATGGTATGTTAGAAGGCTTAAAGGAAAGAGAACATGATGCATATAGGTGCCCCATGAGGTTCTCAAACTAGATGGTA
This sequence comes from Chamaecyparis obtusa, assembly GCA_027943335.1. Classification (NCBI taxonomy): domain Eukaryota; kingdom Viridiplantae; phylum Streptophyta; class Pinopsida; order Cupressales; family Cupressaceae; genus Chamaecyparis; species Chamaecyparis obtusa. The sequence goes on from BSBK01007311.1 coordinate 549,286, forward strand.
TTAATATCTATGGGGACACATCCTTCTTGGAGAGCTTTGTTGAGGATCTCTTGATGGATGGGTGAGGTACGAAGAGGGTTGAGGATGGAGATTTGGGTAGGCATGTTCCCAAGGTGTTCCAAAAGGTTGTATTGTACATTATGAGTGGGCATTGGATTATCACCGATTATAGATATCTAGCCTCTTCTTGTGGTGACTGCACACTAACTATATGCACCTTTAACATGGATGGCATTCATATTGGGTTCACCTTGGGATATGCATACAACAAACTTGTCATAGTTGATGTGGGCAGCAGTATAGTATTTTCTGTCAGCACGATCTCCTTGTTTTCCTTTGCCTAGGTTTTGGGGTGGTGGATTAGTATTGGCTTGGTTCTTCCCAGAGTTGTGTTGAGGAAACACATTTTGATACATTTGTAGATTGTCATTAGGTGAAGGTTGGGTAGGTGCATCCACTTGGATCCCTTCCTATTAATGAGATCTTGGATGTAGTATTTTAGTTTCATGCACTTGAGGGTGGCATATCCTTTGACACGGTGATAGTCATAATATTCATTCTCTTTGTACCATGTTGGCTTAGGATTTGTATCATCAAACGGTTGTGTTTGAGGGTAGATAATCAAGTTGGCCTTAGCCATTCAATGGAAGATTATTTCTAGTGGTTCATCGAGAGGGGTGAAGGTGCGTCTTTGATTGTTTTGGACTTGAGGCTTTTTTTGACCTTGGGTGACTGATATGGCATTTTCTTAGTTTTTTGTGTTTTGATAATGATGCATAGGTTTCTGGTTGATTGGTTGTTGTTGTTGATATGCAAGAGTAGGTGTAGGACCAGCCACAATAATTTGGACATGTTTGGTATCAGTGGGTCCATCTGTAACAACTTTTTTTTTATTCTAGTATCGAGGCCTATCATTACAGGTTTTGACATGTGAGTTTTCTTTGTAATGCCTAATGGTGTCATCATTAGAGAGGGAATTTTTGATATCTATCAATTTTCCTTTGATGTCCTGATAGGTTTATTTGCAATTCATTCTCATGAAATGGGATAACTTTGGATGTAGGTTATCAATGAAGATCTTGGTAAGATGTTTCTCTGGCATTTGATATGACAACCTCATTGTGAGGTTTTTCCATCATTCCAAGTAATCAACTAGGATCTCACCTCCCTTTTCTTTGAGTTGCATAGGTCTAAGAGGGATAGCTCATTTTTAACATTATGGGTGTATTGTGTGATGAACTTCTTAGAGAGTTCTACAAATATTGTGATCGATCCATAGGGTATTTTGTAGAACCACTAGATGGAAATTCCTCCCAAGCTTTTGGGAAGAGGTGCATAAGTAAAGTGTTATTGTAGGCAACCTCTTGGCACACCATGTAAAATTATTTGACATGGCTGACTGGATCTCCCTTCCCCCAATATTTTTCAAATTTGGGAGTCTCAAAATTCTTGGGGAAGGGAATTATTGTGATAGATTTGTCAAAAGGATAGGGACAAACCTCTTTGAATTTGAAAGCCTTGCTTTCTATTCTGGCTCTAAGTTCCTTGAGAGCATTCTTCATTTCTTCCCATTATTCATTGATAGGCATTGGAGTGGGTAATCCCATTGGGAAGGGGTCTGATTGTGCAGGTGAATATGGATGGTTCTACCAGGGATATTGTTGTGGATAGGGAGATTGCCCAGCTAGGTAGGCAAACTGGAAGGGATTTTAGGGTGATGGTTTTTGGGGAATATATTATTGTTAAGATGTGGAGGTGTATTTTTGTGGGGGATACGGTGTTTCCTATTATTGTTAGTGGATAAGGGGTTGTTGTTTCTATTGCACTAGGAATTAATGTTGCTTGGGAGGAAGTTGGTGAAATGGTGTAGCTTGCTAGTAGGATTGGCCTTTACCTTGACCAATATAAGTGGGATTCATTCCTAAATTGCTGAGTATTGGAATGGTTTCTTGGAATATGGTGGTAGGGGGTGGTTGTACAAGGTAGTTGGTAGAATGGGAGGAACTTTGTTATGGTTGTGGGGGTTTGAGAAGTGGCAGGTGGCATGGATAGGTAGTTAGTGAATGTGGGAAAATGATGGAGGAGCATCTTGGGTCCTTGGCAATCCTGTGTCACCAAAATTTTTTTGGAGTTTGGCTATGTTGCTTTGTTACTTCTATGACTGAGTTGGATGGTAGTTGGTCAGTTTCCTTTGGTTACCGAGTATGGTTGATTATCTCTTGGGCGGTTGGTTGTTTTAGTGGCGCTTGGTGATGCTTGTCTGTTGCTCGGTCATCCTTGCTTACCAAGTAGTTTCTTTTGAGTTCCTATTGAGCTAACTTGTGCATTTATTATGGGTCATAGATTTAATGTTGTAATCCATCATTGGGAGGCCTATGGTCCTAGATTTGACTATTCCTTCTGTTGATTATGGATCTGAAGGCCAACTCAGTTCGGTAGACTCTTGTATAAATGTAGTTGTTTGGTTGTAGTTTAAGAGAAGGTTTTGAGATAGAAATAAGAAGATAGTATATTGTAGATCATTGGTAGATCCTCGCATGTTGGAGGACTTTTGGAATACATTGTAATATATGGCCCTAGTTGGGAAGGCCTTACAACCTGACATGTATAATTCTATATGATGAAAATTAATGAAATATCCTACATTATCTCTCTCACTGTTGTGTGTTGTTTCTTTTGCATGTTTTTGAGAAGGTTGGATCATTATGATGTGCCATTATTTGGCCCCTCTTGACCTTTCCCTTGTGTCAGGTGGAATCAGAGTGAAGTGAGATCTTGATCTAGGTCTGTGGATCTAGGTTTGTAGGTTTTGAATAGTCTCACAATAAGTAGAGATAATCATGTCATTGTCTCTCTTAAGGGAAATATGTCTATGCTATGGATTACCTATCCCCATCATGAAATGCATTTAGATTTTCAACCTAGGGATGTAGACTTGAAATGGGATAGCATAGTTTGTGCAGTAAGTTCCTTTAGGAGTCATAACACCTATGCTGCAGGAAGATAAAATGCATGAAAGGAATCTATGCTATTGTTGCAGGAAAGTAAACACACTTGACTATTGAATGGAATTACTGTAGAAAACTTATGAAATGAATCTAAGCCTATCTAACAACTCAAAACATTCAATATACCTGTCTCTACAAATGTTGCAGGAACAACCACAGTGGCAATGCTGCAGGAGTAAAATAGTAACTCTATTTGAAAATAGGAAAAGTACAGGAAGCAAATCTATTCTAACTTAATCTAATCCACCTTCCAAGTGGGCCCCCTTGGTTGGCTTTTGCTAACTACTCAACACAAGAAATAATCCAAAATCACTCTTCTATTAAATTCTTCTTGACTGGTTACATAACAACTGAATAAATCATGAAGAACAAAATAGAGCAACTTCCACTATACTAAATACATAATTCTATCTTTTCTCATTACCTACTAAATCATTCAAAATCCCTTTATATCAAGGATTGACGCTTATTGAAAAAATAATAGAAAAGTCTCATTAAACCTCACCAAATATGGAGGAGATAAAACAACCACGACATAATACAATTACTGTTGACAATAGAATAATAGTTCTAAGGAAATATAGCAAGATTGATTCCCTGTATTCCCTGGAACAACAACTCCTTCAAAGCACGACATATCCATCAAAACCGTGTTGGATTCTCCCACCATGGTTGGTCTTCTAATGCTTCTTCTTTAATGCAATTGCACCACTCTTCACACCACTCCTTGTTTACCTGAAAGGTAAGTGACATTCAATACACATATGCAAGTCAACATTTTCAAATCCTACTTAAATTTTAGAACACAGCTTGAAATAAATTTATGAAGTACTACATTATATTTATAATAGTCAACAAAACATATCACTCAAGCTACCCATAGATTTTGTGGCTTTAGTTTTACTTAGCATAAGTTCACATAAGTATAAGTCATAAATGTTTTGGAAATGTTTGTCAGAGCATCAACAAAATATGAAGATTATAAAAAAATTGAGGCAATAATTGGACTCATCATCTACCCCCTACTAATAGAATGCTTGTCCTCAAGCATTGTACTTCTTGGATATGGTCCTGAAATCACCAACAGTCATCTTTCCCTTCTTTCCACTTCTGAAAGTCTAGTAAAACCCCCTTGTGCATTCCAAGTGATTTCCTTGATGCTCCTCAACCAGCTGATCCAATCTATTGGTATTGATGTTGTATACGGGCCAAAAGAGTGTAGGTGGCTGGAAGGATAAGGGCATCCATAATTCCCTTTTGGGTTGTTGTCCCAACTGCATAAAATTAGTCACTCTATGGACAACTGCTTCATAATTAATTGGGATATGTGGTTCTTCTTTCCTAAAAGCTTCTGGCAATCTGTTCCACCTGCTTCTGACCCTTGAAAGAGATCTTTGGGTTGTAAAATTAGGCAATGTCTAATAATCTCTGTAAACTTTATCCCTTAATGCAAATACTTTCTCCCTAATTTCAGGCTTTGGTCTCCCATAAGTCAAATTGAGCCAATCCCTCAAAAGAACATCAAGCTTATGTGACTCAACCCTTAATGGCAAAGGCTCAGATTTATCCAGATCCCTGTAAGTGTTCAGCTGTTTGAAATAGTTTGTCTCATTATGCATCCATGACATCAAGGCCCTTAAGTGAATGCCCCCTATATAGAGCAAAGGATTCCACTCTGTTTCATGTGGGATAATAAAATTGTGCAAATAGAACTCACATAATAGATTTTGTTGCCATGATGGTAGAGTCTGATACAAACCATAGAATTCTTGGGCCGACCTAAATTCACAATCAATATCCTTGATTTTCATCATAATCTAGAACAACATAAATTTCTCCTTAAAGTAAATAGAATATACCCTAGGTGGCGGTATACAAGCTATGACCTGGTCAGCTAGTTTTAGAGCCTTGTCCATTTGTTGTCTTTGTTTCTTTAGCTGCCCCTTGAGAGCTTCAATTTCCTCATCCTTATCAAACATCTCCCTTTGCATTTGATTTCTTTCCTACTTCCACCATGTCTTCTGAAAGATAAAATGGTTGTATAAATGAAAGAGGCTAGACTAAATTGTTGATGAAGGGAGCTCTTGCATCTGAGCTTTCTTTTTCTTCTCTTTAGCAGCCTGCTGAAAGTAGTTAGTGAACCATGTTTATTGGTAGGGTATAATAGATACATTGGAATATACAGGATGTTGAGGAGGAGTAGATTGAACATTCACAGGAATGCTCTCTTGCATTACATCAGGGCTGAGCTCAGGCATTCCTTGATCATTATGTGGCATGCTACTACTATTGGCAATTTGGCTAAGGTATGTACATAGATGTTGTCATTATGGAAACATATGTTCCCTATGAAGAGCACATAAGCTGGAAAGTAAGTATGGAAGATCGCAAACTAAAATTGTCTAAGTATGAAACAGTGATTTTGACAGAGCACCCGATACAGTTTGTTTTGGCAATGTTCACTGGAGCATGATCAGAGTTTGCACAGTTGAACATAGACTCTATGGTGTCTAAGGATACCCCATCTCAGTTTTCAAAAGAGTATGGATAGTACGAACAAAGTTATGACTATTTTACCGATGATAGAGTACAGCCGATAGTGCAGTTTTGAAGATAGAACTAGTAAATGAATTAAGGGATTATTTTGCTTGTCAAAATAATGACTTAATATTATAAAGAGGTGAAATCCTATATGCTTACTCTTGGATATAGATATGTAAGCTAACAAGAGAAAGATATTATGTTTGTATCTTGTATAAATAAAGATGTACCGAGCATACTTGAAATGTAACATGTAATATATGTAAATTGTGATAGCAGTGAAAGTTGTTGATGCGAAGTTGTAAGCAGTACCATATTGTAATCAGTAAACATTTGTATTACTTTTTTGGGTAGTGAGCTCATCTGGTAATCAGGTCTTGTATCTACAACTCCTAACAGAGTTGAGGCTTCTAACAAGGCCTATAGTCCCTTAATTAGGACTAATACACTATATGATTGTAACAGGCTCCTAATTAGATTAATCTTTAAGAAACCTCCATCTTAAAAAAGATATAAAATCTTGGTGAATCTTTCATTTTCTTGAAAAAAAAATAAAAAATTCTATTGGCAAATCTCTCAAATTTTTTCAAAAAAAAGTATTCTTATTGGCGATTATTTTTGAATAACAAATTTTTTGTAGAAAATATTGGCAAATCTCAAATAATAAAAATAAATAAATTAATCACCAAGGTGAATACTTCTATTTTTAAAAAAAATCTAATAGAAAATTATTAGGCTTAATATGGAAATATTTGATGGGTTTAAGGAATAGACTCTGTAATAATTATTGCTACCATTTATTTAATATATAATCTAATAACCTCATTGTATTGTGTGAGACAAATGTATTGATATTTTTAAATACTAATGGGGCCCAAAATTTCTTGAAGAGCATTGATTTATATTGAGATTAACAATCCGAAAGAAATTTTAGATCCCATAAGCATTACAAACCAAATAGTAACCTTTTTGCCTCATAGAATATAATGAGGGTCACTAGATTATACTTTAAGTCAGTAATGGAAACTAAAAGTTGGTGATAGATCCCTATAGTAACTAATAATCATGATATATCATTGGAGAATTAATTTAAATTTCTAGAATAACTTATAAAATTATGGTGAATCAAATCTAATCATGTATCGAATATTGTGGTGAATTTTTGAGTTCAAGTTTTTTATAAAATAAATTATTTTACAATTTAAATATTTGTAAATCAAAATTTTATAAAAATGTTGTGATTTAGGCTTCCTTAAATCTTGAATTATTAGACAAATTTGGATTCTCAAATTTCCAAAATTAGCCAATTGGCGAATATTAGCCACTAAAAATTACTATGCTCCTAATAGGGTCAACATCCTTAACCGAATATCTTTTGATTAGTGGATCTTTGTGGGTACCATCCCCACCAGGGTTTTCCCTTGGCCAGGGTTTCCTCGAGAACATATCATGTGTTATGAGTTCTTTACATTTACTGTTATGTATGCTATTTAGTTTCTTATGCTTTGTATGCATTAAAGTAATCTGTTATATCCATAAGTGGGCAAAAGTAAAAGTTTGTGAAATACTGATTCACCCCCCCTCTCAGTATTTCCTATTTCTAAAAATTGATATCAGAGCATAGTTACTCAGAGAAGAAACATTCAAGGAAAGCCTAGCAGCTTGAGTAAGATCTCTATGGATATGGATCAATTACAGAAGAATCTTGAAGAAGCTCTTGAGAAAATTGATATGCTTACTGATGAAAGAAACACTTTGAAAAGGAATTATGATGATGCAAAGAATCTTATTGACAAATTGAAAGGTAAGATAGAAGATCTAAAATCTGAGAAAGAATCTGAAATTCTTGTTGAAGATTGTGAAGACTTAGAAAAAGAAAATGTGATCCTTAAACATGAATTGAAGATAGCAAATCTAAAGCTTAGCTTGAAAGATGGAAATGATAATTTGAGATCTGAGAATGAAATTTTAAAGAATGAAAATGAAGATCTGAAATCTAAACTTGGCAAGGTAAAATCTGAATTTGATAAAGTCAAACTGCAGTATGATGAACTTGAGAAATGCAACAAAATTGTGAAAGGTGAATTGACTCAATCTAAACAACAACTTGAGAGATTATATTCAAACAGTGAAAAGATTGATAAGCAAGCATCTTATGGAAAACCATTCTATGACAAAACTGGTCTTGGATTTAACATATTGAAGATAGTTAGTGAAAGCAAGAAACCAGATCTGAATGAATGTGAAAGTAGTGAAGAAAAGAAGTTAGATGAGAACAAATCAAAAGAATCACCTAAACAAGAAGAATCACTAAAGCTAGAAGATGCACCAAAACAAGAAGAACCACTGAAGCAAGAAGAATCATCCAAAGGTATGCAAAGAGAATTCAAAGGTAGATGTTTTACATGTAATACTATTGGTCATATGAAAAGAGATTGTACAGGTAAACAATTCAAACCTCTAAATGGTTATTGTTATAATTGTCATGGTTTTGGACATAGAGCTATTGAATGTAGAAGATCTAAAGTTATTGAGAATAATTGCAATAGAAGAATGCCTAGAAATACTAACAATGCAGATCAGAGATCAACTGAAGACATGAAAAGAGGAAATGGAATAGTATGTTTCAGATACAATAAAATTGGACATATTGCTAGAAATTGCAGGACACAAATCAATCAGCAAACACCTAGATATGGAACCAATGGAATCACTTGTTAGATATGTAACAAGATTGGACACACAACAAGATTTTGTAGAATGAACAATGGAGGTTATCAACATAACCCTAACCCTAGAAACTATGTAAGAAGGAATGAAATTGTAGGAAACAAAGAGAAAGGTTGTTGTAGCAATGAAGATGAAGTAAAATTTGTTAAAGGCACAAATCAAGGAGGTATATTCAGCATTGAAGGTAATCAAGAAGGTAGTGTATCTGAAGGTAAGAATGAGTCTTTATCTAACCCTTCTTTAAGCACTTAAATTATGTAAATTTATGTAGTTTAGGAACTTAGAATTAGCATAGAGTTAGATTTTGAATGAGTTAAGTTTTGCATAGTTAGATGAAGGTTTTTTATGTTATACTAATGCTATGGTTAAGTGCGCAAAAAGAAATATTGTGTTTTGCGAGGTCGCAAAAAGATTTATGGTTGCAGATTTACAGAATCAGCTTTTTGGCATTTTGGCAGTAAAATTATTGAATGCGATGTCAGATCGAGTAAATGCTAAGTGTTAAAATATTGAAATTGAAGTTATTATGATTATCAAGTGATTAGAAGAGATTTGGAAGCAAAGAAAGAAGTTTGGAAGTGATTTGCAGAAGTTTGAAGCGCCGATCTAGCGAAAGCCCTAATTTTGTGAATTTAAGGTATTTATCTGACTACGATCTTGAATCAGCTTAAGAAATCAAATATAATTATGGATGTGTCATTGATTCACAACATTAAGGATAAGAATAGACCTAGAAATAAGAAAGATCCAGTTGAACCCTCAGAAAGAGATGCTAGTTTAGCCTTATCATCCATACTAGATGGAGTTCTTCATTTAGAGAATGTTAAAGGTTATCTTGGATGCAAGTATGAAACCCTAACAGAGTATGATTTTAATGGTGAATATAAGAAATTGTACAACTCAGATATGTCAGTGAAACAAGGTTATGAACATCTAGAAAACAATGAAATCATTGAGTACTCTATGAAATATGAATTTGGTGATGAGGAGTGTACTAAGATCATTTTGAGTAGGATACATAATGGCAAATTTTGGTTAGAAGATAGAGTTATAGACATAACTGTAGACCTAATTCATGATGTGACTAGATTATCAAAAGTTGGTTCAATCCCATTGAATGAGAAAAACATGAGAAAGATTGTGATTGAAAACACCGGTTCAGTATACAGTGGCAGAGGTATAGTCATTAGTAAAATTAAGCAAGATGATGTAAAATACTTGTGTAAGATTTTGACAACAAAGTTTTATGGAAGCTCTAGAGAAGATGATATGCCAACAAGTATGGCACACATTTCTTATCTAATGTGTGTGGAGAAGAAGCCTGTGGATATGTGTGAAATTCTGAGAATATAGTTGTTTGAAAATTTGGAGAAGATAAAGAAAGCTAAATAGACTCACTTTAGATTTTCCTCATTGGTTACTTACATGTTCTTTCACTTGTTAAGAAGATTTCCTTACACTATTGAATGGAATGATGGTGAGAATACTATGGCAAGAATCAATAAAGTCTATATGAAACATCTTATTGAGAAGGTTAATGACAGTGTAAAGTTAGTATTAAAAAAATTTTAGAACATTGTGGTAAATAGATCAAGGATTCCTCCATCCCTAGTTGAGAAATACAAAGATGATATATGTTTTATGGTTGATACTAATTTCACTTACATTGAGGTAGTAGAACCTAGACATGAATTCATAGACCCTCTTGGCTATGAAATCTCTGAAGTTGAAACAGAAGGTTATGTTAGTAGATTGTTGAAAAGTAAATTTGATGCTCATAGTAATAGATTTGGAACATATGATGAAAACTTTGGTTTAGCAAAGTCACTTAAGGAAGAGAAACAATCAAACAAGAGAGTGGAGTCTACAATAAAGAAAATTCTAAAAGAATCAGGTATGAGTGAGCAGGAATTTGATATTGCAAAGAAGACTGCAGAAGCAATAAGGCAAAGTGAGATATTATCAATCCCACCTTTGGCATCTAGTGCAGAACCTATTCAAGTAAAGGTAAAGGTTGAAGAACCTGAGAAGGAACAAGGAATTAGTTAGACAAAGAAACCTTTTTCCTCAACATCGAGCAAAAGAATGAAAGCAAGTGCTTTAGGACTAGGTAAAAGACAGAAAACAATTGTTCCACCAATACCTAGAAGAGTTGCAAAAATAAAATATGATGAAGTGACAACAAAGAAGAAATCATGGAAACCAAGGATAGAAAGAGTTAATGAAGATATAATGCAGCATGGAGACTTTACCAAAAGGAATAAATACTATGATTTATATGGATGCTCTGATAGATTGAATCTTGAGAATGTAATGGTTACACATATGATTTTGTCAAACAAGAAATTTGATACTATTCATGGAAAGATACCAGAAGATTTGTACAACAAAATTGTGAGAAGAAAGATGAGAGCACAAGAAGAAGATACTAAAATGAGAGAGAATGTGATTAGACAGTTCTATGAGATAAGAGATGATGACCATCTTAAATAGATCCTCAAGCCACTTGAGACCCTAGTGAGAACCAAAAGAAGAATTATAAAAATAATGGGAGGACAATATGAGCAAGTAAAGACTTAAACTGAACAGGCAATTGTGCAAGTGCGAGCAAACTTGGTAGTAGGAAAAGATAGCAAAGATCAAGCAGTTGCAGAACTAGCAAAGAAATAGAGTTTACAACAAGCAGAGGTAGCAGTAGAGGTAGTTGAAGTTGAAGATATTCCCTCTTCTTCCATAAACATTGGCACAAAACCTATGGACATTGAAGGAACTAAAGTTACTTTAGATTCAGATGATGCAGTACTCAACAGTTTGGATAACATTGTTGACAATTTGGATTTGGGAGAGCAAGAAAAGACTATTGAAACAGAGACTACACATACTGAAGTGCAAATGGAAATAGAGGCCCCTACACATACTGAAACATAAGAAGACATCAGTCTTACTCCTAAGACTGGAAAGGAGAAAGGAATAGAAACATTGATTGAAGACTTGAGCAAGGAAGTTGATGACGATGATCAAATAGAGTTGATCACTTCTTTAAACAAAATTATTGGAAAGAACAAGAAAGTTAAGAATTTGGAAGGTAGTCTGAAAGACTTGACTGAGAAGCTACAAAGTGTCATATCTACAAAGGTCTTTGATTCAAATCCACTTGAAAGAGAAAAGATGGTAATTAAATCTTTTGATGTTGAATTCACTAATTTAACTGATATTGCTAAGGTTAAGGCTCAGGCATCTTATGAAACTGAGATGTTGTAGAACATAAGTCAGAATATCAAGAATGACATTAACAGCCTTGATAGACACATTAAGGACTTAAGGAAACATCTTGAGACTAGAAAGTGTTTGTACATTCAATGTACAAAATCTAAGAATATTTTAATTGAAGAAGAAAAGAAGATAAAAGAGAAGAAAGATGAGATTGCAGCAGAGACAAACTCTTTGGATAGCTTAAACATGAAGATCAGAACAGTTGAGAATAAGATCATAAAATTATGTGATGAAATTAGGACTTTAAATGATGAGAAGAATAAGAAATCTATCAGAATAATCATCTTGAGAGAGCATGTCTCAATCAATTTGACCATAATAGAAGAGCAACTAGATGAATGTCTTACTGCTAAGACAACATTTCAAAAATTCAATTTTGAGTCCCTCCAAGCTTGTCAAATTGCAGCATACGGATTGAGTACTTTACTCAATGTAGCAGAATCAATAAAGAAGGCATGGGAGAAAGATTTTGAGACTTGGAAGACAAATTTTGCAGATTGTGTTGCAAGCCTACCGGCTTCGCAATAAGATAGTAAGGTAAAAGTTTTGACACAATTTTTGTATATCCCTTTCCACCCTTTATTTTATCATTGTTGTCAAAGGGGGAGAGATACTTAGAAAAATTTCTATATGATAAGGAAGGATACTCATAGGGGGATTTCTATGGAGTATTATGAAGTGTTATAGATTATTGTATATATTTTTGAGGAGATATAAGGATAGTATACTTATTTTATACTATGGCCACAATTTTGGTACAAATTTTGAGATTTTGACTTGTACACTTAGCCAATTTTCTCATATGTTGCCACCAATGACAAAGGGGGAGATTGTTGGCAATTTGGCTGAGGTATGTACATAGATGTTGTCATTATGAAAACATATGTTCCCTATGAAGAGTGCATAAGCTGGAAAGTAAGTATGGAAGATCGCAGACTAAAATTGTCTAAGTATGAAACAGTGATTTTGACAGAGCACCCGATACAGTTTGTTTTGGCGATGTTCACTGGAGCATGATCAGAGTTTTCATAGTTGAACATAGACTCTATGGTGTCTAAGGATACCCCATCTCAGTGTGCAAAAGAGTATGGATAATACAGACAAAGTTATGACTATTTTACTGATGATAGAGTACAACCGACAGTGCAGTTTTGAAGACAGAACTAGTAAATGAATTAAGGGATTATTTTGCTTGTCAAAATAATGACTTAATATTATAAAGAGATGACATCCTAGATGTTTACTCTTGGATAAATATATGAAAGCTAACAAGATAAAGATATTATGTTTGTATCTTGTATAAATAAAGATGTACCGAGCATACTTGAAATGTAACATGTAATATATGTAAATTGTGATAGCAGCGAAAGTTGTTGATGCGAAGTTGTAAGTAGTACTATATTGTAATCAGTAAACATTTGTATTAATTTTTTGGGTAGTGAGCTCATTTGGTAATCAGGTCTTGTATCTACAACTCCTAATAGGGTTGAGGCTTCTAAAAAGGCCTATAGTCCCTTAATCAGGACTGATACATTATATGATTGTAACAGGCTCCTAACAGGGTCAACATCCTTAACTGGATATCTTTTTATTAGTGGATCTTTGTGGGTACCATCCCCACCAAGTTTTTCCCTTGGCTAAGGTTTCCTCAAGAACATATCATGTGTTATGAGTTCTTTACATTTACTATTATGTATGCTATTTAGTTTCTTATGCTTTGTATGCATTAAAGTAATCTGTTATATCCATAAGTGGGAAAAAGTAAAAGTTTTTGAAATACTGATTCACCCCCCCCCCTCTTAGTATTTCCTATTTCTAACAACTGCTAGGTTCTTGCTCATTAGGAGGCTCCTCCATATGTTGGGGTTCTACCTGCGTAGGGGAGTCATCAAGAATATATTCAATAGAGAGATCTATAGTAGGTTTTGGTGCTGGAACAATTGGGTTTTGAAGGGAAGGTGGAAACACTTGTCCTCGCATGCGAGGGCTTCTATGTACAGTTGCCTCTTCAACCACTATAGTTTTAGGTTGGTGAGACCTTTTTGGTTTATGTGATGTAGGAGTAGATGCTATAGGAATAGTTACTGCAGGACTTGACCATTTTCTTTTATTTATTCGAATTGCAGGGTTTGAAATTTCACCTTCTAAGTTAGGAATTTCTTTTCCAACTTTTTGCTTTCCTTTTCTTGAGGAAGAAGTGGGTATATTGCTCTCTGGAAGAGGTTTAGGAGGTTGGTTTTCTGGGGGTAATTCCAGTTCTTTTTCTTTCATAGTTGCTTCTTCAATAGAGCTGGAAGATTCTACTACATCTTCTAGAGGTTGGGCCACAGGATCTACTTGGGGTTGCAAAGTTTTAGATTGCACAAATTATGCCCATGACATGGGAGAAACATCCCTAAGAGATTTTTCAACCAAAAGCTTGATTAGGGCATGGTGACTAATGGAATTTTCATTTCCCTTTTGCATTTCCTCCACACTGATACTTCACATATTATAAATATAATTGTGAATATTGACTTGAAGATTATGCCTGATATAGCTAAGTAGTTTGAAATGATGGGCATGTAGGTTCAAAAATATTCCTTCACAAGTTAAATACCTGATAATGTGTGTAGCCAATTATGGAAACGGTTGTGGAAGAGACAATCTCATGCACCCCTGCTTAGTAATTTCAAGCGGAGGATCACCTGGCCTAGAGAATTGAGCTCGAGATAACCTATCATCATGCTCATTTGGATAATGTTCTCCAACAACTGGTAACCCTGTAACTTCTACAATTCTCGCATTAGTAGAAATAGCTGTCAAACCCCACACATTTGCTTGTACTTGTTCAAAAGTGCTCATGAATTCTATTGCAACCTCTTCATTAAACTCTATCAGCTGAAGAAAATAGCCAAGCCAGCCACATGCATTGAATCTACGAACTACTTCAACATCTGTTAGCAAAATACCATGGATGACTGGTTCATGTCTTTGTAATTGTCCCCCCATCTTAGCAATGTACAGCCTTCAATTTTTTGCTAATCCTTAGTCTCCCTACACTCTGCAAATACCTTCTTGAAATCCCAATTGCTATTCTTGAAAATGATGATATTTTTGCTTACATTACCTTCGTTGTGCTTAACATGATTAATAATAATATCATTGATTTTAGAGGACATCACAACCTTAAGTGTGAGTTGCCTCACAATTTAATTATGGTCCTTTTAAAATCATGTCAAGTTCAGGAAATTGGAATTTGAAAGTATGACAAATGTGTGTAGGATTAAAAGAATTAATGGAACACAACCTAAGTATAACAATGATGTGATAGGGATGTGACAAGGGTAGTTTAGGAATAACACTTGGAAGTTAGTACACTTCCCCTGCCCCCTATGAAAGTTTAACAAGTGTCCTCACTTGATAAATTGAGCACGAGGTTGGGAAACTGGCTTAAGGCTTATATCATATAATTAATGTAGTAATAGATATAATTAATTTAACCTGTGTGCTAAAATTAAGTAAGGAGTTAGAAATTTGTACCTAGTGATTAGTTATCGTACGTGAATGTGAGCTAATGAGAGTGTCAATTCTGGCGGTGGCTTAAGATTTTTGACATGACATTTTATTGAAAGCATTTGAAAATAGAAATTGTGGGTGACGTGGTGTTTGAGTGGGTGGAAGAAATAGGAATGAGATGAGTTGGTGAGAAGAAAAGAGAAAAGTGAATGAAGAAGTATACCTCATTAAATGAAGTTTTATTATGAGTGTTGGCAGACGTATGTCATGGTGATGTTGTAGGAGGAAGGCTTTCACCTTCTGCTACAGGAACTATTTCCTGAGGGGCTGTTAAATTGTGCATGTTGAACTATTTCAAGAATTCTTCTTTGGTTTGAGGCTTGTGATACAGGCACAAGTGGTGTCCATTGACTAGCAGCTTAAATTGGATTGGATCAAGTGTGGTTAGTTGAAATGCTCCATTATCAAAGACATGTTGAATTTCATAGGGTCCTAGCCATCTGGTTTGCAGCTTTCCTGGGTTCTCCTTGAATTTGGAATCATATAATAAAGCCCAATCTCCTACTTGAAATTGCTTGTTCTTGATATGTGAATCATGCCATCTTTTCCTTTGGTTCTGGATTAGCTCTGTTCTTTCCAATGCTGACTTGTGCATTTCATCCAATGAGTTGAGATGGAGGAAATGTTCTATTTGTGCTGCAGGAAGATTGATGTTTAGCTCAAGTGTTGTGCACAATGTTTTGTGTTCAAATTCTATGAGCAACATTGTTGCTTTTCCATACACCAATTCAAATGGTGTGAACCCTTTTGTTGTCTTCCATGTGGTAGGATAATCCCAGGCTGATTTTTTTAATCAACTACTCCAATCCTTGTGATGCAACTATACTATCTTTGTTAATATTGCCTCTATTTCTCTATTTGTCACCTTTGCTTGTCCATTTTCTTGTAAATTATAAGGACTAGACTTTTGATGCCTTATGCTATACTCCTTCATTAGTTCAGTGATTAGGTTTGATGTGAATTCTGCTCCTTGGTCTATTACAAGCTCTTTGGGGACTCCATACCTGGTACAAATTTCCTCATACAAGAAGTTTGCTACTTTTTCATCCCTTGCATTCTGCATAGCTTTGACTTCTACCCATTTTGTCAGATAATCTATACAAACCAAGATGTAGGATTTTCCATTTGATGAAGGATCAATTGGTCCGATGAAGTCCATACCCCACTTATCAAAGGGTGTCATTACTATTTGTGGATTAAGTGGCATCTCATCTGATTTTGTTGGATGACCCATCCTCTAACATTTATCACATTTTTTTGTATATTTGGCTGCATCTTTATGTAATTGAGGCCAATAATATCTTTTTGTTAAGATTTTCAGGGTTTTTCGCTTTGCTGCAAAGTGACCTCCACAAGGCTCATCATGAAAAGCATGGAGTATATCATATACTTCATCTTCTCTCACACACCTTCTCATAATCTAATCTAGACCAGTGTAAAATAGATTGTTATCTATCCATGAAAACTGAAAGCTTTTCTCTGCAAGCTTTTTCTTGTCTTTTTGAGAAAAGTGTGGGGGCATCTTATTTTCTGCAAGATAATTGGCTATGTTTGCATACCATGGGTTTTTTATTGCTATATGGAAAAGGTGTTCATTTGGAAATGTATCTTCAACCTGAGTAGTGTCTTCATCAACATTGTGTAGTCTAGACAAGTAGTTAGCAACTACGTTGGCCTTTCCTAGCTTATCAACAATTGTTATATAAAATTCCTACAATAGTAAGAGCCATATTGCCAATCTGCATGTTATAGCAGGTTTTTTCATCAGATATTTTATTACTGAGTGATCAGTGTGAACAAAAATGGGATAGCCTATGACATAGTGTCAGAATTTTTTCAATGCATAAACTACAACTAGGAGTTCCTTTTCAATAACAGTGTAGTTCAATTCCTAGCCATGGAGGCTTTTAATGATATAGTAAATTGCATTCTCAAGGTTAGTAGGCTTTTGGCCTAGCACAACACCTATGGCATAATCTGATGCATCTGTATGGATGTGGAATGGAATAGACCAATCTGGTCCTTTTAGGACTGGTGTAGTTGTTAGGAGTTTCTTTAGTTGTAGGAAGGACTCATCACATGCTTGTGTCCACCTAAATTCAGCTTCTTTGGTAAGCAATGTGTACAAAGGACTAGCAATTTGACTAAAATTTTGAATAAAGCATCTATAGTATCCAGCATGTCCTAGAAAAGATCTTACATCTTTTTTATTTAGGAGTAGGTAGTGTAAGTATTACCTTAACTTTAGTTGGGTCCTGTAATACCCCAAAAATGGGCTATAAGTTCATTAACATTTGAATATCAGCAAATCAAATGAAATCGACATCAAAGTCCTAATCTAAGGCACATCTAAACATCATCGAATTATAATTGATTGTCTTAAATTCTACATCGGGGAATATTCTTAGTAATATTCCTAATCATCATAATTATCTTTAATTTTATAATTATTTGGCAATAAATCACATTTATCCTAAAGTTTGATTAATTGAATATTTTCATATTTAATTAATTAGATTTAATATTTGCCACTTAATTGTGTAATTAAATTTAATTATATCTATTATTAATTGTATTATTTAATTTTGACAATAAATCTAATATCATATGAATAATTGATTAAATTCTTATTTAATTAATTAAAGCAAGTTGTCATTATTTAATAATATAGTTTTTAATAAAAGTTTGATTAAATAATTGATTAACCCATAAATCAATTGTTTTATTTTTAAAAGCAGTTAAGTTGAGCATAAATCACTTTATTATTAAATTAATTCATAAATAAAACATGCACAATCATAAAAGCAGACAACTATCAATTATCAATTAAAGCTAAACTCTATTTTGAGTTAATCTCTGCTTTTGCATGTTTTTGTGGATTAAATTATTTGTTATTTAAAAATAACTCAAAAATCAACCTGAGTTATTTGAGTGATTTA
Organism: Chamaecyparis obtusa; assembly: GCA_027943335.1. NCBI lineage: Eukaryota > Viridiplantae > Streptophyta > Pinopsida > Cupressales > Cupressaceae > Chamaecyparis > Chamaecyparis obtusa. The sequence goes on from BSBK01007311.1 coordinate 567,335, forward strand.
TGGCTTTTTTTCATGCACCTCCAAAGCCTTGGATTTCTATAAAAACAAGGCTCATCTCTTCATAACTCATCTCTCAATCATCTTGCAAATTGCAAACTTACTCTACAGGAATCATAGCATATCAGATTTGGAGAATTTGCACAATTGGAGCTTGAAAGAATCAACTTGCGAATTCAAAGCTTTGTGAGATCAATTTCAATTGCATAGCTTTTATATCTTAGCATAGAATTTCATATTTTTCATATCATAGCATAGAATTTCATAGCTTTGCATATCATTGTTAGATAGATCAATTCATAGCATATCAATTTCATATTAGCATAGATTCATATCAATTTTTATCATTCTTATTGCATAGAAAATATCAAAAATCTAGATCAATTGCATTCAAATCCTTCATTTAGGTGTCGTCTAGGTCACTGATCTCGATTACAATCTGAGAACATCAATCTCGCACCTATTAGAAGGTAGTAAATCACTTGGTTACATAGTTTTCAATTTTGCACGATTTCAATTTTTGCTAACCTCTAATGTTTTACTGAGTGTTGTGTCTACAGATTAGGTACAACTTTCACACACACAGGTGCACTTGAATTCCTGCTACTGAAATGAAATGCCCAAGTACCACTCCTTCCTGCATCATCATAAAACATTTCTCACTATTAAGGGATAGATTATGATCCTTACACTGGATTAGTACCTTTTCAAGATTCTTCAAATCCTCTTCAAATGTCACTCCAAATGTTCTAAAGTCCTCCATATAGTCATGTGATATGTAAGCAAAAATACTAATTACAACTCTTTGAAACATTGTTGGAGCATTACACAATCCAAAAGGTGGAACTGAATATGCATATGTCCCCCATGGACATGTGAACGTAGTCTTCTCCTAATCCTCTAGAGCAATAGTTATCTAATTGTACCCACTATATCCATCAAGAAAGGAATAATACTTCTTACTGGCCAAAGTATCAAGTACTTGGTCAATGAATGGTAATGGAAAGTGATCTTTCTTGGTAGCTTTGTTTAGCTCCCTATAATTCACATAGATTATCCATTTACCCCTCTTTTTGGGTACTATAACCAAAGGTGATACCCATTTACTATCAGATATAGCATATATAAAGCCAACATCTAATAGCTTTTGCAATTCAGTTTTGACTATCTCCCTTAATGTTGGGTTAATCCTTCTTTGAGGTTGACGAAGGGGTAGGCTTCCTTCATTGATATATATCCTGTGAGTACATAGTGTAGGGCTTAATCCCTTCATGTCCCCATAGTCCCATGCAAAGGCTTTCTCATGTGTTTGCAGTAGTTTGGTTAGTTGCTCCATTTTTTGTGAAGGCAACTTATTATTCACATGGAGATTATGACCTTTAGAAAGCTCAACAGTAGTTGTAAGGTCAAGCATGGATACTTCAGGGATAGGACTTGTGTTTACTTCATTAGGTAGCAACTGGTGGATAATATTGGGTTATGGAGGTAACACATAATTCTCAAAATTATCTACATATGTGTTTAACTCTAACACAGAATTCTCAGATACATCTTTAATTATAACACAGTCATTATTAAGGATGCTCTGAATGACTTCATCTTCCTCTTGTAGCTTTAGAAATGATTGCCTATGTAACATCATGAGCTAAACCACATAATTCAGTTCTTCTTCTCTATCTCCTAAGTCTGGCCATATAGGTGTACTCAAATCTGACTACGGTTGAGATGGAGGATACAATGCTAGTTTCATAGTGGCTTGCCCATTTGAAATTGTCATGTTTCCTGATCTACAACTTATGTTTGCATCAATTTTTGCTAACCATGGATGTCCTAGAATAACAAGGTAACAAAAAAGATTAACCTTTGGTGAGAGGATCATGAAATCGGTAGGGTACTCCCAAGAATCTAAGGCAACTATTATGTCTTCTATCATTCCATCAAGGGTAACAATAGAGCTATCTGCTAATTGCAATATTGTTGGAGTAGCTCTCAACCCTTCAATACTCAGTTTATTCATAGTATCCTTAGTCATTACATTAATGGTAGCACCTAAGTCTATTAATGCATTTTTGATAGACTGGCCATTAATGATGATATTCACAACTAGACTCCCTGGATCATAATATTTTGGTATTACCAATTTTCTTAGAATGATATCAGCCAATTGTCCTATAACATGAACTGTTGTAGGATCATTTTTCTTTCTTCTAGGCTTTTTAAGACAAGCTTCTTTTATTGCTTTTTCATAAACTAGAACATCTTTTATTGCTTGAAACAGGGGAATCTAGACATGCATGTTCTTAAGCTAGTCAATGATATCAAATGGTTGGTCTTCTTTTGGTATGGCCTTATCCATGGTGTGCCTCTAAGGAAAAGGTGGTTTAACTGATGTATAAGCATTAGCTTAGTTGGGAACATTTTTTGATGCAACAATATTTGGAAAATCATTATCTAGAATCAGTACTAATGCTATAGGAAGGTCTGGCACTTCAGTGATAAGGGGTGGTTCAGGTTTCAGCAAGGTAGTACCTGATCTTAGGTGTATATCAGCTATATCAAGTGCATAGGTAGGGTACTACTGAGCATCGATAGCATACATTTGTTGCTATGGCTATTGACTGTTGGGATTTAGTTGAGGTTGAGTAGGTAATTGCATCTTCTTTTGAGGACCTGCATTTGCAGGTGGGGGCATTATTGTAGGTATATTTGTTGGAGGTGGTAGAGGTGGATATCCAGGATTTGGATTAGGCCATTGCTGGGGTCCTCTCCACTGGTTAGTGGGCTACCAATTCCCTTGTGGTTCTCGCCATTAGTTTGGAAATTGTGACCATTGAGGTTGCTATGGATGATACCATTGATTCTGTTGATTATTTGGCCAAGTATTATTCCAAGTGAGTTGATTATACTGTGGAGGACTTTGGACATTCTGGTTTTGCCATTGACTATTATAAGGACTTGAAATTTGTAATGGGTCTTGAGGCATACCTTGTCTCGTGGCCCATGGCTGATGTTGAAAAACAAAGAATACTTGCTTGTCCTATCCTTCTATCTTCAAGTATTTAGTTGGAAGATGTTGATTCTCTAGGTTTGCAACCAATTTGCATTGACAATCCTTCTTTTGTTTGTGGCAATTAGGACAGTATTCAGCCAGTTGCACCTTTGCATCTGCATGTTTATTCTTAGTGGTCATTGTACATACTAAAATGGTGTACTTATATGAACCATTACATGCAAGGTTGCTCAAGAATGAGGCCTCACAAAGTGGCTCATAGCTCTCTATGCATGGAGTTGCAAGGAACTATGATGTATTTGCTCTCAGCTAGAGCTACAAGCTTGTGACCTTGCTAGTCAACCACACAATGAGAGATTCAAATGAGGACAAGGGCAAGAGTGCCAATATCCTCAAGAATCACTATGAAAATGCAATGCAAACTAGTCTAAAGAAATGAAAATGCAATGCAACTAAGCTAGGAAATAGAAAGAACAAGTATTACAAATCCCTCCTATTAAACTATGTGAAGTTATGCTATTGCATGAAAGGAAATCTAAGCTATGAGAGTCATGAAAATGAAACTATTATGTAAGAATGTAAACTAAACTATGAAGCAAATGAAGAAATCTAAGGTAAGATGCAACAATGATCTCTAAAAAGCTTCAAAGTCCTCAAGGATTCTTGTAGCATAAGGTTAGCATAAAACGTGATGTCCAAATGAAGGAGAGAGCTTTCCTTTTATAAGAAATGCAAAGGAGTGGACCATTGAGATTAAGAGGCAAAAGTCTTAATCGGTGGTGGAGCTTAAAAGAGGAGCGATCTGTGTGCACAAGTATCCTCCAATAGGAATTGACTTTGTGTTCATGTGAGACAAAAGTGCTTTTTTCCTTTTTTGTAAAATAGGAATAATGCTTTATTTGTGCAACTTAGGACAAGAGGAAAGGTGGGGCTTTTTATTTAATCCAAAGGGGAGGAAATATGACCTTTTAATCAAATAAAGACTTAGGATAAAATGGTTAGCCCATAGGATAAAAATCCAATACATGATTGAAATTAAGACTTGATCAAGAAATTGATAATGTTGAAAATATTGATTATTGATAAAACTGATTCAGGATTGATAAATTGAAGAAATGGGGCCCAAAGTCTAGGCAACCATTTTTGGGTGCATACATTTTCCCCTCTTTGACTAATGTGTGATCGATTTGGGAACACATGCAGTCAAAGAAGAATTGAAATGTGAGATTGATTTGGGATCACAAAACAACTCAGATGTGAGGTCGATTCGAGATCACATCCGGACAAACATAGACAAAGGCCTTTGAACATGAGGTCGATTCGGGATCACATTCAAAGTAAGAGATAAGAATCTCAAATTTGAGCAAAAGCTCACAAAAGATGTCTGAATCAGGAGAATCAAGAGAATCAAGGATGCGAATCCCATAGATACTGCCCCCTCGGAATTGAAATTGAAATCAGATAGAGAGGAACAACAAACTGATAAAGATTTGATCAAATCATAATGAAATCACAATTGAAGGTAAGGGTCAATAGGTTAACCATTAGGCAATGAAACATGCCCCAGCGAGGAAGTAGAAGAATAGAAATAAAAGACTAGAAATAGCGTGAATGAAAGACTAGAAAATGTGAGACATGGAAGGAAGAAATTCCATCGGAAATCAAATTATGCCTCAAAAGGTCAGTCAACTACGCAGAAGGAAGAGAAAAATTTTGAAACACGAGTTTGACTACCAAGATGACCTCAGATTTTGATTTTGAGTCTGAAAATAGATCCAGGACATTGAAATTAGGTAGGGGTGCAATTTTCACGCAATTCCAATGGGTTTTGAAATTCGGTCAAAAAGTCAAAATGCTATATAAGGGGTGAAAATGTCATTTTCAAAAATCATTTATCTTTGATTAATTTGAGAATTTTGAGAGCTCTGAGAGAGAAAATGGCATAGCAGGTAGGAGTTCCCATCCACAGGCATCGATTCGAGCACGCCTGGTTGCACAACCAGCCACCACACTATCCTGCCCCGGTACATTTTCAAAAAACTCATTGTTTTGAGTCATTTAATACATTTTAAGCACGTTTTTAAAATTTTAAATTTTCAAATTTTTTTAGTTTAGGTGAGATATCGCGTGATACTTTAGAAGTATCGTGCCCTTTGGGGAGAAATATCGCGCAATACTTCATGAGTCTCCCAAGTATCGCTCGCGTATAGACACCAGTATCGTACGATACCGGGTGAACTATCACGCGATACTGGGTGAAGTATCGCATGACCAAAGGTATATCGCCCTGCTATAGAAAGAAGTATCGCGCAATACTTGTTCCAAAAGCAGTATCGCCTAAGGGAAAAATTTGAATTTTTAAGTATTTGTAAGCAAAAATGACATGGGTCTAGACAAGTTTACATTTTTAGAGATGTGTTAGACTGATTTTGGGACATCCATCATGATATGTTCTAACAACTGGCTTGGTTTAATGGCTTGCAGGAGGTTCTTTTGGCGCTGATCATTAGAGTGTTGAAGGTGACTAGGTTGAGGTGTGTCCGAGATCTAGATGATCTAGGCAATGCTGACATTAGGACCATGGGGTTCAAGTATTTATTGAGACTCCCAGACATCTAAGCTTACCATGGGTTGTTGACTACACTTTCCAAGAGATGGCATAGCGAGCACAACACCTTCCATCTTCCCACAGATGAGGCATCCATCATGCTAGAGGATGTCTACAGGATCCTACGAGTGCCATGTCATGGGGAGCTGGTAAGTATAATCATGTTTTTAGATATAATCACGTAAAATGTAATGTTTCCAAAGGATGAAAACTGACATGATTCATGTGATGGCATAGGTATACTATGATCAGGATGTGACTGAGGGGCGATGGATGATCCAGGAGATGTTCCAGGATGTGACTATCCTTGATTGGCATGTCAACTGGGAGCGGCTGCTAGAGGATTTCGGTAGGGATTTTCTGGTGCCATGTATTGTGGCATCTATCATTTCATAGATCTTGATGACTGATCGCAGTCAGAAGGGATTCCCACTCGGATGGGCTAGGCTACTGATTGACTTGGTAGATAGACCTCATTGAATGGCATGGGGACCAGCCATTCTTGCAGAGATGTATCATGAGCTACACGAGATTATGTATAGGGATAGCTGGTCATGGGCTTGCGGTGCCATCCTAGCACAGGTGTGGGCTTGGGAGCACATTTTTTTGATGCGCCTGAGGGTTCAGCCGAGTGAGAGGAGATACCCATATATATATAGATATATGGGTTTCATATCACATGCTCATACAGGGGATGTGACATACTATAGGAGGATCTTGGATGAGATGGCTTCTTTCACATGGAGGCCATACAGGGATGTTGAGGCATGGGGAGATGCAGATGATGAGTTGAGTTACATGCTATGCACTTAGCCACTGGTAGGTCAACATGCAGAGATAGTCAAGAGATTCTGCATCACTTAGGTATGGTGACAGTTTGGGAGGTAGCAGCGGGTCTCGACAGAGACTACTATATATGCCAGATCTAGGGATGAGGAGGGACATGGGTGGCTACCCATGTTAGACTACCAGCAGGTGATTGTAGAGATAGCTAGTATTAGGAGCAAGCCCTAGGAGTATCACCCAAATGTGGCAAATGCAGGGGCTGATGCAGCATATAGGGCAGAGCGGTGGAGGATGTCGTTCCTTTGGTTCACTATACCAGATGCATGGGTTACCAGCACAGGGGGGGATGGAGGTGATGACGGGGGGGATGGAGGAGATGGAGGAGATGGAGGAGACGGCAAGAGGGGGAGATGGAGGAGGATGGAGAGAGGGGAGGGATCCAGATCAAGTGGCCAGAAATAGTCATGGGGATAGAGGTCAATGATGCTAGAGGATGAGGTGAGACTAGCTCGCTGACAGGCAGAGGCACAGTAGGATCAGCCCGCAGGTGGGGATGATCTGAGAGCAAGGATACAAGCTCTTGAGGCTGAGATATTGCAGCTCAGGATTACTATAGTAGTGAGAGAGCAGTAGCTCATGGATCAACAGGCAGAGACAGAGTGACGAGAGAGAGCCTTACAAGTTTCCCTGGCAGAGAGACAGAGAGAGGTAGCACGAGCTGCATATTATTATGGCCTCTACATTCAGGCAATCCCAGAGGATCAGAGAGTGTCATCATACTTTGCAATAGTGGGTAGATCAGATGTAGTCCCTGATCCAACACCACCTCCGCCAGCACTAGGACATGAGGGTGGCAGTTAGTCTTAGGTTTAGGGTTAGATGTTGTTAGATATTTAGACATATCTTGAGACATTGATCCAGATTTTGGGATCCCACATTGTAGATTGTATCATGACAGTGGTGTATATATGAGATTACTGGATGTTCAATATATCATGTGTTTATGTCTCACTTATGATGGATGTATCAGTTTATATATATTGTCTTGTCATTTTGCTCAAAATGTTTATGTACATGCTTATGTATGTTCTCTCTTATAGATGTATGTTTGATTCTCATGTGTATGATATAGGCTCATGTTTCTGAAAATGATAGTGGTGATATAGATATGATGATATGATTAACCCCTTGTGATGAATAGGAACAGGTTCGAGATGAAAAAGATGAGTGAAAGACATGATTGAGAAGAAGTGCAGTTGACTAATAGGTCCACGTAAGATGAAAAGGAGAGCTCTCTCCATATGCAAGATGCAAAACTAAACTAACATGAACCTAGGAATGCAAGCTACTATGAAAAGTGGTTGACTTGCAAGGTCATAATGCTTATAGACATCTAATTATCATCATCGAGCTTTAGGTAGCACCATAAGATCATACAATGCACACCAGTATGACTATGTGAATCTGAATATGATCTATATCAGATAGAATGTGAAAATCCCACCTAGGCACCAAAGACGTGTAGGTCAAGATGACTAGTGCAGTGAGATTACCTAATTTTTGTTATGGCGAGATTATGCTTGTATCAAGACACATGAAAGTCAGGATAGCTAGAAGCATGCACTCACAAAACAGTCAAGGATAATACCTTGTCAATCCATAGTGTCAAGTAAGACCAGCATAAATGCTCATGACGGTTAGGATCAACAAAATATACCCATAAGCGGATAAAGAAAGAAAAAATGTTCTCATACCCTCAATCTTCTAGCTGTGCATCATCGAAAATGTCTCAGGGAGAGACCACTCATCAAATAAATCCTCATAGATAGCACATAAAGAAAAATATAAAGTCAACATATCTCAAGCGAGTTGATTGTTTAAGTGCGTGTGTGTTAGTCATAGAGTCAGACTCTGATCATCACATCTGCAAATGAGAAATATCACATCAAACTTAGACTATTAGGTAAGACATCTGATAAGTGTTAAGAAACACTTGACGCAAGGGTAGTGTTGAAAAATATAGTTTGGGGTGATGTTGAAAAACACCTGTTGGGAAATGCCCCAAGAGACAAACACACCTAAAGGACCAATGCTAACAGTTATGCCCCCAAGACAAAGACAAAGACTAATTCCAGACTAAGCCAAATAAGGTCAAGGCATGATGGAAAGTGGCTAGGTGTCGAGGATGTATGCTAAAAGACAAGGGTGCAAAGGCCTCAAGTAGCGCCTGTTTCCAGGTTTTCACCACTTGGAGATTTTTTTTTAATTTTTTCTTTTTTTGTATTTTTGCTACCAAGGCGCCTATTGCTAAGTTTTCACCAAGGCACTTTTTCTATTTTTATTTTTTTAAAATTTTTGCTTTTTTTTTGTATTTTTTTAAGGACTTTTTATACTTTTTATACTTTTTAGGATTTTTTCAACATCATATATCAATTTTTTTGGTATTTTTTTTAGGATCATAAAATATGTACAAAAGATGCCCCCAGATAGAAATGGGCATTAAGGGTAGAACTTCTTGAGGTGCAAAATGTTGATGGGATCAGGGAGTTGTTCTCCATCTGGGTCTGACAGTAAATATGCACCTGTACCAAAAGCAGTTGTGATGACATATGGTCCAAGCTAGTTAGGTTCAAACTTACCCTTTTGTTCTCTGTTCTATTGGTTCTTAGGGTTCTCTCGCAAAACAAGATCACCTATTTGAAATTCTCTAGGGTGAACCTTCTTGTTGAATGCCTTGGACATACGCTTCTGATACACTCTCATATGATCAAAGGAAGCCTTACACTTCTCATCTAAAAGTTCTAGTTCCTGTAACCCCATGGCGCGGTAATCCTCATCTGTTATCAATCCTTTGAGTGAGACTCTGAGTGATGGGATCTCTACTTCTAAAGGTAATACCACTTCAGCACCATAGGTAAGGGCAAAAGGCGTGGCTCCTATAGGTGTACGAATGCTTGTTTTGTAAGCCCATAGTGCTGGATTGATTTGCAAGTGCCAATCCCTACCCTTCTTGTGCACTGTCCTATGAAGAATTTTAAGAATGGTTTTATTAGAGGCTTTTGCCTGTCCATTTCCCTATGTTAATTTTAGACTTCTTGCATAAATGCTTTAGGTCCTTGTTCTTGAATTGACCTCTGTTATCAGTGATATTCTTAGAAGGCACTCCAAATCGGCAAATAATATGATTCAAGATGAATAAAGAGATAGTCTTCCCTGAAGCAACAGAAAGTGGCACAGCTTCTACCCATTTTGTGAAGTAGTCAGTGGCAGTAATAATGAACTTATGTCCACCTAATGAGTTGGGATGAATCTACCCAACTAGATCAAAGGTCCAGCGCTGAAATGGCCAATGAGAAACAGAAGGAATCAGCTCCCTACCTGGAGCATGAATCAGGTTGCCATGTTTCTGATATTTTTCATAAGACTTAGCAAAGGCTACTGCATCTATCTGCATCATGGGCCAATAATACCCTACCCTAAGCAACTTTCAGGCCATGGCAAGACCATTAGAATGTCCACCACAAATGCCCTCGTGGATGTCAACTAACACTTGGTCAGATTCCTCCTTTTCCAAGCACCTAAGGAGCGTCCCATCTAAACCCCTCCTATATAAATCACCAGAGATAAGGGTGTGGTGAGAGGCATTATGGATGAGGTTTTGGCATTCAAAATGGTTGAATGTGTCAGGGATGATGCCATCACGAAGATATGAATAGATAGCACCATATCGGGAAGACTCATGTGTGACAAGGGTACAAATGACATGGCTTTCAGATGAGTCAAATATGGGATGGTGTAGCTCTTCCACCAGGAATTCAAATCTTGATTCATGTTGTTCCAACTGAAGGAGTGAAGCTAATGTGGCCATAGCATCTATATCTTTGTTCTATGTCCTAGGGATCTGTTGAAATGTCACAAATGTAAAGTAACGTTTCAATGAGTCAACCATCTTTTTGTAGGGTATCAATTTATCATCTTTGGTGTGGTACTCCTCATTGACTTGGTTGATGATTAACTGGGAATCCCCAAAGACATGTAGCTTAGTTATGTTCCATTCTATAGCCATTCTCAATCCATTGGTTAAAGCTTCATATTCAGCAATATTATTTGTACATGGGAATAAAAGTTTGTAAGACTTTGGAATGTTGTACCCATGTGGAGAAACAAATAATACTCCAACACCTGATCCATTTTTCATGAGGGAACCATCAAAGAACATTTTCCAAGTGTGAGTAGTCATATACAAGATGTGTTTATCTGGGAATTCCACTTGAACAGGCATGCTATCCTGAATTGGGAAATCAGCTAATTGGTCAGCAATAGCTTGCCCTTTTATGGCCTTCCTTTCAACGTACTCTATGTCGAATTCAGTTAAGACCATCATCCATTTAGCAAGTCTGCCCATGAGGGTAGCCTTACTAAGCAAGTACTTAAGAGGATCAATTTTTGCAACCAAATGTATAGTATGAGCAAGCATATAGTGTCGCAACTTTTGAGAAGCAAACACCACTGCAAGACAAGACTTCTCAATGTTATTATAATTGATCTCATAAGACACTAGAGTACGGCTAATATAGTAGATGGCCTATTTTTTCCTAGTATCATCTAATTGAGCCAACAATGCCCCCAAGGAAGACTCTATTGCTGAAATGTATAAAATCAATGGTCTCCCAGGAATAGGCGGCATCAAAATTGGAGGATTAGCTAAATACTGTTTTATTTGATCAAGGCTCTTTTGGCAATCCTCATTCCATACAAAAGAAGCACCTTTATGTAGCATCTTATTAAAGGGTTGTGCTCTATCTACCAGCTATGAGATAAACCTCCTAATTGACTGGAGTCATCCCTGAAGACTTCTCATCTGACTAATGTTTCTTGGAGGTGGCATGTCTAAAATTGCTTGGACCTTTTTGGGATCAACCTCTATACCTTTTGCTGATATTATAAATCCTAAAATTTTGCCTGAGGTGACACCAAATGCGCACTTCTTTGGATTCAATCTGAGTTGAAACTATTCCATGCGATCGAGAATTACTTCCAAATTGGGAAGGTGTGCATCCCTTTTTCTTGATTTAGCCAAAGTATCATCCACATAATCTTCCATGTTCTTATGCATCATATCATGAAAAATTGTGGTCATAGCTCATTGGTATGTTGCTCCTGCATTCTTTAACCCAAATGGCATGATGTTCTAGCAATAGGTTCCCCATGCACATGTGAATGTTGTTTTCTCTTGGTCTTCGGGAGCTATTTTAATTTGATTATATCCTGAGAAACCATCCATTAGAGAGTATATCTCATAGCCCACTATCATGTCCACTATCATGTCAATGTTTGGAAGTGGAAAATCATCCTTTGGGCATGCTTTGTTTAAATCTCTAAAATCTGTGCATACATGAATGGACCCATCATGTTTGGAAACTGGTACTATGTTTGAGATCCATTCTACATAGTCGATGGCTCTGATGAATCCAGCTCTCAAAATTTTTTCTAATTCTGCTTTGACAAGGAGAGCTACATGTGGATGCATTTTTCTGAGTCTCTGTTTCACAGGTTTGACTCCCAGAGCTATGGATAAGTGATGCATTATAAGATTTGTGTCAAGCCCTAGCATGTCTGAATAAGTCCATGCAAAATTAATTTTCTTCTTTTGTAAGAATTGTATATATGCCTTGGTTTCTTCTTCTGATAAAGACTGAGCAAGATGAATTATTTGAGGAGCTTCTTCTGTGTTCAAATTAACTAGTTTTGTTGGCTCAATCAATACTGATGATCTATCTTGAAAATAACTTGGCAAGTTATTAAGTACCCCATCCTTAGGTGCCTCAAAGAGGTTTTCACCCTTAGATACGTCATCTCTTTTTACTATTTTTGGTTTTGATACTGCCACAAAGTGGTTTTCGCCATCAGACCTATTTTTCTTTCTTTCTTTTTCTTTTATTTTTAAACTGAGGTACTTAATATCAGGCTCTGTCATACTTGTTGTTGGTTCACTGGTGGAAGAAGCCACGGGTTTAAGAGCATTCAGATAGCAGGCAAGTTCATAGTCATTCTGAAAAGTGAGGAATCTAGGCTCTTGATGGCGCTGAGACTAGTCAATTAGGTCATAATGAACAAGGGGTAGGTCAATGACTGGTTCAATGTTATTTATGTGAAAGGTGTTATCTCTGGTGTCCATATAATTGGAATCCATCAAGTCCTCTCCTAAGATACCCAAATTAGGACTCATCCTACCAAATGAAGCGTCATCCACTAAGGCAATTTGAGGAGTACAATCCTCTAGTCCTATACTAAGCTCATTGGCCGCATTAGGTTGGGTACTATAAGTATGGACAACATCCATGTCCAAATCAACTGTTACATCTGAAAGTGAGTCCCATTCGTACTCATGTGAGTCTGTGTCTGAATCATCATTTGGGCCTCATGATGTAGAAGCGTCAAGGTTGGGAAAGGTTTCCCCTTCTCTAATGCTAGCATTGTTACTATGCGTCGTAGCTAGGATAGCCACATTGTCCATTGTCAATCTAGCATTCATATAGTCACTATCTATTGCAGTTGGGATAGTAGGACCATCAAGTATCAAATCTTTTGAATCTCCCCAAAGAAGATTTGTTGAAGGCACCCAATCATCAGACATGTCTTGTTGATTAGAAAGATTAGGTGTGTAGCCTGAATCACTATCATTGTCCATCGCAGCTGGGATAGGGACACCTTTCTTCTTCTTATTTTCAAAACCTAAGCCAACTGTTGACTTATTCTTTCATCCAAAAAAGGCATGGTCAAGAGGCTCAGCTTTAGCATCCAACCTATGGCTAAGGGGACCATATCCTGGATAACCCATATTCTTAACCAACGTATACCCTCTCCCATAAGCTTTAGGTGAAGGAGCAAAGCTCTCATTGTGTTGGTATTTTTCCTCATGATAGATCTAGTCCCTTACGGCAACTTCCTCTTTCTCTTCCTGAATAGGAACCAAAGACTCAACAAACTTTCTGAATAATGTCATTGCTGATGATGAAGGTTTCATATTTGGTGATGGTTTCCCATAAGACCTAGGAGAGATCGACATTTTTGCAAAAGAATCGATTTTATAATCTCCCATCCCAAGATCTATGGTCTTAAACTTCTGCTTGCATTGTTCAAGGGAAATACTAGGGCTGTTAGCTTCCCTATTCAAAGGTACATGTGATCCAACAGAAATGTTATTAACTGACAAAGCACTATCTCCAGGTATGCAAATTTCTACACTATTATGGGGAAACTTAACACACTGGTGATACATTGATGGGACTGCTTGCATTTCATGAATCCATGGCCTACCTAGCAAAATGTTGTAGGCTAAAGGACCAACATCAACAATTTGAAATAAGATGTCCTTTTCTACTGGACCAATGTGGATAGGCAAAACGGCCAATCCCTTAGAACTTCTTTCTGCTTCATCATGTGCTTTGATTTTGATCTTTTTCCTTGTGTCAATGACTTCTTCAGAATATCCTAGAGCCTTCAACAAACTCATGGTACAAATATTGAGCCCCGCACCCCCATCTATCAATACACGCCTGACACGGGTTTTATGAATCATGACTTCGATGTGTAAGGCCAAGTTATGTGGGTGACTGATGGATTTGTCATCTTCTTCTGAGAAGGTGAGGTAATGAGGGCTAGCCAAATGGTTGACCATATTCTAGAATTGATCAATATCTAAGTTGTTAGGGACACTGGCTACTCGCAAAGCATCCTCAAGGACATGCTTGTGCTTAGGGGACAATTATAAAAGTTCAAAAATAGATATCTGTGCTAGTGTATATTTTAATTGGTCAATAAGGTTATAATTGGAATCAAGACCAACAGAAGATTTAGGAAGAACACCCTTGGACATGGGCTGCTTAGACTTGCTAGAGCTAGGACCTCTGATAATAATGGGAGCTTGAGCTTGACCCCTAGTGACAACATTGAGAGATTGGGGCATCCTTCGTGAGTGAGGACCTCTTAGTACCACAAAGGGTCCTTCATCAGACCTTGGAGTTGAATCCACATCATATCCATAAGGATCTTTCCCTCTCATCATGTTGATATTATCATTAGCCACTTCAAGCATATTGATAACATTTTCAGCATTGGTGTAGGCATAGTTGATAGCAACTTTGCCCTGCTTGTTGTTAGAATTTTCTCCCTTCTCATATTTGGGCAAGGGTTCTTTAAAAGCCTTATGATCCGCATTAGTAGTTAAACCATCAACTTGTAATCACCCACTTTCAATGAGGTCTTGGACAAGATGTTTAAGCCTAAAATAATTTTCTATATCATGTTCAATTCCATTATGGAAGACACAAAAGGCTTTCTCATCCCACCAATGAGGTTTAGGATCGAGTATGCGGTGCTTAGCAGGATCCTAAGGTTGCACCAAATTATGAGCAATTAGTGTCTTGAAAATGTCTGCATAGGAGTCCCCAAGTTTGGTGAATTGTCTCTTTTCCTTCTTACGTTTCCCTTGATACTTGGGTTTGTTCTCTTGTTGTCCTAAGGACGCTTGTAGCTTCATGGCTTGTACCGCATTGGAGAGATTAAGAACTCCTTCATTCTTAGGTGGTGGTGAGTCAACAACTTCATCATTGACCACCTATTTATTCTTATTCCAATAGGAGTTCTTTTTGTCCTTATAACCATTATTGTTGTTGTTGTGGCCATTGTTGTTAGTAGTTGATTTAGTCAAAATTCCTTGTTCTTTTAGGACATCCTCTATGCGACATGCCACTTCTACCATGGTATCAAAAGAATTAAATGGTATCTTTCTTACCTCATATCTTAATTCTGGCACTAAGTTACTCACAATGATGTCTATTCTTTCCTCCTCAGGAATTGTCCTTGGATATTTTGAGCACAAACGTCTCCACCTTTGTAGGAAAGTGACAAAAGGTTCTCCTTGATTTTGTTTAAGCTTGCACAAATCAACATTGTGACCGACCTTGATAGATTATAAGAAAAATTCTGAACAAATCTTTGGATGAGTTCTTTAAATGACTTTACTGGAGGAGTAAGGTTGGTGAACCACTCCATGGCTTGACCTTTGAGACTCCTTGGAAATAATCTCATCAAGTAGGAGTCTTCATGATGAAAAGAAAAGCTCATTATGTAGAATTGTCAAACATGGTCATGAGGGTCACCAATGCCATCATATTTGTCATAGGTTGGAAACTCAACTTTCTTAGGGAACTCATCCAACACCACACTCTTGTCAATCGGGTTGGGACATATGGAGTCCAAATTAAATGTGCTCTTAGGAGCCCTCATCCTTTCTATATCCTTCTACATTTGTATGATCACCTCATTGGTTGAAGGATTATGTTTCTTAATCTTTTGGTGGATGTCAAAATCATATGGAACTTTAGCACCCTTGTTGATGAGGCTTTCTAGGAATTGATCCTTGTTTTGTTCCACATATCGTTCTACATATGCTTGAAAGGATGGTTCTTGTTGCATAGTCATAAAATCCATATGATCAAATTTGGCATAAATTCCTCCATGTTGTGAGCCATGATGTGCTTGTTGGGAGTGTTTCTTTGAATGTCTATGAGGTGATCATCTCCTATGATGATCATATCTTGAAGCCCTTCTTCCTCTAGGGCTCGGGGATCATGAGGGTGTCCTTGATCTTCTTCTAGGACTTGGTGAAGGGGTAGATGGGGATGAGTTGGTCCCACTATTGGTTCCCCTCCCATTGAATCATCTTTGGAGTTGTTGTGTATAAAGTCTATCTTCTTCTTCTTGGGTGACTCTCTTCCTTATGTCCAATAATGCACGTTCCTCTTCTTCTAGTTGTCTAAATTTCTCTTTTTTAGCAGCTTGTTCATCCAAATAGGCTTGCTTCTCCCTCTCAATGCTTTTCAATCTTGTATTTTCATATTGAGAGGTATCTTTAAGTGGAGAGGATGGTCTCGAATGCCTTATTGCATTGGCTACATTTATGTGGTGATCACTAGATTCATTGTTTTGGTCCTCATGTTGTGACCCTGAATCTGAGTGAGTTTGCTTATGATGTCTCTCGGCTCATTGGTGAGCATCAAAATACCTTGCATTATTGGGAGGTGACCTGGGTGGACTAGCATGAGAAGAACCACCGTACTCTCTCCTATGCCGTTGGAAGATATCCTCAAGAGTTTGATTCATGGCTTCTCTTTGTTGTCGAGTGAAAGTGTAACTCATGTCCATGCTTGATGAAAGTGGTACAAAAGAGGTGCTCACTTCACTAGGATTAGCTTTTGGATTAAAATAAACTTTAGATTCACTCTTAGGTGATTGATCAAAAAGGGGTCATTTTCCCTTATGCTGTTGATGAGTCTTAACTAGTGGTAATTGGCTAAAGGCAATAGGGGGTCACTTCCCTTGATTGACTTGGTACCTTGTTGTAACTGACATGAAAGAAAGATACTCTCAATGATAAGATGACTTCTCAAAGTGTCAGCACCAAACTAGGATAATCAAAGTTTTCTATTGTCCAAAGACAAATGAAAAGATAGAAAAGGGGCTTTACCAACACTGTCAAAGAGGTGCTTCAAATCAAAGGGTGACTACCCTTGCACTTTTGAACCAGGAGGTTGGACTAGGCCAAAGTATAATTGAAATTGAGATTTAAATGAAAGCGATTTGGACAATAAGAGCACTAAAAATTTTCCAAGAAGGTAGCTGACAATCCTAGAGATGGACCTTGGCACCAAGAATGGCCTTCTAATTCGACAATTATTCCCAAAGTGATTTCATAAATCAGATGATGCTAACCCAGAGGACTAAAACCATAAATTTAGAGTCAAGATAGGTCTCAAATGACAGAGCAAGAAGCTTACTCCAAGACCTAACCTGACTAATAGAAATTGAAACTGATCAGATTTGCAGTACGACAAAAATTAACCAGGTGATATACTCCAGGCTACCAAGGTGATACACCCATAACTGGGTGATACTTCACCTTATACCAGGTGATAGACCTCACAATAGCCGGGCGATAAACACTAGGCAGGTCGGGTGATAGTCTATGCGGGGTGAACTATCGCGCGATATTTCCTCTCAAAGAAGGCGATACTTCTCAAACCTGTGAAGTATCACGTGATATTTCACTCTAAAGGACGCAATACTATTACAAAATTGCTTAACTCTTGACCAGAACTGTGTAAAATTTGCATTTTTTGGGTCTGTTTGGTCAAACATTTTGGTCTGAGGGTTGATGTTTTCAATTTCAATCACAATATCAGTAGAATTTTGATAGGTTTGCAAACAGTGAGGGATCAAACATGTCTCAAACACTTGAAACAAGGGCAAAAGAAACCTTGCCAAGACAAACACTTGTGATATCATAATTGAAAAAGCACCTTATGAATGCTATCGATTGTTTGTATGTAAGAACATTTACACTGGCATCACACAACTGAAGACAATTCAAGAAAATCTATCCTAAAAAGGTCAAGGCTCAATGCTTACCAACTTAGCCCACAACTTGATGCCCCCTTGCCTCACACCATGTGGTTACCCATGAGAGATATTGGCTTTGTCGTGGAAGTGTCAAACGACACAACCAAAGGGACACATATGGTGAGTATCTTAAGGCGATCTGGGTAAACCACTTGGATCAATCCTTGCACTAAGAAGATAAGAAGCTAAACAAGGTGGCTTCTATCTAATGGTTCTTAATAAGGGCTTCTATTCACAACACCCCTCTTGCTCCTCATAAAGGACTAGGACCTCGCGGCCACAAGAGTACCTTAAGCATTCTTTCTCAATGTTTTCCCATGGTCACAATCCCACGAGCTACTCACATCAAGTGAAGACAAGTGTTATGTCTACCAAGGTTTTGTGTCCTAGATAGCCTTGAGATTATAGTGAGTTAGAATCACTTGCCACCAAGGAAAATGATGACAAGGTTGTCCCCACTTGGGTCATTCCTCTTGATTGCTCAAGAGTAGGCCCGCTAAAGGATTCTAACAACTGAGAAAAAAGTGGATCAACTCTTGAGGTTCAAGGTTTTTGGTTCACCACAAGGGTGAAGAGCATACTCCCCTATCTCAAGAATCTCTCCCAAACACACCAAGAAAAGTTCATTTGCCCTCTTATTTTCAAAATTCAAAGATGGGTCAAGATTTTCTGGTTCACCAAAATGGTGAAGAGCATACTTCTCCTACCACCCAAGAATTCCTACAACAAGATCTTAAGTGCCTAATAAATGAAACAACTAGTTTTTGCCACACTTAAAAGGAAAGCAAATAAACAAGCAAGATTTTTTTTTTTGTTTTTATGCTTGGGCAGCCCTTAAAAAACCGTTAGTAGCCCTCTTTGACATGCGATTTTTTGGCAAACTTCTTTAAGCAAAAGACACCTACAACCACAACTAGTTAGGCCCACAAGGTTAGCAAAATCCAAAATCTAAATGAAAATATTTGCAAGAAACTGATTTACCTAAGCTAAGAGATGCAAGTTAGACCTATCTAAATATAGTAAAGTAAACTAGCAAACTAAATATGATCAGATTTGGATGATAAAACTTGAACCGTAGGTCTCTGTCAGATCAGGCGATATACCTCAAACGTCACCACTATTGCGCAATACAGTTTCCTATATTCGCGCGATATACCTTAGTTCAAGTGATATACTTCTCTATATGTGGGCGATACTTCGCACGACACCAGGTGATATACCTTAGTACCGACAGGCGATTCTTCTCTGGGGAAAAGTGTCACACTGGTATAGTAAGGTATATCACGTGATATACATGAGAAGTATCGCGTGATATTCTGAGTAAAAAAACAAAGACTGCAAAATTTCCAAAAAATGATGAAAATGCAAGAAACTAAAGGACAAAGCCTATCTACTCTGCCCCACGGTGGGCGCCAGAAATGTACATACTAAAATGGTGTACTTCTATGAACCATTACATGCAAGGTTGCTCAAGAATGAGGCCTCACAAAGTGGCTCATAGCTCTCTATGCATGGAGTTGCAAGGAACTATGATGTATTCGCTCTCAGCTAGAGCTACAAGCTTGTGACCTTGCTAGTCAACCACACAATGAGAGATTCAAATGAGGACAAGGGCAAGAGTGCCAATATCCTCAAGAATCACTATGAAAATGCAATGCAAACTAGTCTAAAGAAATGAAAATGCAATGCAACTAAGCTAGGAAATAGAAAGAACAAGTGTTACAAATCCCTCCTATTAAGCTATGTGAAGTTATGCTATTGCATGAAAGGAAATCTAAGCTATGAGAGTCATGAAAATGAAACTATTATGTAAGAATGTAAACTAAACTATGAAGCAAATGAAGAAATCTAAGGTAGGATGCAACAATGATCTCTAAAAAGCTTCAAAGTCCTCAAGGATTCCTGTAGCATAAGGTTAGCATAAAACGTGATGTCCAAATGAAGGAGAGAGCTTTCTTTTTATAAGAAATGCAAAGGAGTGGACCATTGAGATTAAGAGGCAAAAGTCTTAATCGGTGGTGGAGCTTAAAAGAGGAGAGATCCATGTGCACAAGTATCCTCCAATAGGAATTGACTTTGTGTTCATGTGAGACAAAAGTGTTTTTTTCCTTTTTTGTAAAATAAGAATAATGCTTTATTTGTGCAACTTAGGACAAGAGGAAAGGTGGGGCTTTTTATTTAATCCAAAGGGGAGGAAATATTCATTTTAATCAAATAAAGACTTAGGATAAAATGGTTAGTCCATAGGATAAAAATCCAATACATGATTGAAATTAAGACTTGATCAAGAAATTGATAATGTTGAAAATATTGATTATTGATAAAAACTGATTCAGGATTGATAAATTGAAGAAATGGGGCCCAAAGTCTAGGCGACCATTTTTGGGTGCATACAGTCATCATGTCCAGGTGTGTAGTGACATCATTTATGATGTCTTTCTTGAAGTCTAACAATAGGTTTGAAATCTCCATCTTTGAAATACCAGAGCCACTTCCTTTAGCCACCGTTGAGTGAAATCCCCTTCCTTTCTTGACTGCTACTCTAGAATAGTTCATACAAATATTTTGAAGGTCATCCCAGGAAGACTAAGATATATCACCTCCAGCCATGAGGTCCAGAGCTTCAAGACAATTTTCATTCACTCCTCTTAGAAAAATCAGCTTGTATGAATCCTCCTACAATGCATGTTGCGGGTTCTTTTGTAAATTAAATAAGAAGCATGATATGTAGTCCTCTAATGTCTCATCTTCCCTTTGTTTCATATAGAAGATGATGCAACAAACTTAGGACTGGCGTCAAGAAATGGTAACTCAGGTTCTTCAAACTCTTCTTTCAGTTTAACAGGTTCTTTTGGAAGGAATCTACCATGAACATATCACCTTCTTTGATGCATGCAAGTAAGTTGATAACTTGTGAAGCAAGCTCACAACTTCTTGGTATTGACTAAAAATAGGAAACTAATTTTGGAAAAATAAATGACTCGTTAAGGTTCCTAGTTTGACACCATCCTCGGCAGCGATGCCAAAAATGAACAGTCTCACAATAGGTAGAGATAATCATGCCATTCTCTCTCTTAAGGGTAATATGTCTATGCTATGGATTACCTATCCCTATCATGAAATGCATTTAGATTGTCAACCCAGGGACATAGACTTGTAATGGGATAGCATAGTTTGTGCACTAAGTTCCTTTAGGAGTCATAACACTTATGTTGCAGGAAGATAAAATGCATGAAAGGAATATATGGAATTACTATAGAAAACTTATGAAATGAATCTAAGCCTTTCTAACAACTCAAAACATTCACTATACTCATCTCTGCAAATGATGCAGGAAAAACCACAGTGGCAATGTTGCAGGAGTAAAACAATAACTCTATTTGAAAATAGGAAAAGTACAAGAAGAAAATCTATTCTAACTTAATCTAATCCACCTTCGAAGTGGGCCCCCTTGGTTGTCTTTTTCTAACTACTCAACACAAGAAATAATCCAAAATCACTCTTCCATTAAATTCTTCTTGACTGGTTACATAACAACTGAATAACTCATGAAGAACAAAACAGAGCAACTTCCACTATACTAAATACATAATTCTATCTTTTCTCATTACCTACTAAATCATTCAAAATCCCTTTATATCAAGGATTGATGCTTATTGAAAACATAACAGAAAAGTCTCATTAAACCTCACCAAATATGGAGGAGATAAAACAACCATGACATAATACAATTACTATTGACAACAGAATAACAGTTCTAAAGAAATATAGCTAGACTGATACCCTATATTCCCTAGAACAACAACTCCTTCAAAGTACGTCATATCCATCAAAACCATGCTAGATTCTCCCACCATGGTTGGTCTTCTAATGCTCCTTGTTTAATTCAGTTGCACCACTCTTCACACCGCTCCTTGTTTACCTGAAAGGTTAGTGACATTTAGTACACATATGCAAGTCAACATTTTCATCTCCTACTTAAATGTTAGAACACAGCTTGAAATAACTATATGAAGTACTACATTATATTTATAATAGTCAACAAAACTTATCACTCAAGCTACCCATAGATTTTGTGGCTTTATTTGTACTTAGCATAAGTTCACATAAGTATAAGTCGTAAATGTTTTGGAAATGTTTGTCAGAGAATCAACAAAATATGAAGATTATAACAAAATTGAGGCAATAATTGGACTCATTAGGGTCCTCTTGAGAAGCCCTAGTGGATTGTTGTGGGGTAGCAGATTGTGATCTAACCTGCAATTACAGAGGGGTTGTCAATATGGTTCATGGGAGTTGAGATGCAAATCCAGGATTGGAAGATATGCTAAGGCAGATTGCTGCTAGGTTAGAAGCCATTGAAACAGCCCAGAGAAGAGGTAGACATCTTGAAGATGTTAGTGATGAAGAAATTGAGGAAGAACAGGCGAATGCAAAACCTGCACCTGCTATGGATCAAGGTGAAGAAATATTTTTTAAGGCTTTGACAAGTTTGAAGTCTACACCACATTTCAATCCTCCTGAGTATGGTGGAAAATTGGATTCTGATGAATTGGTGGACTGGATCACCGAGATGGAAAAGTATTTTGAGCATGAAAACATTCCTGAAGATAAGAAAGTGAAGATTGTAAGTACAAAGTTGAAAATTCATGCATCCTTATGGTGGGAACATCTGCAATTGGATAGGAAGAGGGAAGGCAAAGACAAAATCAAGGTATGGAATAAAATGGTGAATAAATTGAAAGGAAAGTTCTTACCTTGTGATTATCAGATTAACCTAGTTCAGTGAATGCAAATTTTAAGGCAGAAAGATAGCTTGGTAAAGGAATATACTGAGGAATTATATAGATTAGATATCATATTTGGACATGATGAAGATGATGTGGAAAGAATTGCTAGATACCTGAATGGTTTGAGAGTTTTCATCCAAGAGGAAATTAGTTTGGTCTAGTTGGAGAACATTGAAGAGGCTTGTCAATTTGCATTGAAGGCCAAGGAGAAATTGAACAAAAGACATGAGCAAAGACAAAGAGGTCGAGGTGGTAGATTCCCTAGAGGAAGAGGTAAATCTAATGGTGAAAATGGTAGATTTGAACCAGAAAAGGAAAGTTTGGACAAAGGCAAGACCGAGTGGAAAGGTGAAAGTTCATCTAGAGGCAAAGGCAATAACTACAGAGGTGGTTATAGTAGAGGAAGTTTCTGAGGAACTTGTTACAATTTTGGGGAAGAAGGACATAGATATTTTGAATGTACACATGCTAGTAAGAAGGCTGGTAGCAATAAAAATGCTTTGGTGCAATAAGAGTCACCGAATGAACCTGAGAAAGAAAATAACTTGATGGTAAGGAGAGCATTATGGAATGAAAGCAAAAAGGAAGATCCGATAAGGAAAAAAAAATTCAAGACCAGATGTAGAGTTTCTAATAAAGTTTGGAAGGTAATCATTGATAGTGGTAGCTCAGAGAATGTGGCATTTGAAGAGATGGTCACAAAGTTGCAGTTGGAAAGGTTGGTACATCTGAAGCCCTATCAGATTTCATGGATCAAAGATGAGCATACACTCTTGGTAAGTGAACAATGCTATGTGAATTTGAAGATTGGAAAGTACTATGATAAGGTGTTATGTCATGCCTATGGATTGTTGTCATATTTTGTTGGGTATACCTTGGCAATATGATAGACATGCTATATATGATGGGAGATTACATAAATATACTATTGTGGCTGTTGGAAAGAAACAAATCTTGTTACCGTTGATGGAAAAACCTGTTAGTAATGTTTTCACATCTGTGAAAGTTTGTTTGATGGAGGGAAGAAAGTTTGTTAACTCTTTGAAGAAGAATGATGTATGTTTTGCTTTGATTCCTAACAAACCAAGTAATAAGACATAGGATAATGTCCCTAAGGAGATTGATAAGTTACTCACCGAGTATAGTGATATCATTTCTGATAATGTACCTGATGGTTTTCCACTAAAAAGAAGCATTGATCATTGTATGGATCTAATCCCTAGAGCTAGTTTACCAAATAAGGCACCTCATCAGTTAACACCTACTGAGAATCAAGAATTGAACTGACAAATTCAAGAGTTGCTAGAGATATTTTTTATCAGAGAAAGCTTGAATCCTTATGCAGTACCTATTGTATTAGCACTAAAAAAGAATGGAGAATGGAGAATGTGTACTAATTCTAGAGCAATCAATAAGATAACAGTGAAGTATAGGTTTCCTATACCGAGAATGCATGACATAATGGACAGTTTGACAGGAGTAAAGTATTTCACCAAAATTGATTTGAAAAGTGGGTATCATCATATCAGAATCAGAGAAGGTGATGAATGGAAGACTTCTTTCAAGACAAAAGAAGGTTTGTATGAGTGGTTGGTTATGCCTTTTCGTCTAACTAATGCATCGAGTACTTTTATGAGGTTGATGAATGAAGTTTTGAAGAAATTATTGGGTAAATTTGTAATTGTATATCTTGATGACATTATGATATTCAGTAAGACTAGAGAAGAACATTTGTTTCATGTTAGACAAGTTTTGCAGAGATTGAAAGAGGAAAAGTTGCTGATAAATCTGAAAAAGTGTTCATTCATGAAAGAAGAGATTGTGTATTTGGGATTTGTGATCTCAGCTGATGGTTTGAAGATGGATCTTGAAAAGGTTGAAGCTATTTTGAATTGGCCTACACCTATGAATGCTAGTGAGGTAAGATCATTTCATGGTTTGGAAAGTTTTTACCAAAAATTCATAAGGAATTTCAGTTAAATTTGTAATGTTATGACTGAGACTATGAGAGGAGACAAAAGAGAATTCAAGTGGACACATGGAGCTGACAAAAGTTTTGAAAATCTAGAGCAGAAGGTTGCTAAATTACCTATTTTGGCATTACCTAATTTCAGTAAGGTATTTCAAGTAGAATGTGATACAAGTGGAAGTGCAATTGGATCTATGTTGAGTTAAGAAGGTAAACCTATTGCTTTCTTTAGTGAAAAGTTGAATGATGCTAGAAGGAAATATTCTGTGTATGATCAAGAATTCTATTCTATTGTTCAAGCACTGAAGAAATGGAGACATCATTTGATACCGAGTGAATTTGTGTTGTATACTAATCATAAGGCTTTACAATATTTGGGTAGTCAAAATAAGTTGAATCAGAGACATATGAAATGGGTTGAGTATTTGCAGAGTTACACATTTGTGATAAAGCATAAGAGTGGAGTCACTAACCGAGTTGTTGATGCATTGAGTAGAAGAAGATCTTTGATGACCGAGATGAAAATTGATGTTCTTGGTTTTGATAAGATGAGAGATTCTTATGAGTTTGACCCTGATTTTTTTGAGCCATGGAGAAAGTGCAGAGCACCTATTCAAGATCAACAAGATACTAAATGGGATGAATATTTTATTTAGGAAGGTATGTTGTTTAAAGGTATTCAATTGTGTATACCGAGAGGAATAATGAGAACTAATTTGATAAAGGAGAAACATAGTAGTGGTTTGGCTGGACATTTTGGTATTGATAAAACATGGAATTTTCTTAAGGAGAAGTACTTTTGGCCACAGTTGTATAAAGATGTTCAGAAATTTGTGAAAAGTTGTGGAATTTGTCAAGTTGCAAAAGGAGTAAGTCAGAATACTGGAATGTATGTACCAATTGTTGTACCTGAGAAACCTTGGATTGACATCAATATGGATTTTGTTCCTTGCTTACTGAAGACAGTAAGAGGTAATGATTCCATATTTGTTTTTGTGGATAGATTTTCAAAGATGACACACTTTATACCTTGTAGAAAGACATCAAATGCAGTACATGTAGCAGATCTTTTCTTTAAGGAAATTGTCATATTGCATGGATTACCGAGTATTATCTCTAACTGAGATAGTAAATTTGTTGGATACTTTTGGAAGACCCTTTGGAAGAAATTTGGCACTGAGTTGAAATATAGTTATACATTTCACCCACAAACTGATGGACATACTGAAGTTGTGAACAGAAGTTCAGGAAATATTTTGAGATGTTTAGTTGGAGACACGCCGAGTAATTGGGATTTTGTGTTGGCACAAGAAGAGTTTTCATACAATAATTCAGTGAATAGGAGTATTGGAAAGACACCATTTGAGATTGTGAATGGCACATAGCCTAGAGGTATATCTGATTTGAGAGATATTACTGATGAAAATAAGAGAAGTGTTGAAGGAGTAAAATTTGCTGAGTACATGAAGACATTGCATGAAGATGTGAAGCTGAAGCTAGAAGGAAGTAATTAGAAATAAAAAGATAGAGCTGGTAGATCAAGGAGACACAAGACTTTTGATGTTGATGATGAAGTGATGGTTCATTTGAAGAAAGGTCAATTTCCTGTTGGAACATATGGGAAGCTGAAGATGAAGAAGTTTGGACCTTGCAAGATCTTGAGGAAATTTGATAGTGGAAATGCATATGAGATTGAGTTACCTAATGACACGGACATATCACCTATTTTCAACATTTCTTATTTGTATGAGTATCATGAACCTAATGAAGAATTGACAGTACTGACAAAGTATCCTAAGAATTAGAATGAAGAAGTTGAGCAGATCCTGAAGCAGAGTTGGAAAAAGTACAAGAGGAAAATAATATATGGAATATCTGGTAAAATAGAAGAATAGACCGATGGAAGATAGTTCATGGATTTCATAGTCGGAGTTGGATGCAACTTGGATCATACCTACCAAATGATTCAGTGAATCATTTCAAAATAACCCCAAGTGTCTGATGTAGGATCATCTTGGGTCCTTGGCAATCCTGTGTCACCAAAAACATTTTGGAGTTTTTCTATGTTTCTCAGTTCCTTCTATGATTGAGTTGGTCGGGTTTCCTTTGGTTACTGAGTATGGTCAGTTATCTCCTAGGCGGTCGGTTGTTTCACTGGCACCCGGTGATGCTTGTTTGTTTCTCAGTCATCCTTGCTTACGAAGTAGTTTCTTTTGAGTTCCTATTGAGCTGACTTGTGCATTTATTATGGGTCATGGATTTAATGTTGGAATCCATCATTGGGAGGCCTGTTGTCCTAGATCTGACCGTTCCTTCCATTGATTATGGATCTGAAGGCCGACTCAGTTCGGTAGACTCTTGTATAAATGTATTTGTTTGGTTGTTGTTTAAGGCCATTTTTTGAGATAGAAATAAGAAGATAGTAGAGTGTAGATCATTGGCAGATCCTCGCATGTTGGAGGACTTCTGGAATACATTGTAATATCTAGCCCTAACCGAGAAGGCCTTACAGCCTAGCATGTATGATTCTATATGATGAAAATTAATGAAAGATCTTGCTTTCTCTCTCTCACTATTGTATTTTGTTACTTCCACGTGTTGTTGAGCAGGCTGGATCATTAGGGTGTTCCATTGTTTGGCCCCTCTTGACCTTTCCTTTACATCAAAAAAGATGCAACTGGAGGAGGTGATGGGGGCTATGTTGCAAATTGGGTATAAGGTTGTATGCTCGTCGGATGATAGACGTGGGAATGTGTTTGTATCCCTAGGGTGTTCATTTGTGCCTGATTAAGGGCCCAAGACACTCCAATCCTTGTAGCAGGTTGAGATGTGGATGTAGTTGGGAATGCATATGTGATGGTGGGATTTTTTAATGTGGATGGTGGGTTTTGGGGTCCCATAACTAGCATCCCTATTGTGAAAGCAACTTGTTGGGCTTGTGTGTTGGTAATGAAAGGTAGAAGAGGGACATGTGTAGAAGTCAGATGAGTGATGGGTGGAATGAATTTTGGGTTAAAGCTTGCTAAGAAGTGGGAGGAGGTTCTTTTATTTCCCCCTAGAAGAATGGTGCTTATGTAGGGGTTTGTTGGGTGAAAAAGGGAGGTGCTTACGTTGCCCCCTAAAAGAATGGTGTTGATGAGGAGGCTTGGCTCATGAAAGGTGGAGGTATTTCTTGTGTAGCAGTTTGTGTGGAAGGTGGAGATTTTGTTTGTGTGGAGCTCTATGTCTGAGTGGCAGATTGAGATGTTGAGGGTGGTGGGCCCATGACTGAAAATGGAGTGGATTGTGTGGTTGTTTGTACTATGGGTTTTATGGAACTAGATTGAAAGAGGTGGTGGATAGGCAAGGCTACCTAAGATATTTTTAGGCTAGGGTCATGGATTTCTTGGATGATAGGGGAATAGGTGTCAGTGGGGATGTGTATGGGTTTTGAGGGACTGAAGGGTTGGAGGTGTGGTGGAATGGGAGTAACCTCCCGTGCGTAGTTTTCCAAGATGGAAAGATGATTAAGGTTTATGATTGTACTTACCATTTGTGCATGTATAGGGTGACTCATGAATGCTTCCATGGAAAATGAAGTGGGTGTCTTAGTTGGATATTCCCATACATTCTCTATTTGTGGGGGTTGTGGGTCATATGTCACCATCGCGTTGTTAGGATCATTGGGATTAGATGAACTAGTGGCTAGGTTGTGATCCATATTCTTTCTCTTCTTGGATCGTGTCTCAACAGGCATGAAATGCAAGTCCTAAGATGAAGATGTAGTGGTGGATGAATGAAAGATGCTTCTAAGGAAACTCTAAGGATGGTCGATAGGATAATCTTATGAAAACCTAAGGATAGATGCAAGACTTAGGATGGACTTGGATGAGCTAAGGGATATTTTTTGGATGCTGATTGGATTAGGATGATGGAGATACTAAGTGTCAGAATGAGTTTTTTCTTCTTGATGTAGGATCAAAGTGGATGGGATTGTCAACCTAGGATAGACTTGTGATCTTCGGAAGATGGGATCCTTGTCAGTGCATGCCAATCTCTTGATTGAGATAATGAGGCCTACAAGGACAAGTATGAGCTACCCTAGACAATGCTTAGTCAAAGGGTGGAGCTAGGATGATTTTGACTTAGGATAAGGATTTAGAAACTCAAAGGATGTGACACTAAGTGGATGTTTTGGATAGGTGGATTTGATTCAAGGATTTTGGATTTGGACTTGGATTTTGGATTTTTCAAATTTTAAGGATGGTGGGTTTGATTTAAAATGAGGCTTTCTAAGGTGATGATGGAAAATGAAACTAAATGGATGATCTATGATGCAAGGATGCAAGGGTGTCGAGATAATTTCATGAGATTCTAAAATAATTTGGTTGTTCGATAAGCCAACTAGTTTTCACTTTCAAGGATAACAAAGTGGTGATTAACCTGGAAACATGTTGCAAACTATTTAACTCTTGCATTATATCCCACATTATCTAGCTTCTCCTGATACTTGTCCTCTATTTGGATTGCAGTTAGGGAAGGTTGATGGTCTTTGAGTTTTCTTTCTACAACTTTCTTCTCTTGATAGATGTGGGAATTCGACAACTTGGATTTCTTGTGTTTGGTTGAATCAGACATATCTTGAAAGGATAGTACTTGGATTAGTTTGAGAAATTTTCTTGAACAAATGATTTTGAGAGCACTTGGGTTTATAGGTGGTTTTTAGATAAATCTAGTCAAGTTTAGGTTTCTAGTTTGATTCTTCTCTAATGGCAAAGGACCCAAAATCAAAAGATAATGACCAAGTGTTCTAAAAACAATCCCACCAAGGGAAAAAGAAACCTTGCAGGATAAAAGCAATGGTGATGATGAAAATGATAAAAAAAAATTGGAATATGTATGTTCAACAGATGTTTTTCGCTGATTCTAAAACTTTGAAGATGTGCACAAGAAATCTTACCCTAAGGAAATTTTGGCTTGACTAAAAAACCTTTTCTCATTGACTTAGGTACACATCCAAGAGCTAATCAGAATATATCCACCGCCAAGCATGCAATGGCTCCAGTCATGATGTCATATTATCCAGTTCCAAGCGCTCAAGGATGGAACAATATGATGAGTGTCTTGGGGAGATTACTTTTCTCCTTGCACAAAGATTAGAAAACCTTCGAGGGTAGATCAGGTGGCTTTTGATTTATTGGTGTCTAATAAGGTCTGTGGCATCCTCCCAATTAGTTTATACACGTGTGACTAACTTAAGAGGCTAGTTGACCATGCAAAAATCATAGGGATATTCACCTACCTCAGGCTACCATCAACACACATCTCCTGAGCTTGAGGGGATGAAGCGAGAGTTTTCTCTATGGTTTGTTTATATACCGATCGAGGAATTACCAGTTTGAGGTCGTTCTCCAAAGAGGAAGTGCCTTTTTCTCTGGACAGTCCTCACTAGAGTCAAGTTACTAATCCAACCCTTATCTTCACCCAAGCTCTACGAAGGCATGGGGAAAGGGTGTAGATTTCACTTGAATCACTTAGATTAATGGGAATTTTGCAAGAAATTGAAAAAATCTCTTAAGGTAGTGTTTTTGAGAAACACTCCTTCAAACATGACATAGAGAGTTCTTTCCAAAATTGAAACCTATTTTTAGACTAATTATTCTCTATTTTACAACTTCAAACACTTATGATTAAGATGAAAGGTTCAATTTTCTTGAAAACAAAAGCTTTTAGATTGTTTGGAACTTGGAAATTTGCAAGTGTTTTATCCCTTTAAGCACTCGAGATTGAATTTGATTCTTTTTTAAGAGGTCCCAGATGAAGTTTGTTTTGACTTGTTAAATTTGACCTTATGCACTTAAGATTAGATTTGTTTCTTTCTTAAGCCCAAAGGAAATGTTTTGAGTGAATTTTTCATTTTTAGACACTTAAGATTAGGTTTTGATTCATTTTAAGCCCAAAAAGTTGAGGTGTTTTGATTTCCTTTGTTCTTTCTTTTAGGCACTCAAGAACGGTTTAGGGTTCTTTTTAGGACCAAAAGTAAATGTGAAGATTTCATTTTGAGATCCTTTTACCATCAAGCATTAAATATTGTATTTTTTTTTTTAAACCCTACAGTAAGTGTGTGTGATTGATCGTTCATTCCTTTTAGGCACTCGAGATTGGTTTAGGGTTCTTTTTAGGACCAAAAAGTTGAAGTGTTTAGATTTGCATTCAATATTTAAAAACCTTTAGTCATTCAATCTTTACATGTGATTCATTTTAAGCCTTAAATCAAAGTGTGAAGATCAAATTTTCTCTTTTTCTTTTTAGACAATTTAAGGTTGGATTAGGGTTCATTTTAAGCCCAAATGAAGATGTGAAGCTTTTTTTAACTTTGTCATTCAAGATTTAGTGGGATTCATTTTAAGCCTAAATGAAGTTTGCCTTTGTTCATTAAAAAACAAAATGGGTTATTATGCTTTAGGATCTTAATGGCTTTGACAAACAACCTGTTCTCCAGAAATGACCTACAAAGACAATGTCAGATCCTACAAATTTGAAGATTAGGGACAAGATGGAGCCCAAATAAACATGAAAAACCAAAAACCTCAAGGATTAGGGCCATATAATTTCCATTTGTTTCCCATACAAGTAAAAAAGATAAGAGATTTTGAGATGCAAATTCATACAAGTCAATACCATGCATAGTACAAGTATACAAGGGTCACCATACGAGTAAACAGGGCCAGATGAGAAGCATAAAGCCAAAAATGATCTGAAAAAGTCCCATACAAGTTAGTACCATGCATAGTATGAGAATACAAGGGTTCCCATATGATTAAATAGGGCCAGAGGTGTTTAATCATACTAGGGTTATCACTGGGACATACAAGATATTCAAAAAAATGAGATTTTTTAATCAGAAACCCCTAAAAATAGAGTTGAAATGCATGGTGTGTGTCCCATCGGGCATGCCCATATATGAGTGCTATGAAACTAACCTATTTGGATCACACGTAGATAGTAAAACATTATTTCTAATCTAGCACACAAGTTATATAGTAAAACCTTCACAAACACCACCTCCAATTGCGCCAAAATGGGAGCACCTGAGCCCTGTTTGATTTTCTCATTTGAGGGGAATGTGGATGTGATCTCCAAGAATAATTAGGGTATCCCCAATGCAATTATAAGGTGATCAAGACCACATAAAATCCATGGAGACCCAAAAAAGGCATAAAACCTAGTATGGGGAACTAGTTTTGCCCCTACGGTTCCAAGGGATGCAATGAATTAAAATGAGATTTTAATCTATGAATAAAATGAAAAATTCATTATACCTTAAGAATGAATGTGTTGTGAATCAAAAAATGAAGTTAAAATAATAAAGGAACTAATATTTATCCATTAAGCTATGCTACGATGATTTAAGAACTCAAAATAAGGAAGGAAAACTAACAATGCTAAAACATGCTATGAGATCCTAGAAATAAATGAACATAATAAAAATGCCTAAAGAACTTCTACTTGAGGACCCATTTTCTCTTGGAAGGAGGCCTATTTATATATTTTGAGGAATGGCTTGGGTTAGGAGGGATGGTTAGGGTTTTTAGGAAGAAGGGCTAGGGTTTATGGTCAAAGAGATAAGAATGGGCATTAATGGTAGAAGAGACCAAGGTTCCTTACACGTGTGAGAAACACCTAGGAAGTGTGAAGGGAACAAGAGTGGAAGAAAGGGTATGGGTTTCCATTAAGAGGGTTGTAAGAGCCATTAATGAGGGTGGAATGGGTCATTAATGAGGGTGTAAGGCTCATTAATGAGGTTTGACTTTTAGAGGAAGGGGGAGCCATTAAGGCTAAGAGGGTTAGGAATCACCCCTTAAGTGGGGTCAGGGAGTGATTAGGGTAAGGGGATAGGATTTGGAAGATTCTAGAAGAATTCTTAGGATTTGGAAAATTAAATAAATATTTAATTTATTTAAAAGGGGTTTGGTTGAGCAAGATTTATTAAAATGGTTTAATAAACTAGGAGGGGGGATATTTAAATTGGATTTAAATATTTTTGGTAAAGGTTCTTTAATT